>CM072220.1:11580506-11628006 GCA_036851935.1 Coregonus suidteri
CAACTACATTACAGTAGGCAACACCACACCAGCCTGTCCCCATTCATAATACAACTACATTACAGTAGGGAACGGATAGTTACTAAAAGGGCTGTGATGGTCATGAATCGGATGGAAGGTACAAGGAAAAATACTAGATTCATCAGAAAGACCAGGAGTACGTGACAATTAGGCTAAAATGAGAAAGCTAATTATAGGAGAGAGAGATATTCTTAGTCGAGGGGTCAGTCAGATTCATTTGCCCTGGTCTCAAAGAAATGAGAGGAGAGACTCTTGTTTGAGGATGTTGTGTGTGTTGAGTTCTGTCCTAGATAGCACTGAGCTGGGACTTAGGTATTGACCTGTCCTGTATCAAACAGAGGAGGGAACAGTCATCATGTTTTGGTATTGACCTGTCCTGTATCAAACTGAGGAGGGAACAGTCATCATGTTTTGGTATTGACCTGTCCTGTATCAAACTGAGGAGGGAACAGTCATCATGTTTTGGTATTGACCTGTCCTGTATCAAACTGAGGAGGGAACAGTCATCATGTTTTGGTATTGACCTGTCCTGTATCAGAGTTGGGAACAGTCATCATGTTTTGGTATTGACCTGTCCTGTATCAAACAGAGGGAACAGTCATCATGTTTTGGTATTGACCTGTCCTGTATCAGAGGAGGGAACAGTCATCATGTTTTGGTATTGACCTGTCCTGTATCAGAGGAGGGAACAGTCATCATGTTTTGGTATTGACCTATCCTGTATCAGAGGGAGGGAACAGTGATCATGTTTTGGTATTGACCTGTATCCTGTATCAGAGAGAGGGAACAGTCATCATGTTTTGGTATTGACCTATCCTGTATCAGAGGAGGGAACAGTCATCATGTTTTGGTATTGACCTATCCTGTATCAAAGGGAGGGAACAGTCATCATGTTTTGGTATTGACCTATCCTGTATCAGAGGAGGGAACAGTCATCATGTTTTGGTATTGACCTGTCCTGTATCAGAGGAGGGGGAACAGTCATCATGTTTTGGTATTGACCTGTCCTGTATCATCAGTCATCATGTTTTGGTATTGACCTTTCCTGTATCAAACAGAGGGAACAGTCATCATGTTTAGGTATTGACCTGTCCTGTATCAGAGGAGGGAACAGTCATCATGTTTTGGTATTGACCTGTCCTGTATCAAGCAGAGGGAACAGTCATCATGTTTAGGTATTGACCTGTCCTGTATCAGAGGAGGGGAACAGTCATCATGTTTTGGTATTGACCTGTCCTGTATCAGAGGAGGGAACAGTCATCATGTTTTGGTATTGACCTGTCCTGTATCAGAGGAGGGAACAGTCATCATGTTTTGGTATTGACCTATCCTGTATCAGAGGAGGGAACAGTCATCATGTTTTGGGTATTGACCTATCCTGTATCAGAGGAGGGAACAGTCATCATGTTTTGGTATTGACCTATCCTGTATCAGAGGAGGGAACAGTCATCATGTTTTGGTATTGACCTATCCTGTATCAGAGGAGGGAACAGTCATCATGTTTTGGTATTGACCTATCCTGTATCAGAGGAGGGGAACAGTCATCATGTTTTGGTATTGACCTATCCTGTATCAGAGGAGGGAACAGTCATCATGTTTTGGTATTGACCTATCCTGTATCAGAGGAGGGAACAGTCATCATGTTTTGGTATTGACCTATCCTGTATCAGAGGAGGGAACAGTCATCATGTTTTGGTATTGACCTATCCTGTATCAGAGGGAACAGTCATCATGTTTTGGTATTGACCTATCCTGTATCAGAGGAGGGAACAGTCATCATGTTTTGGTATTGACCTATCCTGTATCAGAGGAGGGAACAGTCATCATGTTTTGGTATTGACCTATCCTGTATCAGAGGAGGGAACAGTCATCATGTTTTGGTATTGACCTATCCTGTATCAGAGGAGGGAACAGTCATCATGTTTTGGTATTGACCTATCCTGTATCAGAGGAGGGAACAGTCATCATGTTTTGGTATTGACCTATCTTGTATCAGAGGAGGGAACAGTCATCATGTTTTGGTATTGACCTTTCCTGTATCAGAGGAGGGAACAGTCATCATGTTTTGGTATTGACCTATCCTGTATCAGAGGGGGAACAGTCATCATGTTTTGGTATTGACCTATCCTGTATCAGAGGAGGGAACAGTCATCATGTTTTGTCCTACATCCTCAACAATGATCTGCTTCCTAGAATTCTGCCTCCTACAGTGCTGCTGTGTGAGTGTGAGATCAAGTGAAAGGGGTAGTGTGTGTGTGTGTGTGTGTGTGGCGAGAGGGAGAGAGAAGTGAAGTGTGTGTGTGTCCAGTCCGTACTTCCTCCTCTCAAAGTCCAATAATTCTTCCTCTGAGCAGGAAATGAGGGCCTTGTGCCCTTAGCAACCATTGCCATGGTGTCTGTTGGTCGTCAGGCAGAGGGTAGTGGAGCTGAGTCAACTTCCTGTTTTGGTTCTTAGTTCCCCTCTCCACCGACAGGCACTTCCTGTAGCCAGGAGATGGGGAGTTGGAGAGGGAATAGGCCCTTAGAGATGGGAGGGGGGGAGTTGGAGAGGGAATAGGCCCTTAGAGATGGGGAAGGGGGAGGGGGGGAGTGGAGAGGGAATAGGCCCTTAGAGATGGGAGGGGGGAGTTGGAGAGGGAATAGGCCCTTAGAGATGGGGAGTTGGAGAGGGAATAGGCCCTTAGAGATGGGAGAGCTGGAGAGGGAATAGGCCCTTAGAGATGGGAGAGCTGGAGAGGGAATAGGCCCTTAGAGATGGGGAGTTGGAGAGGGAATAGGCCCTTAGAGATGGGAGAGCTGGAGAGGGGATATGCCCTTAGAGATGGGAGGGGGGAGTTGGAGAGGGAATAGGCCCTTAGAGATGGGGAGTTAGAGAGGGAATAGGCCCTTAGAGATGGCAGAGCTAGAGAGGGAATAGGCCCTTAGAGATGGGAGAGTTGGAGAGGGAATAGGCCCTTAGAGATGGGAGAGTAGTGGAGAGGGAGGCCCTTAGAGATGGAGAGGGAATAGGCCCTTAGAGATGGGAGAGTTGGAGAGGGAATAGGCCCTTAGAGATGGGAGAGCTGGAGAGGGGATAGGCCCTTAGAGATGGGAGAGAGGCCTTTGGAGAGGGAATAGGCCCTTAGAGATGGGGAGTTGGAGAGGGAATAGGCCCTTAGAGATGGGAGATGGCCCAGAGGGAATAGGCCCTTAGAGATGGGAGAGCTGGAGAGGGAATAGGCCCTTAGAGATGGGAGAGCTGGAGAGGGAATAGGCCCTTAGAGATGGGAGAGCTGGAGAGGGGATAGGCCCTTAGAGATGGGAGAGGGGGAGTTAGAGAGGGAATAGGCCCTTAGAGATATGAGGGAGGGAGAGAGAGGATTAGGGGCAGTAGTGGCCCCTAGACACTGATCCAAACTGATCCTAGAGCTGTGAGAGAGAGGAGGAGGAGGTCCTACTGAAACCTGGGACTGGCTCAGTAGTAAGGAGGGGAAGAGAGAGAGGAGGTCCTACTGAAACCTGGGACTGGCTCAGTAGTAAGGAGGGGAAGAGAGAGAGGAGGTCCTACTGAAACCTGGGACTGGCTCAGTAGTAAGGAGGGGAAGAGAGAGAGGAGGTCCTACTGAAACCTGGGACTGGCTCAGTAGTAAGGAGGGGAAGAGAGAGAGGAGGTCCTACTGAAACCTGGGACTGGCTCAGTAGTAAGGAGGGGAAGAGAGAGAGGAGGTCCTACTGAAACCTGGGACTGGCTCAGTAGTAAGGAGGGGAAGAGAGAGAGGAGGTCCTACTGAAACCTGGGACTGGCTCAGTAGTAAGGAGGGGAAGAGAGAGAGGAGGTCCTACTGAAACCTGGGACTGGCTCAGTAGTAAGGAGGGGAAGAGAGAGAGGAGGTCCTACTGAAACCTGGGACTGGCTCAGTAGTAAGGAGGGGAAGAGAGAGAGGAGGTCCTACTGAAACCTGGGACTGGCTCAGTAGTAAGGAGGGGAAGAGAGAGAGGAGGTCCTACTGAAACCTGGGACTGGCTCAGTAGTAAGGAGGGGAAGAGAGAGAGGAGGTCCTACTGAAACCTGGGACTGGCTCAGTAGTAAGGAGGGGAAGAGAGAGAGGAGGTCCTACTGAAACCTGGGACTGGCTCAGTAGTAAGGAGGGGAAGAGAGAGAGGAGGTCCTACTGAAACCTGGGACTGGCTCAGTAGTAAAGAGGGGAAGAGAGAGAGGAGGTCCTACTGAAACCTGGGACTGGCTCAGTAGTAAAGAGGGGAAGAGAGAGAGGAGGTCCTACTGAAACCTGGGACTGGCTCAGTAGTAAGGAGGGGAAGAGAGAGAGGAGGTCCTACTGAAACCTGGGACTGGCTCCGTAGTAAAGAGGGGAAGAGAGCAGCAACTAGAGATTTCCCTAGACCACAGGTCTCTCTTACCATCATGTACGCCTGTCCATGCCAAAGACAACTTGCTCTCAACGACTGGCTTTATAAATGTTAAATAACTCTCCTTCTGTCTCTTCCTCAGTCTCCTGGGTCTGGGCTGTGGCCTGGCTGCAGTACCGGAGGCCACCAGCGTGGGGCAGTAGAGCGAGGCAGGGCCAGGAGGCAGCAGTGAGTAGGCCGGGGCTATAGATCTAGCCTGGAGGGGCATGCGTCATGACCTCGGTGGTGCTCGTTGACAGTGGAGGGGCGGTGGTGGAGTATGTAACCGCTGTGGAGGACCCCCATCAGGTGAGTTGTGAGAGGGTAGGGCCGATAAAAAAATAAAAGAAGCCTTTAAGGAACTAACACTTGCACTTGACTTTCCCCCTTACATGCTGACCACATGCACAAGGTCCTCTACTCTGACAATTAATCCACAGATAAAAGGGTAAACAGAGTTAGTTTCTAGTAATCTCTCCTCCTTCAGGCTTCATCTTTGGACTTTATATGGCGGTTGGCAACCAACTTTAAGGTGCATTACCACCACCAACTGGACTGGAGTGTGGACCTCAGTTCATCTTTCAATCACCCACGTGGGTATATGCTCCTAAAAAGCAATGAGGAGATGGGAGAGGCGGGACTTGCAGCGTATCAATCGTCACAAATAAAACCAAGTTCTATTTTAGCGCCTGGCTATGCAGACGCTCGTTGACGTGCGCAAGCAGTGAGGGTGCAATGATTGAATAACATGTATGTGTCCATTTATTTTGCAACGCTCCCGATGCGGACGGTGTGGTCAGCCTGTTACTAGCTCTGACTTGGCTGATTAACTACTTTATTGAGGAAAAATGTACTTGCAATGACTGTGATATGTGGTTGTCCCAACTAGCTATCTTAAGATGAACGCACTAACTTTAAGTCTCTCTGGATAAGAGCGTCTGCTAAATGACTAAAATGTAAATGTTGAATTATGAGCAATGAAATCACCTAGGACCTAGACTGGCTTCCTTTACACGTCTGCTTTCCTTAAAGAAAGGACTAGATAGGAGCTGCGCTCCAATATTCATACTCACTGGCCTCCTTTACACGTCTCCTATACTTTGAGAAAGGACTGTGTAGCAATAGAGAAAGTGCTCTGTTTAGGATGTTCTGTTTTCTTAACCAAGCTCTTCTTTCTCTTTGTCTGACTCTTTGCACCCCTGTTCTCCAGGAGGGGGAGTGTGAGGTGGAGGAGTGTGAGGAGGGAGATGGTGAAGCTGAGGTAGAGGTGGAGGGAGACGTGTTCGAAGACGAGACAGATGGGGACCTGGATGAAGAGGAGGAGTACCCAGCGGTGATCGTGGAGGAGGTCCCAGGCAGGGGGCTGGAGCAGTGCTTCTCTGCCCAGGTTCTGGTCTACGATGATGGGACCTACCTGATGCAGGACGTGGGGGAAGAACAGGAGGTGGAGACGGAGGTGGTGGAGACAGGTGAGAGGGGTGGGATGTACACGCATACAGGCCTGCATACACACATACACCTACCCAACCTGAATACACTAGTGGTATACATACAGTGCTATGAAAAAGTATTTGCCCCCTTTCTAATTTTCTCTACTTTTGCATATTTGTGATACTGAATGTTATCAGATCTTCAACCAAAACCTAATATTAGATAAAGGGAACATAAGTGAACAAATAACACATTTATTTAATAAACAAAGTTATGCAACACCCAATGCCCCTGTGTGAAAAAGTAATTGCCCCCTTATACTCAATAACTGGTTGTGCCACCTTTAGCTGCAATGACTCCAACCAAATGCTTCCTGTAGTTGTTGATCAGTCTCTCACGTCACTGTGGAGGAATTTTGGCCCACTCTTCCATGCAGAACTGCTTTAACTCAGTGACGTGTGGGTTTTCAAGCATGAACTGCTCGTTTCAAGTCCTGCTACAACATCTCAATTGGGATTAGGTCTGGACTTTGACTAGGCCATTCCAAAACTTCCAATTTGTTGCTTTTTAGCAATTTTCATGTAGACTTGATTGTGTGTTTTGGATCATTGTCTTGCTGCATGACCCAGCTGCGCTTCAGCTTCAGCTCACAGACGGATGGTCTGACATTCTCCTGTAGAATTCTCTGATACAGAGCAGAATTCATGGTTCCTTCTATTAAGGCAAGTCGTCCAGGTCCTGAGGCAGCAAAGCATCCCCAAACCATCACACCACCACCACCATGCTTGACCTTTGGTATGATGTTCTTACTGTGGAAAGGAGAGTTTGGTTTTCGCCAGGCATTACTGGAACCATGTCGTCCAAAAAGTTATACTTTTGAATCATCTGTCCATAGAACGTTCTTCCAAGAGTCTTGATGATCATCCAGGTGCTTTTTGGCAAACTTGAGTCAACTTTTTGGACGAGATAAAGGTGGTACAACCAGTTATTGAGTATAAGGGGGCAATTACTTTTTCACACAGGGGAATTGGGTGTTGCATAACTTTGTTTATTAAATAAATGAAATAAATATGTAATTGTTGTGTTATTTGTTCACTTATGTTCCCTTTATCTAATATTAGGTTTTGGTTGAAGATCTGATAACATTCAGTATCACAAATATGCAAAAGTAGAGAAAGTTTGGACACACCTACTCATTCCAGGGTTTTTCTTTATTTTTACTATTTTCTATATTGTAGAATAATAGTGAAGACATCAAAACTATGAAATAACACATGGAATCATGTAGTAACCAAAAAAGTGTTAAACAAATCAAGATATATTTGATATTTGAGATTCTTCAGCTACCCTTTGCCTTGATGACAGCTTTGCACACTCTTGGCATTCCCTCAACCAGCTTCATGAGGTAGTCACCTGGAATGCGTTTAAATTAACAGGTGTGCCTTGTTCAAAGTTAATTTGTGGAATTTCTTTCCTTCTTAATGCGTTTGAGCCAATCAGTTGTGTTGTGACAAGGTAGGGGGGGTATACAGAAGATAGCCCTATTTGGTAAAAGACCAAGTCCATATTATGGCAAGAACAGCCCTGTGTAGCTCAGTTGGTAGAGCATGGCGTTTGCGACGCCAGGGTTGTGGGTTCGATTCCCATGGGGGGCCAGTATGAAAAATGTATGCACTCACTAACTGTAAGTCGCTCTGGATAAGAGCGTCTGCTAAATGACTAAAATGTAAATGTAAAAAAATAAGCAAAGAGAAACGACAATCCGGAAAATCCGGAAAATTTCAAGAACTTTGAAAGTTTCTTCAAGTGCAGTCGCAAAAACCATCAAGCGCTATAATGAAACTGGCTCTCATGAGGACCGCCACAGGAAAGGAAGACCCAGAGTTACCTTTGCTGTAGAGGATAAGTTCATTAGAGTTACCAGCCTCAGAAATTGCAGCCCAAATAAATGCTTCACTGAGTTCAAGTAACAGACACATCTCAACATCAACTGTTCAGAGGAGACTGCGTGAATCAGGCCTTCATGGTTGAATTGCTGCAAAGAAACCTCTACTGAAGGACACCAATAAGAAGAAGAGACATGCTTGGGCCAAGAAACACGAGCAATGGACATTAGACCGGTGGAAATCTGTCCTTTGGTCTGATGAGTCCAAATTTGAGATTTTTGGTTACAACCGCTGTGTCTTTGTGAGACGCAGAGTAGGTGAACGGATGATCTCTGCATGTGTGGTTCCCACCATGAAGCATGGAGGAGGAGGTGTGATGGTGCATTGCTGGTGACACTGTCTGTGATTTATTTAGAATTCAAGGCACACTTAACCAGCATGGCTACCACAGCATTCTGCAGCGATACGCCATCCCATCTGGTTTGCGCTTAGTGGGACTAATTTGTTTTTCAACAGGACAATGACCCAACACACCTCCAGGCTGTGTAAGGGCTATTTGACCAAGAAGGAGAGTGATGACCTTGGATCGCAGAGTGTAGGAAAAGCAGCCAACAAGTGCTCAGCATATGTGGGAACTCTTTCAAGACTGTTGGAAAAGCATTCCAGGTGAAGCTGGTTGAGACAATGCTAAGAGTGTGCAAAGCTGTCATCAAGGCAAAGGGTGGCTACTTTGAAGAATCTCCAAATAAAAAATAAATTTTGATTTTAACACTTTTTTTGGTTACTACATGATTCCATATGTGTTATTTCATAGTTTTGATGTCTTCACTATGATTCTACAATGTAGAAAATAGTAAAAAATAAAGAAAAAACCTTGAATGAGTAGGTGTCCAAACTTTTGACTGGTACTGTACGTACATACATACATACATACATACATACATGTACCTTTTATATGCAACCTGAATACACTAGTGGTATACATACATACATACATACATACATACATACATACATACATGTACCTTTTATATGCAACCTGAATACACTAGTGGTATACATACATACATACATACATACATACATACATACATACATACATACATGTAACTTTTATATACAACCTGAATACACACACAGTAAAAGAGGAGTAGAAGTGGGACAGGTTGCAGCTTTGGCACTAGTGCTTGATAATAGAGGAGGATAGTGAAGTATTACATTTCGCTTTTTTACATTCACTTGACATACATATAATGCACATACCACACACCAGTTTACAGATGTTATTTTCATTTGAGAGATGTACATTTATTTTCCACACCTTCATCCACAATACCACAGTCACCTCACAGCTTTGGTGTGGTTGCAGAGAGCAGGGAAACTCAGAAAGCGGATACGTAAGGCCTGTCTGCCGGTAGACATCGCCCTCTTGTGGCTGCCCACTGTAGTACACATACATTCCACAAGGGTACTGTCTGGAAGTTTGTGAACCATGCATTGATTGCAGTGATTTTAATTGGTCAAACATAAAGGTTAGGCAGGCCGTTTATAGCCTATAGTTTAGTTGGACAAGGTAGAGAGAAAAACACACCAAACCAAAAGCTTGTAAGATGTTAAAAGCAAGGTTTTTATTTTTATTTTATTTTATTATTCTCTTTGGAAAGGAGTATGGTCCAAGCCAGGTAAGCAGACAGACAACTGTGTGTGCGCGCGAATGCTCACAACAGTTTCTAAAGTTGTCAGCCTTTTCTACCATCCTAAACTGATTATGTTTACGTTTCTACTTTACATAGCCTCAGGTCATTTTACTATAATGCAAATGAAGACACTATTATACGCTCTTCAATTATATGAATGGTGTCTTTTTTTTAAAAAGCGTAACAGAGTAGATTTTATTGCATTTTATGTTGAATGCACTATTTTGGAAGAGTCCTCATTTTTTCCTGCTTTGGTTGACGTTCGATTGATGCAAGAGCAGATATGGAAAAGGAAGCGACACATCTCACTCGCTCCTTTTGTCTGCTTCATATACAGTCAATGAACTAAGCGGACCAGACCCAGCTGCTCATGAATTGGTGCCTATTGGAGAGCCACCCCTTACGTAAAAATAAAAAATGGTTAATGGCCTGAGTGGGACATCTAAATGTATTCACCATCTTTGGGAAGAGCTAGAGAGAGTGGAGGATATCCTGTGTTTGGCGCGGAAGGACACCCATCGGCCGCAGTGTGGGGGTTGTGAAGTGGTCTGGCTGAATTTGAAGAGATTTCCTGTGGCGGCGGAGTGATCCGGGCTTGTGGCTGCCTGTGCATTTCAGTGTAAAGTCAATGCGAATCTGCAACACGGGAAGAACATGGCGACTTCACTTCATGAGGGGCCCGCTAACCAACTCGACCTGCTCATCAGAGCAGGTAACGTAACGGATTTGATTTAGAACTCGTTCTGCCGGCGACCGTTGGTTGACGCGGTATGTGTGGTTTTTGGCGACCGCTGCGCCCCCATATCCATTTAAGTAGTTTCGTGAAGTAATGGAGGGCAAAGCAGGAAGTGATCACCTTGCTTAGTAACCTGCATGGCGATGTCCGCTTTTCTTCAGACGTTCTTAAAATGTTTCAAAGTACCGTTTGGCTATGAGCACTGGAGGATTAGACTGCAATATGCACGTAGCAGCGTGTGCATATCGTGATTATAGTTTTTCGTCCATGTGTATCATAATAACTGGTTATTCGGGCAGAGAGCGAGCCCCGCTGAAACCAGGAAGTGTTGTAGATGTGTTGTCTTTCCTACGTCTTTGCCACGCTGTCTGAGTCGGAAGGGCATGTGGATTTATGTTTATTCCGCATTTGATCATGGCATTAAATACACAATCTGTATATAAAATCTACCTATCTTGAATCAGTTATGTTGTGATTGGATTATTTCCCTGTATTGAAATATAGTCAATATAAATGTTTTTCCTTGTTGAATAACACACACAGCCAGTTTGTTCAAACGTTGAATGACACGGAAGTGAGTGAAAACATTTAGTTGAAGGCTGTATTCTAGGAATTTTGTGACTTTTTATTTAATTTATTTTTTGCCATGTTCCGTTTTGAGTCAGATTCGGACCGTTATCTAAGTATGGGCCCAGCGATTTATCCCGTGAAGTGTGTGGAGGCTGCTAACGGTGCACTCACAATGCTGGCTTTTGCCAGTGTCTCATTTAAGTTCAGTTCGGCACACAAACACAAACGTTTGTATTTGTTTTTACATTGGCTAGAGTATTATATTTTCTTTCTTGATTTAACACGATTCTTAAAGTATTTGGGGGATAATTTCGATGGCGGAAGCATTGTTATGCATCTAGGCGGGTTTTGGCTTGATTGACAGGTCTGTTTGACCAACGGCGCTCATGAGGCGTTCGAAATCCTCCAACCAGCCAATGAGCGTTGTTAGATGGGTGGGTGTAGATTACTGAAGTATCCAATGGCGTCCGGGGCGGGGAGTGAGTGACGTGAGGTATGGAGACCGTCTTCACCGTCTTCGAAGAGAACTGGAGGGAAAGGCTACGCGAGTGTAAACACGGAAGTCATAGGGGACAGCACTACTTTTTGTCGGACTTGCTGTTATTGGCTCGGTCAAATAGTTCCAGTTTATTCTTTCTTTCGTGTGGATAAGTAAAGATGAAAATCACATTTATTTACAAGGATTTTGTACATTGAGAAATGCTGACTTTTAGACTCAATTGGTTTTTACAGGTGTTAATTAATTAGTTGTGCAGTGCAGCAGTACATTTACAACCGAGTCTGTACCCAACAAAATATTCGGATAACCAACCTCGCTTAACTAAACACGGACTGTTGAACCAATCCCTAGAAATATGAAAATGCGTAACATTGATCTCAGACAGACTTTTACAGTTAAACCCAGACATATAATACGCTTACAGATAAATGTGTCTTAGCATGTATGTCAAATGGCTATGTTTATAGCCTATGTATCTGTGTCAAAGTATCCAGTGCCCAGGCTATGTTATGGTCTATGGTGTTTTATTTAGGTGGTCCTGCCTGGTTTCAAGTGCAGCTCGGCCTATCAGGTGGCTATAGTAGTTCTAGCCCTTAGTGGTGTGTTTGTTTATGTGTGTGGGGCTACCGTTTGGTTGTGTGAGACGACGGGTAGTGTGTATCAGGGTCTGTCTCCTAAAGATAGCCCCCCCTGTGCCTGCCTCATAACCTAACATGGGCAGGGGTGATGGTAACCAGAGACGTGCTTCCCAGAGAGAGACAACAACAGGTGCCCTGGGCTGAGTCCCAAATGGCAGCCTATCCCTTATATAGTGCATCACTTTTGACCAGGGCCCATAAGAACGTCCCGTAGGGCGCTGTTCAAAAGTAGTGCACTATAAATGGAATAGGGTGCTATTTTGGACGGACCCCTGGGCTTAGTCTCCTAGTTCCTCAGAATGACTGCATACCCATACTAATAAATTGCTTCGTTTTTTTTTCTTTGTCAAACAATTCCTAGCCCTTATTATTTACTGTGACCAGATGAGCCCAAGGAAACCCTATAGACCCCTTGTTGTAGACAGCCCATGATGAGGAAAACAAAGGCCCAGAGTTTTCCCCTTATTGGGTCATTTTATATGGGGAAAAACTCAGGGCCCAAAGGAGATGAGGAAGGAGGAAACCATCACTTCTAACCAAGACTTATTAGGACGCAGCCTGAGTGTATGGCTAGTAAGTTACTTGATGCTCTTTAACACCTGTTTCAAGGTCAGTCGTACGCTGTAGGTCATAGTGGTTAAGGATAGGACTGTTGTTTGCAGATGATCCTACATCAGTAATGCCATAGTAACTGGAGACTGAAAGGTTGCTAGGGGGCGCCAGAGAGAGAATGCCAGCTTTGACAGACCTTTAGAAGTCCTGTTTCCCTTGAGACAAAATTAGTTGTTTCAAGTGTGAGAAGTGTATTAAACAAGCCATTGAAGGGTCTGAAACTTTAGTTTGGTAGTAAACCGTTAAAGGCGGCAGGTAGCTTAGTGGGTAAGAGCGTTGTGCCAGTAACCGAAAGGTCGCTGGTTCTAATCCCCGAGCCGACTAGGTGAAAAATCTGTCGATGTGCCCTTAAGCAAGGCACTTAACCCTAATTGCTCCTCTAAGTTGCTCTGGATAAGAGCGTCTGCTAAATGACTAAAATGTAAATGTAAAATGGAACGCCGACAGTGCTTTCACAATAAAAACAAAGCAGTGGAAATCTGAGGTAACCAAACACAACTTTTATTTCCAGTAGGATGCATCAGAACCCATCTGTACTGTACAAGTAATGAAATGTCTACACCGGCTGTACAGACCTGCAACGGTGTCTACACCGGCTGTACAGACCTGCAACGGTGTCTACACCGGCTGTACAGACCTGCAACGGTGTCTACACCGCCTGTACAGACCTGCAACGGTGTCTACACCGGCTGTACAGACCTGCAACGGTGTCTACACCGCCTGTACAGACCTGCAACGGTGTCTACACCGCCTGTACAGACCTGCAACGGTGTCTACACCGGCTGTACAGACCTGCAACGGTGTGTCTACACCCGGCTGTACAGACCTGCAACGGTACAGACCTGCACCACCGGCCTGCAACGGTGTCTACACCGGCTGTACAGACCTGCAACGGTGTCTACACCGGCTGTACAGACCTGCAACGGTGTCTACACCGGCTGTACAGACCTGCAACGGTGTCTACACCGGCTGTACAGACCTGCAACGGTGTCTACACCGCCTGTACATACTTGCAACGGTGTGTTTCACCTGTACTAACGTGTGTTTTCTGTGTTTCAGTGGAGGCGTCCGTCCATTATCAACAGTCTGGCACCAGGATCTACTGTTCTGATAAGACCATCGAGGCTGCCGAGGCTCTGCTGCACATGGACTCTCCTACCAGCCTGAGAGGGGACCGCAGCCCAGGTAACTAACACACACACACACTTATTTTGATATTTTAGTTGTATTCATGATGGCATATTCCATCCATAAGCAGCTTATATACAAGAACAGAGAGACATCATTGATGTAATAGATCTCAGATGATTTCTTATAAATGTTGGTGTTCACACAACGTCATATCCAAAGACAGGATAGAATACTGGCTAATCCAATGAGAAATCAAGAAACTTTCCATAATACTACCCAAAGATACTGTCTGTTGATTAAGACCTAAAAGTAATGCTAAAGTGCCTCAATTCTTTTAATGATAACAGCAATATAAAGATGTTGATAAATAGGAATTGAATTGTCAGACTGGCTGTATCTTGTAGACAGGATGTTGATGGTAAATAGGAATGAATTGTCAGACTGGCTGTATCTTGTAGACAGGATGTTGATGGTAAATAGGAATGAATTGTCAGACTGGCTGTATGTTGTAGACAGGATGTTGATGGTAAATAGGAATTGAATTGTCAGACTGGCTGTATGTTGTAGACAGGATGTTGATGGTAAATAGGAATGAATTGTCAGACTGGCTGTATCTTGTAGACAGGATGTTGATGGTAAATAGGATTGAATTGTCAGACTGGCTGTATCTTGTAGACAGGATGTTGATGGTAAATAGGATTGAATTGTCAGACTGGCTGTATGTTGTAGACAGGATGTTGATGGTAAATAGGAATGAATTGTCAGACTGGCTGTATCTTGTAGACAGGATGTTGATGGTAAATAGGATTGAATTGTCAGACTGGCTGTATGTTGTAGACAGGATGTTGATGGTAAATAGGAATGAATTGTCAGACTGGCTGTATCTTGTAGACAGGATGTTGATGGTAAATAGGAATGAATTGTCAGACTGGCTGTATCTTGTAGACAGGATGTTGATGGTAAATAGGAATGAATTGTCAGACTGGCTGTATGTTGTAGACAGGATGTTGATGGTAAATAGGAATGAATTGTCAGACTGGCTGTATGTTGTAGACAGGATGTTGATGGTAAATAGGAATGAATTGTCAGACTGGCTGTATCTTGCAGACAAAGAGCACCAACTATTGGCAGATTGGGAGATTGCAAGCAATGTGAAATGCTCATGTCTTTCACTGATTAATGTTAGTTGATTTAGATTTAGTTTGAATAACTTTATTGGTCTTGTGTCTGTGTAGCGGGGAGGAAGCCAAAGCCTCACCAGCCTGCTGTGTCCAACGGATCACCGGACCTCGTCATCAAGAAGAAACCCAGAGAAGGAAAAGGTATGACAAACCTAATGTATTATATAAAGGACCCATACATCAACTCTGAGGATGGCATGTGTTGAATATTCACCTCTTTGTGACGTTAACCTGTTGCCTGTAAACATGGAGGAAGGGATAAATATCAGCTTCCTGTTGACCGACCTGTCTGTCTATGCTCTCCAGGAAGCACCACGTACCTGTGGGAGTTCCTGTTAGATTTACTCCAGGACAAGAACACCTGTCCCAGGTATATCAAGTGGACTCAGCGAGAGAAGGGTATCTTCAAGCTGGTGGACTCCAAGGCTGTGTCCAAGCTGTGGGGCAAACACAAGAACAAACCTGACATGAACTATGAAACCATGGGGCGGGCTCTGAGGTGAGGGCTTACCCAAGAACTGTCTATCACTTGAAATGGACTGGTGTGGGGTATACTGTTGGTTGTATGAGCTCTACCACTTCCAGTTCAGTCTGAACTTTACTATCCTTCCTCCTCCCTCTCTACCAGGTACTACTACCAGCGTGGTATACTGGCCAAGGTCGAAGGTCAGCGGCTGGTCTACCAGTTCAAGGAGATGCCCAAGAACATCATTATCATCGAGGACGACAAGGCCGACTCCAGATCGGACGATCTGATTGGCTCAGAGAAGTCTTACCACGAGAGAGTCCCGCCCTCGTCGGAGACGATACTGAATGTGGCCGAGCTCGCCAAGGCGCCCACCATCCTGAGGGGCGGGACTAGAACCATAGTCCATGCACCGGTTGCTAAGGGCAACAATGTGGTGATGACTGGGGGCGGGGCGGCGGTGGGGGTTCCGAGGATAGTGACCGTTTCCACGGCGCCAGACGGAACCCAGACGCAGCATTCTCACACGGCCATCATCCCCACCGTCTCAGGACCCAGGTTAGAGAGAGAGAGACACACCCTAATACTGACCGTAAAATAGTTTGTTTATATCTATCTAGCAATATCTAGTAAGTTTGTATTTACAAAACTTTGTCAGACTCCAGTTTGTTATTGTTTCTGTCTCCAGGACTGTACGGGTCGCCATGCAGGTGCCTGTAGTCATGACAACATCACTGGGCCAGAAGATCTCAACGGTTGCCATGCAACAGGCGCCGGGGACGTCGGGAGGCCAAACAACGTACCAACTGGCCAACGCCTCTCCCATCGGCACGGCAACGGGCAACGCCAGCTCACAACAGAAGGTGGGTAACCACTAGTTAGCTAGTGGATGTGTCAGCCAGCTACACTGTAGACAGAATGGACAGTTTGACTTGGCTGAACTACACAGGCACGCCTCATACTAACCATCAACGATTGAAAACTTGAATCTTGTAAACCATATAGTTAACTTTTGATCCCATAAAATTAAAGTGACTAGGTCTAATCCTTTACCTTCTACATCATACATTTTCACCCAGGTTGTAATCAGACCGTCCCACCACTCTGTATAGATCTAGAATGAGTAGACCTGTTCCTAACAGTATATCTCTTCTCTCCAGGTTGTAATCAGACCGTCCCACCACTCTGTATAGATCTAGAATGAGTAGACCTGTTCCTAACAGTATATCGCTTCTCTCCAGGTTGTAATCAGACCGTCCCACCACTCTGTATAGATCTAGAATGAGTAGACCTGTTCCTAACAGTATATCTCTTCTCTCCTTTGTAATCAGACCGTCCCACCACTCTGTATAGATCTAGAATGAGTAGACCTGTTCCTAACAGTATATCGCTTCTCTCCAGGTTGTGATCCAGACCGTCCCACCACTCTGTATAGATCTAGAATGAGTAGACCTGTTCCTAACAGTATATCTCTTCTCTCCAGGTTGTGATCCAGACCGTCCCCACCACTCTGTATAGATCTAGAATGAGTAGACCTGTTCCTAACAGACCTTCAGGTTGTATCAGACCGTCCCACCACTCTGTATAGATCTAGAATGAGTAGACCTGTTCCTAACAGTATATCTCTTCAGGTTGTATTCAGACCGTCCCACCACTCTGTATAGATCTCTGTATAGATCTAGAATGTCAGTAGACCTGTTCCTAACAGTATATCTCTTCTCTCCAGGTTGTATTCAGACCGTCCCACCACTCTGTATAGATCTAGAATGAGTAGACCTGTTCCTAACAGTATATCTCTTCTCTCCAGGTTGTATTCATACCGTCCCACCACTCTGTATAGATCTAGAATGAGTAGACCTGTTCCTAACAGTATATCTCTTCTCTCCAGGTTGTAATCAGACCGTCCCACCACTCTGTATAGATCTAGAATGAGTAGACCTGTTCCTAACAGTATATCTCTTCTCTCCAGGTTGTGATCCAGACCATCCCCACCATGGTTCCGGCCACGGCAGAGAACGGAGACAAGATCACGGTCCAGCTGGCTAAGATCATCACCATCCCAGCCCACCAGCTGGCCCAGTACCAGCAGCAGCGGACCAAGCCCGGCCTGGGGGGCTCCCCGACGGGCAGCGTTTCTCTCCTGGGCGGGACAAACTCCTGGGGGGTCCGAGCCCTGGCACCTCATGTTACCATGGCTCCAGGGACACAGGTGACATTTTTAATTTTTTGGCAATTTTAAGCTAGAAATAGGAAAACGCATACTTTGAAACATCACGAGATACTGTAATTCAAGCGAAAAAGTATTGCATTTGGGAACAGACTTGTGTGTGATTATTAAATTTTTTACAAATTCAAATATTTTGTCCCCTGTAACCAAGGTGATGAGGTTGGCTGTTCCCTCAACGCTGCATCATCAACAGACGCATCATATCGTCACAACAACGCAAGGTGGCGGGACAGGGACGGCAGTGGTCACCGTGACGACGACAGCCAACCGGAGTGCTCCGTCGGCGGCACCCCATATCATCAGCGGCATCATCAAAAGTTCTGACATCGCCACGGCAATGAGAGAACAGCAACAACAGCAAGCCAAGACGCTGACAGTTCAAACGGTGTCGGTACAGGCCGTTCCGGTCCAGACGACGTTACCGGAAGCACCGGAGAAGGACAGTCCGAGCCGCGAGGCTGTCGCCACGGAGATCGTCCCGGTAGTCGTCCAATCAGAAGATCCAGAGTGTTGAGAGGTCACAAGTACGGACACACGCATACCTATAATCATTGTTTGTACAGTTTTTGCCCAGATAGGAGTTTGTTCCTCTTTTTCTACCTGACAGTCTGAGAGACTATAAAGACCCACAACCACCTCTGATTTACCCTGGGGGGGGGGGGGTCTACCTTCCAACCACAGCCTCATCTCTCCCTGGAGACCCAGGGTGTGACCCTATTCCCTATACAGTGCACTACGTTAGTAGGCAACAGGGTGTCATTTGAATCGTACACGACTGGAGGACACCCAACCCACATAGGAACCCAGCAATGACTTTTCAAAAGGGAAGAATCTCCTTTCAGAAAAAGGGACCAAGTCAAACTCAAATCACTACATTTCTGTTTCTGGCAGACGAGACTCTAGCTAACTAAGCTACAGGAAAAAACGCAAACACTAAACAAATGTAATGATAAAAACCAAACTGGTAAGGAAAGGATAGAGATGGATGGGGGGGGGGTGTGCTTTGTATAGAAATGTTCTTTTTGTGTTTTTATTTTTCTCTTGTGTAAAAAACCAGCCTTTTATTTGACGATCACTGTGCAGATGTAGGATGGTACACGCTGCTACGCATCACACACACCACATGAAAGACTGTTCTAGGATCAGCTCTTACAAGGGAAGAATAAAAAGCAAAAGGGACTTTATATGTATATAACTATTATACAGTTTATGGAGTTAAATACAAAACAGCCTTAGAATGATTTGTTTTATTTTTCATTCATTGTTTATAAGATAAACCTGATCTAGGTTTGTGTTACGGTTTCTTCTGACTTTTGATACCTTGTACCAAGCACAGTGTTATAAAACAATACGGCATCACATTTTTCTATTGTGGTTTGAAGCCCAGGTCAGTGTATGTGGGTTGGTTCCAGGGTTGGGGTCAAAATCCATTTCAATTCAGGAAGTATACTGAAATTCCAATTCTCTTCAATGGTGACAGATTGGAATGGACCCCAACCCTGGTTGGTTCTAGTAGGCCTTGACCATAGGCTTACTAGATCTAATTCCCCGTGGTAACTGTCTCTAGGGTAACTGCCTGCAGCTTCCATTTTGGGGCCTCCATTTCTTTTGGGTAGATTTCGAAAATCTCATCAGCATGAACTTCTCGTCAGCCATCTTGGCTCTGCCCCCTATATTTTCTTTAGCATTTTTTGCTTATTCTTAGTTCTATAAAGATGTTCGGACTGAACTAGTTTGTATATTCAACATTTGAAGTATTCTATTTTGTTGTACTCTTGTTTCAAAGTGTATTCAAGTAGATTTTACTGAAATATAAAAAAACATTTGAATTAAACGATTCTCCTTTTTGTCTTTTTGTTTAAAAAAAGTGAAATGATGCTCTTGCAAACGCGCCAACAATGCACCTTTTTAAAGGCAATGTTCCTGCATTTGCGGTAAATACTACCGGTGTTGGCTCAGACATTGGCCGTGTTAGAGAGTGGTGATCTACGCACCACCGGGACCTGTTCCAACTGGGGATTTGAACCTGCCTGCACAGTGAAATCCATTTTTTTTTAAACAATGTAGTTGATTAGAACTAATAACCCTTTGGTTGCAGGGATTCTGTTTCAAACAGTATTTAACCACCAGTGTTTAACTAGAAATAGTTGAATGGGAGTGGGAACAGACTGGCTTCAATGGCTCAACTGCTTGGTGCAGAGTGACTGCAGTCACAAGGTTGTGAGTTCGTCACCCGCCTGACTTATAACGGCTGCAATGTACTTACTTGTAATTCAAAGTGTATAGACGGAGCGCAGCAGTTTTCAATAGCTCAGGTGGTTGGAGCACGGTACCATTAATCAGAGTTATAGGTTCAATCCCCATAAGGAACACACAGCAGACTTCTAGCCGTCACTATGCTGTAGTTGGTCTCCACATTTCACATCCTGGTGATGAGCGTTAACTGTTATGTATTCATTGTTCCACAACTTGCCACCAGGGGGCATTGGATGACATTTAAGCTGATGAGGTAGATAGTGCTTTATAAAACAAACACCGAGACAGAGAAGAAGGGCAGGTTATTTTTATTGCACACAGGCTGTCAGCTTGAATATAAACTACTGTTATCCTGGGACTATGCTGCTCATGGACATCAATGTACTGGTTATGAATTGGAAACAACAGTATGCATGTTGGTAGTCGTGGTTTCGTTTCCCACTGGGTCCCCCCCCCCCCCAGACAAACAATGTATGGACGCACTCCTGTAAGTTGCTTTGGATAAAAGCATCTGCTAAATGGCATAGATTATTTTCATATTACAAATTAAATGTACCATGGTGGTGTTCTCTCCACCAGCTGTCCAGCGTCTGAACGGGGGCGCATTCAGCAGGACGCAACGTTCAGATAGAAATATGATATGTAGAACAAGGAATCGCGTTGGCTATATTTGTGGTATTTCTATCTGCAACGTTCAAGAAACGTTTTTTGTACTGAACATGGTCCAGGTACAAGAATCAGTAGTCATTAACAACACACCTGACCAGTATTAGACCAGGATATATATATCATGTGTATATATCAGTCACTGACCACCTTCCGGAGACACTTGAAACCCTCTTTAAGGAATACCTGGAATAGTATAACAGTAATCCCCCCCCCCCCCCCCCCAAAAAAAAAGTGGTTGTCCCACTGTCTATCATAAGTTGAATGTGTGTGTGTGTGTGTGTGTGTGTGTTGAATGCACCAATTTGTAAGTCGCTCTGGATAAGAGCGTCTGCTAAATGATGTAAATGTAAATATACATATATATATATATACACACAGTGCATTTGGAAAGTATTCAGACACCTTGACTTTTTCCACATTTTGTTACGTTACAGCCTTATTCTAAAATGGATTAAATTATACCATAAAGGCCTGATTGGTGGAGTGCTGCAGAGATTGTTGTCCTTCTGGAAGGTTCTCCCTTCTCCACAGAGGAACTCTGTCAGAGTGACCATTGAGTTCTTGGTCACCTCCCTGACCAAGGGCCTTTTCCCCCGATTGCTCAGTTTGGCCGGGCGGCCAGCTCTAGGAAGAGTCTTGGTGGTTCCAAACTTCTTCCATTTAAGAATGATGGAGGCCACTGTGTTCTTGGGGACCTTCAATGCTGCAGAAATGTTTTGGTACCCTTCCCCAGATCTGTGCCTCGACACAATCCTGTCTCGGAGCTCTACGGACAATTCCTTCGACCTCATGGCTTGTTTTTTGCTCTGCACTGTCAACTGTGGGACCATATATAGACAGGTGTGTGCCTTTCCAAATCACGTCCAATCAATTGAATTTACCACAGGTATACTCCAAATCAAGTTGTAGAAACATCTCAAGGATGATCAATGGAAACCGGATGCACCGGAGCTCAATTCCGAGTCTCATAGCAAAGGGTCTGAGTACTTATGTAAATAATATATGTATATATATTTTTTAATAAATACCCCCCTGAACGGAAGCAGCCCAGGAAAAGTAGTACCCTTGTTGAATAGTACAGACAGCAGGTAGGGTGCAACCATCAGTGTCAGAGGGGACCATAGAACCTTCAGCCTAGTTTCAGCAGTCTATCCCATCAAATGTTCAAATGTTATTCATAAAGACCTTTTTACATCAGCAGATGTCGCAAAGTGCTTATACAGAAACCCAGCCTAAAACCCCAAACAGCAAGCAGTGCAGATGTAGAAGCACGGTGGCTAGGAAAAAAACTCCCTAGAAAGGCAGAAACCTAGGAAGAAACCTAGAGAGGAACCAGGCTCTGAGGGGTGGCCAGTCCCCTTCTGGCTGTGCCGGGTGGAGATTATAACAGTACATGGCCATTAAGGCCAGATTTTTCTCCAAGATGTTCAAAACGTTCATAGATGACCAGCAGGGTCAAATAATAATCACAGTGGTTGTAGAGGTTGCAACAGGTCAGTACAGGTAGTCCTGAGGCATGGTCCTAGGGCTCAGGTCCTCCGGGATGGGAGGGAGAGAGAGTCCATCCCGTCCAGTCTATCCCGTCCAGCCCTCTCTTTGTCTCTCCTTCATTCAGTGTTTTAGTCGATGAAAACATGACTTCTGAAAAGTAAGCTCACACCAGAGGGTAGTCTACTCCATCCATCCCTCTCTCATTCCCTCTCTCATTCCTTCCCTCTTTCACTCCTCCTGTTCTCCAGTCATCATACCCCAGAGAGATGTGTCCGGACTCGGGAGGGATAGTGGTGCTTCGGTTCCCTCCATCCTTCCATCCCTCGTTCCGTCAATCAAAAGTTTCCATCTGGTCCTCTTCACTCCCCATCCCTCACTCCTGCTTTTTAAAGCTGAAGTCACACACCAGCGAGAGGTGATCGGAGGGGTAGTTATACGACGGAAGCCTGTTAGGGCCAATCTGTTCCTCTGTAGGCATAGCCAACACCGCGTCCACACTGAAAGCTTCTCTAGAGTACCAGATATAGTCCAATGTGCTACAACATTCTCCCGTAGGCCGGATCTTCCACGTTGTATAGGCCGGTTCCGAAAGCCCGTCCCGGCTTAACCGTTTATAGGCCGAGTCAAGGATCAACGGTGACGACGCGAAACGTTGGTAGACGTCCTCGGAAGGCACAGCGTTGAAGTCCCCGCAGACAAGGAGAGGGGTGTCTGGGGCGGTGCCCGTGGGACCCCCTGGTGATTGGGTGAGGGTGGTGAGGTTCCGGAGAAGGTCGGAACCCTGGGCACTACGGAGACGTTCCCAGCCGCTCCGGGCTTTGAGGTGCGTCACGGCAACACACAGCCGCCGGCCTGTCGCCCTGCAACGCAGCGTCGTGACGACCGCCACCTGTAGGGAAGACATTTGCATAAAACAGTTAAGGGTTACATTCCAGTCTGTATTTTGAACAATCTATACAAACAGTAGCTCTCCAGGAGGAGGGTTGACCACCCCTGCCTGCTATAAAATAGGGTCCTGTTGGAATGCTTCCTTCCATCCTTCCTTGAGGTAATCTCAGATCTCTATGTGCTTGGAAAGCAGCGTTTCCTTCATATTACTGTCAAACCTTGTCAGACCTGTGATTACTTCAAGGAAGAAATCATATTTTCTTGGTATCCATACATGGTAGTTAACTAGCATAGTTTTACAAACCTGGTTGGTGGGTATTAAAACAGCACACAGCCGGACGTTCACACTATCCAGCAAGTCAAACCGGGCTTCATCATAGAACAGAGCACACCCATCCGGACCATTGTTGCCCTCCACATCCAAACATGGAGACCAGGGTTTGGGGCAGAAGTTGCCGCGGTAACCCAGGCTGGCCAGGATTGGCTGGAAGGTGTCGTAGTAGTGGTCGACTTCCTGTAGACACAGGATGTGAGGTCGATAGGTGAGGATCTCTTCTAGGATGAGGTATTTACGCGCCGCCCAGTTCAGGGCTTCCAGGGGACAGTTGATGAAACTGTCCATACCTTCACCTAGAGCTGGAGGGAGGAGGGGGAAGAGAGAGAGATCATTCATCTGTCAGTCTATCCATCTCACTGTCCTTCATGTTTGGAATTAAAATGTGCAATAAAAGATACCATTTAATAACCCTGAATGAGATGAAACGTTGATGATTATATGTGCTGAAGAAAGGCTACAAGAAAAAAAAAAAAACGTCTTTACCTTGAGCCAGTATGTTCCACTGCATAACCCTGATGGTCCTCTGGGTGGCGCTGTTGTCCCCTTCCTCCCTGTCCGCCTCTCCCTCCCCGGGGCAGATGAAGGCTCTGAGGAGGCGAGGGGGCCTGTCCCGGAGAGCCTCCTCACACTCCCTCAGCAGCTCCAGGGGGTCCGCAGGGTGCTCCCCCGGGGAGGGGGAGGGGTGCTGGGGGTCCTGGTGATGGGCCAGTGGGGTGGTAGTGGTGGTGGTGGTGTTGTTAACTAGGGTCTGGGCCAGGGAGCTGTAGAGTCTACTGGCACCACTGCCCATTGGACAGACTGGAGGGAGGGGGCGGAGACAGAGAGAGGGTGTAGGGAGATAGAAAACATTGTAGGGGTTACAACAATTACATTGTCATATGATATTTTAATCCAACACCAAGCTCCAACTATTTTAACCACAACTCTCAGTGATCCCCACAACACAGAACCACACAAAAGGGCCAACAAGGGTACCCGGGGTAGATACCATCCCAGAAATAGGTGACTGTCTCTGGGGAGAAGTCCTGCTAACCATAGGCCTCACTCCCCACGTGCCTGGTTCCTCACATTGTAACAGGACCTAGTGTTGTACTTATCCATGTCTACTGCTGTAGGAACACCAGCTAACGCTTTTCCCTACACACTGATCATAGGTCAGTTTTACCTCCAGCCCTTTATGGTTAAGGTTAGGATTTGGGGAAGGTAAGCTGATCCTAGATCTGTGCTTAAGGGTGACATTTATCCTTATTGCTCTCTCAATTCAGAGAGGATCCGACCAACCAAAACACACTAACCTAATCCCCTTGGCCAATCAGGAGTAAGTTCAGGTGAGATTGGGGTTGTTGCCAGGTGAAGAACACCTATTGACTACAGTCACCTGACTTGGAGCACAGAACAGATTGACAACCTGGGCCTTTGTTTTCTACCTAAAGTTTTTTTGGGGGCACAGAAAGAAAACATGATCTAAATAGGACATCTAAGGGTGCGTGTGGACTATTGGACTGGGGGGAAATGTGTGTGTTTTTGCAAGGCAAATTGTGTGTGTGGTTCAGTTCATGTGCGGCTACAGAAAGACTGTTTCTTAGCTGGTTCTGACTGCCAAAGCTGGCTGATGAGCCTTACCTTGTCCTTGGACAACAGTAGCTCTGTGTGTGTGTGTGTGTGTGTGTGTGTGTGTGTGTGTCTCTGGTTTCAGCCAGTCAGTGTTTTCGTGTGTTTCCTTCCTCCTAAGTGTGTGTGTTCTTTTGGCTCCGTCTCTCTCTCGCTCCACTTTCAGTTGGTCAATGTGTGAGTGTGTGTGTACTGTTTATTTCTCTGCTGTCAGTATGTGTGTCAGTTCCTCTTTTCTCTCTCTCTCTCTCTCTCTCTCTCTCTCTAAACTAGTCACATGCACCAGTGACCCTACAGCCCAGTTTGTAGTGGCCCGTTTGCACGTGGACAACAGTATGCTGTGTGCTGTGAGATAAACATGAGCGTCAGCTGAGTAGGTTCCTCTTTTTGCCTCCTCTGGACACAGTTTATAGTAGTTCCACATCGTTCAGCTCTATCTAATCAATCAGTCTAGTTTCACTTCTACTGGCAGCTTGTGGTTGGACTACATCTCCCAGCTCTCGGTCTAGTCTATCTGGTTTAACGGCAGCTTCTAGTTGGACTACATCTCTCAGCTGTCAGCTCTCTGTCTAGTCTTCAGTGTTTCTAAATTCTATTTTAACCTCTGATGGCCTGTAGTTGAACTGATTACTGTTAGATGATTAGCCTTATCTAGTCGCCTGACATTAGTATCTCTCTATTGCACCTCATTACTGATTAACCTCCTGAAGTTAAAGGGTTATGTCAGGGGAACGGTTATCTGATCCTAGATATGTGGTTAATGGAAACTCCTGAGTATCTATGAATGGTAAATCAACCCATTTAAAAAGGGGAAGGGTGATCTGATCCTAGATCTGTGGTTAATGGGTAAAACAAAACATATACAGCTATTAGGTAGGTTACTAAACAACTGAAATAAGAAGACATTTTGCTGACATTACCACTAAAACACCATCTCTGTGACAACACCAATGGCCATCCAGAAACAGTTAGTGGCCAGCGGCTTTATCACGTGCTGTTTGTTCTATTGCAAACTCCTGATTTCTTATACTAGCCCATATGTACTGACTCCTGATGATCTTATACTAGCCCATATGTACTGACTCCTGGTGATCTTATACTAGCCCATATGTACTGACTCCTGGTGATCTTATACTAGCCCATATGTGTACTGACTCCTGGTGATCTTATACTAGCCCATATGTATGTACTAGCCCATATGTACTGACTCCTGGTGATCTTATACTAGCCCATATGTACTGACTCCTGGTGATCTTATACTAGCCCATATGTACTGACTCCTGGTGATCTTATACTAGCCCATATGTACTGACTCCTGATGATCTTATACTAGCCCATATGTACTGACTCCTGATGATCTTATACTAGCCCATATGTACCGACTCCTGATGATCTTATACTAGCCCATATGTACCGACTCCTGATGATCTTATACTAGCCCATATGTACCGACTCCTGGTGATCTTATACTAGCCCATATGTACCGACTCCTGGTGATCTTATACTAGCCCATATGTACTGACTCCTGATGATCTTATACTAGCCCATATGTACTGACTCCTGATGATCTTATACTAGCCCATATGTACTGACTCCTGATGATCTTATACTAGCCCATATGTACTGACTCCTGATGATCTTATACTAGCCCATATGTACTGACTCCTGATGCCCATATGTACTGACTCCTGATGATCTTATACTAGCCCATAGTACCCATCCTGATGATCTTATACTAGCCCATATGTACTGACTCCTGATGATCTTATACTAGCCCATATGTACTGACTCCTGATGATCTTATACTAGCCCATATGTACTGACTCCTGATGATCTTATACTAGCCCATATGTACTGACTCCTGATTTCTTATACTAGCCCATATGTACTGACTCCTGATGATCTTATACTAGCCCATATGTACTGACTCCTGATTTCTTATACTAGCCCATATGTACTGACTCCTGATGATCTTATACTAGCCCATATGTACTGACTCCTGATGATCTTATACTAGCCCATATGTACTGACTCCTGATGATCTTATACTAGCCCATATGTACCGACTCCTGATGATCTTATACTGGCCCATGTGCCGAGGACACACCACATGTCCCATCTGTTGCTCTGAGACCAGGACATGGCTGTTTACCAGGGTGTGATGACCAAGTGCATGGTTTGAACCTGAGCTATGGTAACTAGGTCAGACTCAGTGATAGGCTAAAGGTAGGGTTTTGCGCTTAAACAAATACTATACATCTGTCTACATTTTCAGTGTGTGTGTGTGTGTGTGTGTGTGTCGGTCTCTGACAAATGAACCATATGGATATTTTCCAACAGGATCCCTTATCTCTGATCCCTTATCAAAATAAATCTGAATCACTACTGCACCTCGTTCTGAATGATTTCCCTCCTTCATCTAAAAATCCATGAATGAATTGGAGCTATGAAGACTCATTACAGAAAGACAACAAGGCTTACATACAGAGAGATGTAGCTAGCATACTAGTCCCTTGTTTCACCCTAACAGTGACCAAAACAGACAACTGTGTGTGTCTCAACTAACATAAACAACTTTGTGTTGGCCCACTAGGGGCCCTAGCATAGTCTGACCTTATTGGGCGAAATATAACACCGGCACCCCTTCCCCAACATCAACAACTCCCCTCTCAACCAAATAAAGGACAAGACTACAACTTAAGAAACAAACATCACACTACCCATTCTACCCAAACTAAACATTAGGATATACACAATAATATGAAGGAGAATTCATTCATTACATTACAACAACCAATAGCTCAATAAGCTGAATAAACACCAGTGATACTGGCAAGCGCAGTGTACCGTTTTTTTTTCTTTCTCCTTTCAAGTTACTATCAAATAATTCCCACGCATCTGCAATAAGTAACACAGATGTGCGAGAGCATTTCCCATTTTGAATTACAACAACCAACATAACCTGCTAACATAAGAGTTGAATAAAGATACCACAGTCATGCTCACCCATAGTTTCCATCAGTATCGTCTCGCTTCCTTGCTTGTTTATCTGACTGACAGTAGCGGTCTTGAGAAAGAACTGTCAGTAAATGTTGCTCAACTTCCGATAACGGTTGATAAAACACTCAATATATTGTCACTCGCTAAGTGTGTGTGAGACGTACTCAGTGGGTTTCTGAGTGAGCTCAATGTTCACTACACCCTATAACCCATAGGGAGGGAGGGAGAGGGAGGGAGGGAGGGAGAGAGCGGGAGAGAGAGAGAGATAACAGGGGGAGAGAGAGAGAGAGCAGGGAGAGAGGGAGGGGGGAAGGAGAGAGAGAGCAGGTAGAAAGAGGGAAGGGAGAGAGAGATGAGGGAGTGACGACAGCAGACCATATGGGGCGTCAGTAAAGATCATGTGCTGCGGACAGGAGATAATGTTGCACAATCACAACCACTGCTTCACACGCACACACACACAGGGCGCGTTCTTGTATAAAACAGACTTACACAAAGGGAGGGTTATTTCACCACACACACACACACTCACAAGGTTTGTGGTTTGGTTCATGACTGTAGAGTTAGCGGAATCAATGCCAGTCATTAGCAAGCAACCAGTTCAGTGACACACGCACACACAGTTCCGCAATACGTCCAGAGACAGACTTGTGACATGAGGTGTCCACAGACCTGTTGTATCTGCTCTTGTTCCTGACCACAGATGGCGTAGGAAAAAAGTTGATTCATGTATTTCCTTATTAATTTTTCCACTTCATACTGTGCAATTGTCCTATCCCCTATCACGTGTAATCGTCCTATCTTCTCCTATCACGTGTCATCGTTGTATCCTCTCCTATCGTGTAATCGTCCTATCCGCTGGTGTTTACTGTATCCATACTGTATAAATTCCTCTGTCTTTATTGTCTATTGCTGGCAACACCATTTCACCAAGTCATATTCTGGGTATATGCAAATGGGTTATAAAAATTATATTTTGTCCTGTATCATATTGTAGAACAGCTGATGAAACTAACACTGTAAAAGTCTGCAAGAATGTGATCAGTGTTATTTCCTGATAGTTGCTGGTTGAAAATACAATCTACACAGGACTTTCTAAACAGCAGGTTTTGCATGGGTGGAGTTTTGGCTTGTCTGGTGACATCACCTGGTGGTATAAATAATAGACCAATGACAAAGAGAGTTCCAAACCTCTGCCGATAAAAAGGTAGTATTCAGGTTAAATATCCCTCCTATTTTTGTGTTCAGGATATGACCAACAACCACACTGACCTACTCCATTGACTGTCTGGATTTTTCATTTGTGTACATGATGTAGTTTTTCCCGATGTCATGTTGTGTTAACGGAGAGAAGGGCACATCAGAGCAGTAGACAGACAGACCGTGTGAGAAGGGCACATCAGAGCCGTAGACAGACAGACCGTGTGAGAAGGGCACATCAGAGCCGTAGACAGACAGACCGTGTGAGAAGGGCACATCAGAGCCGTAGACAGACCGTGTGAGAAGGGCACATCAGAGCCGTAGACAGACCGTGTGAGAAGGGCACATCAGAGCCGTAGACAGACCGTGTGAGAAGGGCACATCAGAGCCGTAGACAGACAGTGTGAGAAGGGCACATCAGAGCAGTAGACAGACAGACAGACAGTGAGAGAAGGGCACATCAGAGAAGCAGAGGGGATGGAACACACAGTCAGCTGCCAGGGTGGAAATGTCAATGTGTCATGCACGGATAAAGTGACACTGTCTGAGTGAACATCTCTCTGAGAGGGTGTATGTATACTGTCTGTACTGTGTGTGTGTTTGTGAGAGCGAGAGTACATACAGTGGGGAGTACAGTATTTGATACACTGCCGATTTTGCAGGTTTTCCTACTTACAAAGCATGTAGAGGTCTGTAATTTTTATCATAGGTACACTTCAGCTGTGAGAGACGGAATCTAAAAAATCCAGAAAATCACATTGTATGATTTTTAAGTAATTAATTTGCATTTTATTGCAAGACATAAGTATTTGATCACCTACCAACCAGTAAGAATTCCGGCTCTCACAGACCTGTTAGTTTTTCTTTAAGAAGCCCTCCTGTTCTCCACTCATTACCTGTATTAACTGCACCTGTTTGAACTCGTTACCTGTATAAAAGACACCTGTCCACACACTCAATCAAACAGACTCCAACCTCTCCACAATGGCCAAGACCAGAGAGCTGTGTAAGGACATCAGGGATAAAATTGTAGACCTGCACAAGGCTGGGATGGTCTACAAGACAATAGGCAAGCAGCTTGGTGAGAAGGCAACAACTGCTGGCGCAATTATTAGAAAATGGAAGAAGTTGAAGATGACGGTCAATCACCCTCGGTCTGGGGCTCCATGCAAGATCTCACCTCGTGGGGCATCAATGATCATGAGGAAGGTGAGGGATCAGCCCAGAACTACACGGCAGGACCTGGTCAATGACCTGAAGAGAGCTGGGACCACAGTCTCAAAGAAAACCATTAGTAACACACTACGCCGTCATGGATTAAAATCCTGCAGCGCACGCAAGGTCCCCCTGCTCAAGCCAGCGCATGTCCAGGCCTGTCTGAAGTTTGCCAATGACCATCTGGATGATCCAGAGGAGGAATGGGAGAAGGTCATGTGGTCTGATGAGACAAAAATAGAGCTTTTTGGTCTAAACTCCACTCGCCATGTTTGGAGGAAGAAGAAGGATGAGTACAACCCCAAGAACACCATCCCAACCGTGAAGCATGGAGGTGGAAACATAATTCTTTGGGGATGCTTTTCTGCAAAGGGGACAGGACAACTGCACCGTATTGAGGGGAGGATGGATGGGGCCATGTATCGCGAGATCTTGGCCAACAACCTCCCTATCTCAATAAGAGCATTGAAGATGGGTCGTGGCTGGGTCTTCCAGCATGACAACGACCCGAAACACACAGCCAGGGCAACTAAGGAGTGGCTCCGTAAGAAGCATCTCAAGGTCCTGGAGTGGCCTAGCCAGTCTCCAGACCTGAACCCAATAGAACATCTTTGGAGGGAGCTGAAAGTCCGTATTGCCCAGCGACAGCCCCGAAACCTGAAGGATCTGGAGAAGGTCTGTATGGAGGAGTGGGCCAAAATCCCTGCTGCAGTGTGTGCAAACCTGGTCAAGACCTACAGGAAATGTATGATCTCTGTAATTGCAAACAAAGGTTTCTGTACCAAATATTAAGTTCTGCTTTTCTGATGTATCAAATACTTATGTCATGCAATAAAATGCAAATTAATTACTTACAAATCATACAATGTGATTTTCTGGATTTTTTAGATTCCGTCTCTCACAGTTGAAGTGTACCTATGATAAAAATTACAGACCTCTATATGCTTTGTAAGTAGGAAAACCTGCAAAATCGGCAGTGTATCCGTTTTGTCTCCAAAGCCCCATACACTACCCACCACTGTGACCTGTACGCTCTTGTTGGCTGGTCCTCACTACATGTTCGTCGTCAAACCCACTGGCTCCAGGCCATCTATAAATCACTGCTAGGCAAATCCCCGCCTTATCTTAGCTCATTGGTCACCATAGCAGCACCCACCCGTAGTCTGCGCTCCAGCAGGTATATCTCACTGGTCATTCCCAAAGCCAACACCTCCTTTGGCCGCCATTCCTTCCAGTTCTCTGCTGCCAATGACTGGAACGAATTGCAAAAATCTCTGAAGCTGGAGACTCTTATCTCCCTCAATAACTTTAAGCATCAGTTGTCAGAGCACCTTACCGATCACTGCACCTGTACACAGCCCATCTGAAATTAGCCCACCCAACTACCTCATCCCTATATTGTTATTTATTTTGCTCTTTTGCACCCCAGTATCTCTATTTGCACATAATCTCTTGCACATCTAGCATTCCAGTGTTAATACTATTGTAATTATTCTGCACTATAGCCTATTTATTGCCTTACCTCCATAACTTGCTACATTTGCACACACTGTATATATATTTTCTGTTGTATTTCTGACTTTATGTTTTTTACCCCATATGTAACTCTGTGTTGTTTTTATTGCACTACTTTGCTTTATCTTGGCCAGGTCGCAGTTGTAAATGAGAACCTGTTCTCAACTGGCTTACCTGGTTAAATAAAGGTGAAATAAAAAAATAAATAAAAAATAATTAAAAAAAGTATCAAATACTTGTTCTCCCCACTGTACCTATGTGTCCTTCACTCAAAAGCCAGACGTTAGCACAACAACTTTCCACTGGCTTACCTGCTCATGTCATGTCTATACGCTTGGACCTAGATATAACTAGACTACACCCATCTATACCACTAGGCCCTAGATATAACTAGACTACACCCATCTATACCACTGGGCCCTAGATATAACTAGACTACACCCATAGGACCAGAAGATGGCTGGCCATTTAAATCATGATTGTTAACAGTGATACTGCTTGGCTGCCAACACAGAACTCAAAATGCTTTCTGTAGTGACACGTGACCTGAGAGATACTAAACCGTATGAGAACTGGTGTGAGATGGACAGACCTAGTATTACCTCCAGACTGACTGGCGACTGCTTGTCACTACTTGTCAGGATTGTAGAGTGGCTGTGGGAACTGCTTACTGCCAAGAGTGTGCAAAGCTGTCGTCAAGGCAAAGGGTGGCTACTTCGAAGAATCTCAAATATAAAATATATTTTGATTTGTTTAACACTTTTTTGGTTACTACATGATTCCATATGTGTTATTTCATAGTTTTGATGTCTTCACTATTATTCTACAATGTAGAAAATAGTAAAAATAAAGAAAAACCCTGGAATGAGTAGGTGTCCAAACTTTTGACTGGTACTCTCTCTCTCTATCTATCTATCTATCCCTAGAAAACTAAATTGAAATGGGGTGGTTTCCCGGACACAGATTAAGACTAGTCCTGGATTAAAAAGCACTTTCAATCGAGATTCTCAAATGAGCTTCTTAGTCCATGGCTTAATCACTGTCTGGGAAACCGCCCCCAAGAGTTTTGTCCGAGTTCTGCCATGAACAGACAGGTCTGAAAGAGTCTGGTACCAACATGCAGGCCTACACTTCTTAGGAAAGTGTAGGGCAACAACTTCGTTAAAAATCACAGTGCAGTTAAAAACATGATTTTACAGTGGTTTATATTCACACTATGGAGGTTGGAATAATACTGTGTAAATGATGATAACGCCCTTTTAGTGTAAGAGCCGTTTGAAAAGACCACCTGGAATTTCAGCCTGTTTTGGTGGGATGGAGTTTTAGCCTGCCTGGTGACATCACCAGGTGGAAAATTGGTTAATAGACCAATAAGAATGAGAGTTCCCAACCTCTCTGCCAATAACAGCTAGTTTTCAGTTTTCCCCTCCCCACTCAGACCACTTCTCATGCTTGAGAAATTGCTCTTTGCTAAGAAGCTATTTTAATTGATTTGACCATTTTGATTGAAAACAATCACAGTAAAGTACTTGATTGTTACCCATAAATGATTTAATATGGAACTAAAAACGTCTCTCATATAGCAGGACCAAGTTAACAGTAACACTGTGTCTCATACAGCAGGACCAAGTTAACCATAACACTGTGTCTCATATACAGTGGGGGAAAAAAGTATTTAGTCAGCCACCAATTGTGCAAGTTCTCCCACTTAAAAAGATGAGAGAGGCCTGTAATTTTCATCATAGGTACACGTCAACTATGACAGACAAATTGAGAAAAGAAAATCCAGAAATTCACATTGTAGGAGCTTTAATGAATTTATTTGCAAATTATGGTGGAAAATAAGTATTTGGTCACCTACAAACAAGCAAGATTTCTGGCTCTCACAGACCTGTAACTTCTTCTTTAAGAGGCTCCTCTGTTCTCCACTCGTTACCTATATTAATGGCACCTGTTTGAACTTGTTATCAGTATAAAAGACACCTGTCCACAACCTCAAACAGTCACACTCCAAACTCCACTATGGCCAAGACCAAAGAGCTGTCAAAGGACACCAGAAACAAAAATTGTAGACCTGCACCAGGCTGGGAAGACTGAATCTGCAATAGGTAAGCAGCTTGGTTTGAAGAAATCAACTGTGGGAGCAATTATTAGGAAATGGAAGACATACAAGACCACTGATAATCTCCCTCGATCTGGGGCTCCACGCAAGATCTCACCCCGTGGGGTCAAAATGATCACAAGAACAGTGAGCAAAAATCCCAGAACCACACGGGGGGGACCTAGTGAATGACCTGCAGAGAGCTGGGACCAAAGTAACAAAGCCTACCATCAGTAACACACTACGCCGCCAGGGACTCAAATCCTGCAGTGCTAGACGTGTCCCCCTGCTTAAGCCAGTACATGTCCAGGCCCGTCTGAAGTTTGCTAGAGTGCATCCAGAAGAGGATTGGGAGAATGTCATATGGTCAGATGAAACCAAAATATAACTTTTTGGTAAAAACTCAACTCGTCATGTTTGTAGGACAAAGAATGCTGAGTTGCATCCAAAGAACACCATACCTACTGTGAAGCATGGGAGTGAAAACATCATACTTTGGGGCTGTTTTTCTGCAAAGGGACCAGGACGACTGATCCGTGTAAAGGAAAGAATGAATGGGGCCATGTATCGTGAGATTTTGAGTGAAAACCTCCTTCCATCAGCAAGGGCATTGAAGATGAAACGTGGCTGGGTCTTTCAGCATGACAATGATCCCAAACACACCGCCAGGGCAACGAAGGAGTGGCTTCGTAAGAAGCATTTCAAGGTCCTGGAGTCTCCAGATCTCAACCCCATAGAAAATCTTTGGAGGGAGTTGAAAGTCCGTGTTGCCCAGCGACAGCCCCAAAACATCACTGCTCTAGAAGATCTGCATGGAGGAATGGGCCAAAATACCAGCAACAGTGTGTGAAAACCTTGTGAAGACTTACAGAAAACGTTTGACCTGTGTCATTGCCAACAAAGGGTATATAACAAAGTATTGAGAAACTTTTGTTATTGACCAAATACTTATTTTCCATCATAATTTGCAAATAAATTCATTACAAATCCTACAATGTGATTTTCTGGATTTTTTTTCCTCATTTTGTCTGTCATAGTTGACGTGTACCTATGATGAAAATTACAGGCCTCTCTCATCTTTTTAAGTGGGAGAACTTGCACCATTGGTGGCTGACTAAATACTTTTTTTCCCCACTGTAGCAGGACCAAGTTAACAGTAATACTGTGTCTCATATAGCAGGACCAAGTTAACAGTAACACTGTGTCTCACATAGCAGGACCAAGTTAACAGTAACACTGTGTCTCATATAGCAGGACCAAGTTAACAGTAACACTGTGTCTCATATAGCAGGACCAAGTTAACAGTAACACTGTGTCTCATACAGCAGGACCAAGTTAACAGTAACACTGTCTCATATAGCAGGACCAAGTTAACAGTAACACTGTGTCTCACATAGCAGGACCAAGTTAACAGTAACACTGTGTCTCACATAGCAGAACCAAGTTAACAGTAACACTGTGTCTCATATAGCAGGACCAAGTTAACAGTAACACTGTGCACATCAAACAAACCATATGATATAACATACAACATATAAGCTTACCCACAATCCCCAGCGAGAGCGGGACTAAAACAGTTTGCTTGAGAGTAATGTATTACATAACTGTTCCAGAGCGCATGAAAAAAGAGAGAGAAAATGAAAGAGAGAGTTGAGCAACGGACCAACGGTATAAAGAGGTTAAACTTTAAAAACATGGTTAGAATCCTGGTGTACAGGCTACTGTTGAAACGTCCTCTTACCAAACTGGAGCTATCGTTGCTGCTGTATCCTCAGCTGATTCAGTGTGTGTTTCCTACTTCTGCCGTGCTGTGTGTGTGTCCAGCATGTGTATGTGTGTCTGTAACCGTGTGCTGCTGCGGTGCTGTGTGTGTGTAAGGAGAAGCGTGGTAGCTCTGTGCGTTTCAACAGCTGCACTAGAAGGTCATTAGAATGAGTCAGTGTGAAAACATGGGTTCTACTGCCATCTACTGGCGGGTTGGAGAAACAGCAGCTATGTCAATGACATTTAGGTGTGTTGGCGCAGGGCTGGTGCAAAAGCCTACACACGCAAAGGCGAGGTAGAGAACCAGGGGTAGCCTTTTTCAAATCTGAGGCTGTGCTGGAAGTATGTCTGCTTTTTCTCCAACCCTACTCTAACATACCTGACCCAAATCTATGCATCAGGCTCCTGGTGTTAGAGTAGGACTGGAGCAAAAGCCTGCAGTTACTGTCTGAAAGGAGGAGCAGAGCCAAATGCCAGCGCTTTGGGGGTAACATAGTTGGCATGACTTTTGGAATTTGTGGAACAAATATTCAAATGTACAACTTGCATAAATGGAGGCACTTATGGATATATAATATTCGTATAGTTTGAGTGAGATTAGCCCTGATACAATATCACTGACATGAATTATAACATTATTGCAGTTTCTAATGATGCTTTTGGAGTAGTGTCAGCCCAAAGAAATGTTACCAGTTTCGCTTATCTCAACAACAGCACAATGAACTATATTGTAGTGACTTTAACCCAACACTTAGCGACCACGTCAAGAGGTTTGGACCTCTCGGCTTAACGGTTAAGGTGTTGGTTTGACCTGGTTTCGAGTCCCAGTCTGGGCTATCCCCGGAATTCGCAACAAGTTACAACTTTACAAGATGCCCATCTTGAAATCAGTTAGAGAAAATGTCAAACTTTAGCATTAGTCTTGGATAGATAAGAGTAGATACAAATTGTATCTGACTCGTTGAGGAGTGATTATGCTGTAAAATTGTTACAAAACCAATTTACCGATGGATGTCTCAGAATAATAAGGAGAACAGGCCCGTGAATTTGGCAACCCCGGGGTTCATCACGAGCACACCACGGGAGGACGCACAGAACGCCGGTAGCTCTTTAGGCAGCGTCAGTTGACTACATGACAGTCGTGACGCCGCAGAACTTTTGATGATACGTGGCGATAGCAGCGTTCGCCGGTTGTGGTTTCATCACTTTTTCACCGGGGCAATTTCCGTTTAGCTCCCTGTGCGCGTGCATTTCGCGGATCGGATTACCGGTTAAAAGGTATTCAAAAACGATGTTAAAGGCCTGTCAAGCAGGTTTGGCATGGGTGTCACTTAGTACAGAGGTTTTGTAACCGCTTCGGATTTTGGAAGAAAAAACTATTCTACAAGTAAATAATCTTTACACTGGCAACCATATAAAACGCATATATCGTTTCACTTGTGCAAATTCAAGGAATACAATGACATTTTAAATCCCTAAAAATACTGCATGGGTCTTAGTCAGGGGCGGTGTGTTCATTAGGGCGATATGGGCGACGCATTGCCAAACGGGAAAAGGAAGGGATTTTTTTTCTAATCAATTATATCACGGCAACAGTAGTTATCAGTGTTCTAATCTAGACGTCTGATCTGCCACTAAATGTCCAATCAGGCTAAAGTTGTGCTTCAAATGGCCCCGCCCCTTTTGGGGCGATTTCAGTCAGGTTGAAAATCGCCCAGGGGTCTCTCATAGATTATCATGTAAAATCTTATTTTTTCAAATATCAGAGCTTTCAATACAATCTCTATGGGTTTCTGAGGGCTTGCACTTACGCGCTTTCGTCATACGTAACATAACCATGAACGTAACTAAGAAAAGAGCGGGTAGCAGCGTCAATCAATTCACGTACTACTATCAACATGGCTAGCGTTCAGTGCAACTCGATTGTCTCTTTGAAAGAAGTTCACATCAAAGACCATTCAAAACGAGCTACTGGAGTGTATGCTAGCGGTCATGAGGGAACATATTGTGGAGGAGGTGAAGTCGGCGAACTTCGTAGCTATCCAAGCTGACGAGACCACGGACGTTTTCTACACAGACACAGCTGGTGCTTGTGCTGAGGTACATAGATAGCAACCACAAAGTGCAGGAGCGCTTTTTTTGAGTTCCTTCCCATCTCGGAATCAACCTCAGTCTCAATCGCCAGTGCGCTTTTGGAGAGACTGAACGGTATTTTTGCAGACGACGTGAAAGTCAAACTGTGGTGCACTGGCACTGTACCAGGTTCTCATGAGCTACAACCTCCAGGAGACGTTCTCTGAGACTGTGACTCTGTTGAACATCCTCATAACTACTCCCATGACAACAGCTGAAGCTGAGAGATGTTTCTCAACTTTGACACGAGTTAAGACATTCCTGAGAAATTCAATGGGCCAGGAACGTCTGAATGCACTGGCCATGCTTTCCATGGAGAGGGAACTAGTCCCCAGCATGCCATGATTTCAATGAGAAAGTCATTGACCGCTTTGCTGCATTGAAAGAGAGAAGAGAACAGTTTCAGTACAAGTAATGTAGCCTCTCTCTCTCTTTGTCCCTCCCTGTCTGTCTCTTAAACACACACACGCCCAAATCAGTTCACAGTTGATGTTGTTTAAAATAGTTATTTTTCATTTTTAAAAAAGTAAAATAAATTAAATAATCTGTTCATGTTCATTTTTACAAATCTATACAATTGGCCAGAATATGGTTGTTCATTTTTACAAAGCCATACAGATAGCTGTGTTTACCTTTTCTAGAAATTATTTTCAAATTCTGTTTTCAGGCAAAATGTCTATCACTGTTCATTTTCACAAATCTATACAAGAGGGCAGAATATGGAAGTCTATAAAAAATTATTATTACCAATAACTTGCATCAATGTTTTCAGTAGCCTCTATCAAAAGCTCATGCTTGCTTGTTGTGAATTATGCTCAGGTGCACATATTTCCAATTCAACCATGAGGCAAAAAATGTGGTAAAAGCTCTTGTTGATCCTGCAATCTGAACAAATACCAAGATGCTGTATTTTCAGCTGATATTTTTCATTTGTTTATGGAAATGCATATTGTTTATGCAGTGTTGAGGAATGTGAAAGAACACCCTTGATTATTTTTACTGTGATAACTTATTTTGCTTTTGTAAGCCAACACTTTTGAGATCAGTCAATAAATGCTTCTGGCATTGACTTATATGCTGCCCCTGTCTTCATGTTGTTGCTGGACATATCTTTTTTTAAATGTGTGTAGGTCACCTAAATCATCAGAAAAATTGCCCCCCCTGAGAATTTTTTCAGGAGCCGCCACTGGTCTTAGTTTAATTTGCTTATGTCTCGATCCCACCGACAGTGTCATTGCATTTTGGTTTGGTGTTGACACAGTGTTGACAACTCATTTTCAGAGGAAGTTGCTAGAGGCAGGTCGATTTGTTAGGTTAGATTTGTTTGTTTATTATCACATAATTTTTTTGGTAAAAGTAATATAAACACAACATATTTTATATGATCAGATTTTTTACTTTTTTAAACACAACACATTGAATGATTGAACAATTACACATTACACATTATTGAGGTGTAACACATTACACAATTACATTTTATTTATTTTCTTATTAACTAGTAAACCTACACATACATTTATAGTTTTAAGCAGTGTATTGGTAGTTAGTTAACATGCTACCTAACTGATCAACAATTATAGGTACAAGCTAATTACAAGGTATATATATTCTATCTTATTGAACAAGCAACTTCACTCAAATAATGATGTGTGCTCTAGGCATCTCTCTCCAGCTCTCTCCAAGGTTGTTGTGCTGCTTGGCTGGCCTGCTGCTGCCTGTGCACGAGCTGAGCGCCTGCTGCTGACGTCACTCACAATGCACGTTTGCAGCCAGGCACGTGTGTTGTGACTGAGTGTGTGACAGAGAAAATCGTTTTTGTGTCATTTAGAGGGAAAATGCATGCATTTTAGTGTTTGAGTCACGTTTCAAAAGTTGCTAAAAGTTCCAAATACATTTTTAAAAGTAGCTAAATTTGTTGCTTGGTGCTGTTTGAAAAGAAAGTTGCCAGGGTAGTCTGAAAAGTTGCTAAATCTAGCAACAAAATAGCTAAGTTGGCATCGCTGACCAGAAGTACATTAATTCCCAATGGAACGCTGCGTTTGCCTTGCAGCATTGCGTTGCAGAGGCAGTTCTAGTGCGTTCTGTGTGGTGAATACGTTGGAATGCGTAGACGGCTTGACAGAAAGGGCAGGACCGAGTTTGGGAAACTGCTCTATTGGTCACACAGCCCCCTCTACCTCTGGTTTACTACCTCTAGCTGTATGTCCCACCACCCTTGTGATACATCACTTTAGCTTTATTCAAGCCCATAGAATCACAAATGGCCTGTATTCCCCTTATAGCACAGGAGGCTGGTGGCACCTTAATTGGGGAGGACGGGCTCGTGGTAATGGCAGGAGCGGAATAGGTGGAATGGTATCAAATACCTGCTTTCTATGTGTATGATGCCATTCCATTAGCGCCGTTCCAGACATTATTGCGAGCTGTCCTCCCCTCAGCAGCCTCCACTGATATAGTCTTCTGACCAGACTATTAGGCAATAGGGTACCATTTGGGACATCTTATGATCCACAAGTAAACACAAATAACATTTCCGGGCCAGGATCCAGTATTAAGCCATGACCCAAGGGAGATCATCCATGACCGACACAGACAAAACACTGTGAGGAGGAGGAGAGGAAGTGACGAGCTGGAGGAAGGATAACGTTAGAGCTTAGAACATTCTCTTCTTTTCCTTCTAGTCAGACTACTGTATGTTGACCTATGTATTCCTCTAGACAGACTACTGTATGTTGACCTATGTATTCCTCTAGACAGACTACTGTATGTTGACCTATGTATTCCTCTAGACAGACTACTGTATGTTGACCTATGTATTCCTTTAGTCAGACTACTGTATGTTGACCTATGTATTCCTCTAGACAGACTACTGTATGTTGACCTATGTATTCCTCTAGTCAGACTACTGTATGTTGACCTATGTATTCCTCTAGTCAGACTACTGTATGTTGACCTATGTATTCCTCTAGTCAGACTACTGTATGTTGACCTATGTATTCCTCTAGTCAGACTACTGTATGTTGACCTATGTATTCCTCTAGTCTGACTACTGTATGTTGACCTATGTATTCCTCTAGTCAGACTACTGTATGTTGACCTATGTATTCCTCTAGTCAGACTACTGTATGTTGACCTATGTATTCCTCTAGACAGACTACTGTATGTTGACCTATGTATTCCTCTAGTCAGACTACTGTATGTTGACCTATGTATTCCTCTAGTCAGACTACTGTATGTTGACCTATGTATTCCTCTAGTCAGACTACTGTATGTTGACCTATGTATTCCTCTAGTCTGACTACTGTATGTTGACCTATATGTATTCCTCTAGTCTGACTACTGTATGTTGTTGACCTATGTATTCCTCTAGTCAGACTACTGTATGTTGACCTATGTATTCCTCTAGTCAGACTACTGTATGTTGACCTATGTATGCCTCTAGGCAGAATGTAGCCTACATGCGCATATAACTGCTGTCAGTGTGCTAACTTAGCATATAGCGCTGCCTCCCTGAACCTGTCTCTGACTGGGCTTGAACCAAGGACCTCTACCTCCCTGAACCTGCCTCTGACTGGGCTTGAACCAAGGACCTCTACCTCCCTGAACCTGCCTCTGACTGGGCTTGAACCAAGGACCTCTACCTCCCTGAAACTGCCTCTGACTGGGCTTGAACCAAGGACCTCTACCTCCCTGAACCTGCCTCTGACTGGGCTTGAACCAATGACCTCTACCTCCCTGAACCTGCCTCTCTGACTGGGCTTGAACCAAGGACCTCTACCTCCCTGAACCTGCCTCTGACTGGGCTTGAACCAAGGACCTCTACCTCCCTGAACCTGCCTCTGACTGGGCTTGAACCAAGGACCTCTACCTCCCTGAACCTGCCTCTGACTGGGCTTGAACCAAGGACCTCTACCTCCCTGAACTGCCTCTGACTGGGCTTGAACCAAGGACCTCTACCTCCCTGAACCTGCCTCTGACTGGGCTTGAACCAAGGACCTCTACCTCCCTGAACCTGCCTCTGACTGGGCTTGAACCAAGGACCTCTACCTCCCTGAACCTGTCTCTGACTGGGCTTGAACCAAGGACCTCTACCTCCCTGAACCTGCCTCTGACTGGGCTTGAACCAAGGACCTCTACCTCCCTGAACCTGCCTCTGACTGGGCTTGAACCAAGGACCTCTACCTCCCTGAAACTGCCTCTGACTGGGCTTGAACCAAGGTCCTCTGCCTGGTCAACACTAGTGACGCCCGCTTGCCAACGTACAAACTGATTGAGCTATAGAAAAAGCTACATTTCAAGCTAGCTGTGGACTGCGCTTACGGCAAGTTCATAACTCTGTTACACGTATATACATATGCATTGCACTGCGAAGGATAGGTATGATAAACTCTCTGACATACCACAATGGAGTGTGTGTGTGCACTGTATAGGGAATAGGGACACAGACAACATGTTCTCCTCTCCTCTCCTCTCCTCTCCTCTCCTCTCCTCTCCTCTCCTCTCCTCTCCTCTCCTCTCCTCTCCTCTCCTCTCCTCTCCTCTCCTCTCCTCTCCTCTCCTCTCCTCTCCTCTCCTCTCCTCTCCTCTCCTCTCTCGTCTCGTCTCGTCTCCTATCACTGCCACGAACTCTCATCCCTTGTTCTCTTTGTCCCTTCACACTTTCCTTCTCTGATACACTCTCACCTCTCTCTCACCTCTCTCTCACCTGCCTCTCACCTCCCTCTCACCTCCCTCTCACCTCTCTCTCATCTTTGTCTGTCTCACCTCTCTCTCACCTGCCTCTCACCTCTCTCTCACCTGCCTCTCACCTCCCTCTCACCTCCCTCTCACCTCCCTCTCACCTCGCTCTCACCTCTCTCTCACCTCCCTCTCACCACATTTATCTAGTTTGGTTTTCTTACTTTACCTCCATAATTTGTCTGTTGGAACAAAAACAAACAAATCTAAAAGTGAAAGACACCTGAAGACAGACAGAAGAGATAGGGAGAGAAGGTGAGGGAGAGAGAGATGGAGACAGAGAGAAGAGATAGGGAGAGAAGGTGAGGGAGAGAGAGATGGAGACAGAGAGAAGAGATAGGGAGAGACAGAGAGTGAGAGAGAGGATGGAGACAGAGAGAAGAGATAGGGAGAGGGAGAGGAGATGAGACAGAGAGAGAGAGATGGAAAGAGAGGGAGAGATAGAAAGGAGAGAAATAAGATTTTAATTGATTAAGAAGAACTAATCTCCAGATTAAAATTTGTCTAATATCTTAGCCTTCTGCTCTCTCTCTCTCTCTCTCTCTCTCTCTCTCTCTCTCTCTCTCTCTCTCTCTCTCTCTCTCTCTCTCTCTCTCTCTCTCTCTCTCTCTCTCTCTCTCTCTCTCTCTCTCTCTCTCTCTCTCTCTCTCTCTCTTGCTCATTGAAGGTATGTACTCACTATCTAGTGACAGTTAAATGTGCAATATGCAGAAATGCTCCGCCATTTCTTGGTTGGTAAAATTCTAATAATTCACCTAATTTCATGTTTATGTGACAAAACAAGCAGTCGTTGTGTAGAGAATCATTGTACCATCTAAACCGCTGTGAAATATATTTTCCATGACCAAAATTATTGTATTTTCAGCTGTTTGAAGCTGGTGTACAAAACCTAAAGTAAAAGACACAAGAAAGAAACGTAAGAATGGGAAGCATAGAAATAGCGCACATAGAACAGATCTACTGCTTCTTATACTTGCTTTTCAACGCGAATTACATATCTGTAACTCATATTTCTATGCGAATTTGGTCGGGTCGCCCAAAAAGGTACATATTGCAGCTTTAAAGGCTCTACCTGTTCAATAATGAAATATTATATAGCTGGCTGTCTAGACTATATTTTTATACCTCAGGATGTCCACTCAATATCTCTTCTTGTTCGACATTATTAATGTGTGGATAGATGACACATCTCAGAGTAGGAGTGCTGATCTAGGATCAGTTTTGCCTTTTTAGTTCATAATGAATAAGACTATATGGATAAGCTCTCCTACTCTGAGATGCTTTATTAATATGGGCCCTGGTGTCAGAATAAGAATGGAATTGTGTAGGTTTTATGTACATTTTCAGACCTTTCAATGAAATAGCTTGAAGAGCAAGCAGGGATGAGATGAGAAAAGTGATAGTTCATTAGTTGGCCACGTAGGGAAACTCTTTACCTGTTTGTTTTAAGGGAAAGGGGGGTGGAGGGAGGGAGGAGGAGAGATGGAGAGACTAAGATGGAGGGAGAGATGGGAGAGATGGAGAGACTAAGATGGAGGGAGAGATGGAGAGACTAAGAGGAGGGAGAGATGGAGAGACTAAGATGGAGGGAGAGATGGGAGAGATGGAGAGACTAAGATGGAGGAAAAGATGGGAGAGATGGAGAGACTAAGATGGAGTGAGAGATGGGAGAGATGGAGAGACTAAGATGGAGGGAGAGATGGGAGAGAGTGTCTATGCATCCCAAATGACACCCTATTCTCTACATAGCGCCCTACATCGGGAATACACAATATTTGCACCTTACACTTGGCCTCTTAAGATTGTGAGACACATTCCACCTTTCATAGAGAGAGAGAGAGGGAGGGTGGAGAGGGAGAGAGAGAGCCATGGAGAGAGAGAGGGGGAGGGTGGAGAGGGAGAGAGAGCCATGGAGAGAGAGGGAGGGTGGAGAGGGAGAGAGAGAGAGAGACCGAGAGAGAGAGAGACAGAGAGAGAGAGAGAGAGAGAGAGAGAGAGAGCGAGAGAGAGCGATAGAGAGAGAGAGAGCAGTTCTGTCTGAGTACAGAACCTGCAAGAGTTGGTAAGTTCATGCTTGCAGGAAAGTGTGTTGGTGGTTAATATTGCTGTTGTCTGTGTGTTATCAAATGTGTGTGTGTGTGTGTCATCTGTGTGTCTGGATTAGTGGCTGTGTGTTGCTATCTCTGAGCCAATGTGCAGCTCATACAACCAATTTCATTTTAATCTGATTTCTCAAGGTGAAGAGGGCCTTCACCCTGTGTGTGTGTGTGTGTGTGTGTGTGTGTGTGTGTGTGTGTGTGTGTGTGTGTGTGTGTGTGTGTGTGTGTGTGTGTGTGCGCCTGCATGCTGTGTGTAGGTCTATGTGTGTGTGTCTGTTTGTGAAAGTATGGATTTAGGGTATTTTTCTGTCTGACGTCATCTGTTTTATTTTTTAAATGTTTGAATCCAAATAAACATGAGGAGTTATCCATAAAGAGAGACGGTGAAATGACTTCTTCAGGAAGCACGTACAAACACACACACACACACACACACACACACACACACACACACACACACACACACACACACACAGTTGGGCATGTACATACATACATACATACATACATACTCGCCCATTTGATTTACATACACTGAACAAAAATATAAATGCATCACGCAACAATTTCAAAGATTTTACTGAGTTACATTTCATATAAGGAAAAAAGTAAATTGAAATAAATTCATTAGGCCACAGATACCTTTTTTTTTTTAAAGGTAGGGGCGTGGATCAGAAAACCAGTGAGTATCTGGTGTGACCACGATTTGCCTCATGCAGCGCAATACATCTCCTTCGCATAGAGTTGATCAGGCTGTTGATTGTGGCCTGCGGAATGCTGTCCCACTCCTCTTCAATGGCTGTGCGAAGTTACTGGATATTGGCGGGAACTGTAACACGCTGTCGTACACGTCGATCCAGAGCATCCCAAACATGCTCAATGGGTGACATGTCTGGTGAGTATGCAGGCCATGGAAGAACTGGGACATTTTCAGCTTCCAGGAATTATGTTCAGATCCTTGCGACATGGGGCCGTGCATTATCATGCTGAAACATGAGGCATGGCGGCAGATGAATGGCACGACAATGGGCCTCAGGATCTCGTCACGATATCTCTGTGCATTCAAATTGTCATCGATAAAATGCAATTGTGTTCGTTGCCCATACCATAACCCCACCACCACAATGGGGCACTCTGTTCACAACAGCAAACCGCTCACCCACACGACACTATACGTCTGCCATCTGCCCTGTACAGTTGTAACTGTGAAGAGCCAGTGGCCACTGAAGTTGGTTTTGACGCCAAATTGCAGTCAGGTTAAGACCCTGGTGAGGATATTAAAGGCTTTGGTTTTTCCATTTATGTTTTGAGGTTGGACTTTATCACGTATAGCTCGTTAGCACGTAGGGCACACCGATTGGTGTCACCTCGTTAGTCAGTATGTGCTATACCTGTGCTGGTTGCCATCTCGTTAGTGAGAAGGTGTTTCACCTGTGCTGGTCCAGATGCTATTTAAGAGTGGCTGGCCCAGTGCTCCTGTTGTCTTGATAAATGCGAAGGGTTAACAGTTGGCTCTCCCGATTTAGGGTTTTAGACAAACAATCCTTCATCTGATTTTTGTTTTGCTTCCTGTCTTTAAGTTTGGTGTGGGTTTTTCTTTTGTTTGCCTGTTCTTGGGCAAATTTAGTGGGCGTCTTTTAGGTTCCCAGTTGTTGTTGCTAGTCAACTTTCAGTGGACATCCCCATGAGTGTCTTTCAGAACCCCTCCTAAAACCCCACCTGTTTCCTTTTGTTGGTCTGTGATTCTCTGTTAGTTCCCTCTTCTGTTTGAGCGACGTTTTTGGTTTTCTTGCTGGGGAACATAAGAAGGGCGACGAGCAGATGAGCTTCCTTGAGACTGTTTCTGACAGTTTGTGCAGAAATTCTTTGGTTGTGCAAACCCAGTTTCATCAGCTGTTTGGGTGGCTGGTCTCAGACGATCCCGCCTGCAGGTGAAGAAGCTGTGGAGGTCCTGGGCTGGTGTGGTTACACGTGGTCTGCGGTTGTGAGGCCGGTTGGACGTACTGCCAAATTCTCTAAACCGAGAGAAATAGTAGAGAAATATGGTAGAGAAAATATGGTAGAGAAATAAACATTACATTCTCTGGCAATTTCCTGCAGTCAGCATGCCAATTGCACGCTCCCTCAAAACTTGAGACCTATGTGGCATTGTGATGTGGCCTTTTATTGTCCCCAGCACAAGGTGCACCTGTGTAATGATCATGCTGTTTAATCAGCTTCTTGATATGCCACACCTGTCAGGTGGATGGATTATCTTTGCAAAGGAGAAATGCTCACTAACAGGGATGTAAACAAATGTGTTCACAAAATTTGAGAGATGCGTTTTTTTGTGCATATGGAACATTTCTGGGATCCTTTTAATTCAGCTCAAGAAACATGGGACCAACACTTTACATGCTGTGTTTTTGTTCAGTGTATATTTAGCAGGGCTAAATAAGCCACGCAGAGTTATCTAGCAGCGGGCAGATCTTCAGTACAGCTAATCACTCTGATACACACAGACAGTTGGTAGAGCATGGCGCTTGCAACGCCAGGGTTGTGTGATCGATTCCCATGGGGGGACCAGTACGAAAAAAGTATGAAAATGTATGCACTCACTACTGTAAGTCGCTCTGGATAAGAGCTTCTGCTAAATGACTAAAATGTAAAAAAAAAAAATGAAACGCACACAGGCCATTTGTCTCCCAGACTGCCTCGACATGGAAGGGCCAACTGTCCATTTGTCTCCCAGACTGCCTAGACAGGGAAGGGCCAACTGTTCATACGTGTGTGTTTGTTGCAACAGGTCACAAATCTTGCTGCTGTGATGGCACACTGTGGTATTTCACCCAATAGATATGGGAGTTCATCAAGATTGGATTTGTTTTCTAATTCTTTGTGGGTCTGTGTAATCTGAGGGAAATATGTGTCTCTAATATGGTCATACATTTGGCAGGAGGTTAGGAAGTGCAGCTCAATTACCACCTCATTTTGTGGGCAGTGTGCACATAGCCTGTCTTC
>CM072220.1:11633006-11640506 GCA_036851935.1 Coregonus suidteri
TGACTTATCTTTCTGTTCTTCCTTGTGAAGTGCTTTTCCCCTCTGGCAATTCGCTTTCATACCCCCACACACACTCTCTCGCTGTTTGGCGGGGAGCAGCAAGACGGAGTGAGAAGAGTGTGAGAGAGAGAGAGAGAGAGAGTGAGAGAGAGAGGGGGAGAGAGAGAGAGACACAGAGATAAAAACACTAAACAAACAACACGAAGAGCTATCTATCCAAAACAAAGATGTATGGGTAAACCACTTCTCCAATCTTTTTGGCCCTATAACAAAGAACAAACAGCAAAAAAATATACATGATCAAATGCAAATCTTAGAATCAACTATTAAAGTCTACCAGAACCCACTGGATTCTCCAATTACATTGAATGAACTACAGGACAAAATACAAACCCTCCAACCCAAAAAGGCCTGTGGTGTTGATGGTATCCTCAATGAAATGATAAAATATACAGACCACAAATTCCAATTGGCTAAACTTAAACTCTTTAACATCATCCTTAGCTCTGGCATCTTCCCCAATATTTGGAACCAAGGACTGATCACCCCAATCCACAAAAGTGGAGACAAATTTTACCCTAATAACTACCGTGGGATATGCGGCAACAGCAACCTTGGGAAAATCCTCTGCATTATTAACAGCAGACTAGTTCATTTCCTCAGTGAAAACAATGTACTGAGCAAATGTCAAATTGGCTTTTTACCAAATTACCGTACAACAGACCACGTATTCACCCTGCATACCCTAATTGACAAACAAATCAAAACAAAGGCAAAGTCTTCTCATGCTTTGTTGATTTCAAAAAAGCTTTTGACTCAATTTGGCATGAGGGTCTGCTATACAAATTGATAGAAAGTGGGGTTGGGGGAAAAACATACAACATTACAAAATCCATGTACACAAACAACAAGTGTGCGGTTAAAATTGGCAAAAAAAACATTTCTTTCCACAGGGCCGTGGGGTGAGACAGGGATGCAGTTTAAGCCCCACAACTTCAACATATATATCAATGAATTGGCGAGGGCACTAGAACAGTCTGCAGCACCCGGCCTCACCCTACTAGTATCAGAAGTCAAATGTCTACTGTTTGCTGATGATCCGGTGCTTCTGTCACCAACCAAGGAGGGCCTACAGCAGCACCTAGATCTTCTGCACAGATTCTGTCAGACCTGGGCCCTGACAGTAAATCTCAGTAAGACAGAAATAATGGTGTTCCAAAAAAGGTCCAGTTGCCAGGACCACAAATACAAATTCCATCTAGACACCGTTGCCCTAGAGCACACAAAAAACGATACATACCTCGGCCTAAACATCAGCGCCACAGGTAACTTCCACAAAGCTGTGAACGATCTGAGAGACAAGGCAAGAAGGGCCTTCTATGCCATCAAAAGGAACATAAAATTCGACATACCAATTAGGATCTGGCTAAAAATACTTGAATCAGTTATATAACCCATTGCCCTTTATGGTTGTGAGGTCTGGGGTCCGCTCACCAACCAAGAATTCACAAAATGGGACAAACACCAAATTGAGACTCTGCATGCAGAATTCTGCAAAAATATCCTCTGTGTACAACGAAAAACACCAAATAATGCATGCAGAGCAGAATTAGGCCAATACCCGCTAATTATCAAAATCCAGAAAAGAGCCGTTAAATTCTATAACCACTTAAAAGGAAGGGATTCCCAAAACTTCCATAACAAAGACATCACCTAAAGAGAGATGAACTTGGAGAAGAGTTCCCTAAGCAAGCTGGTCCTGGGGCTCTGTTCACAAACACAAACAGACCCCACAGAGCCCCAGGACAACAACAACAACACAATTAGACCCAACCAAATCATGAGAAAACAAAAAGATAATTACTTGACACATTGGAAAGAATTAACAAAAAAACAGAGCAAACTAGAATGCTATTTGGCCCTAAACAGAGAGTACACAGTGGCAGAATACCTGACCACTGTGACTGACCCAAACTTAAGGAAAGCTTTGACTATGTACAGACTCTGTGAGCATAGCCTTGCTATTGAGAAAGGCCGCCTTAGGCAGACCAGGCTCTCAAGAGAAGACAGGCTATGTGCACACTGCCCACAAAATGAGGTGGAAACTGAGCTGCACTTCCTAACCTCCTGCCAAATGTATGACCGTATTAGAGACACATATTTCCCTCAGATTACAGCGATCCACAAAGAATTCGAAAACAAACCCAATTTTGATAAACTCCCATATCTACTGGGTGAAAAACCACAGTGTGCCATCACAGCTGCAAGATTTGTGACCTGTTGCCACAAGAAAAGGGAAACCAGTGAAGAAAAAACACCATCGTAAATACAACCCATATGTATGTGTATTTATTTTCCCTTTTGTACTTGAACTATTTGCACATCGTTACAACACTGTATATAGACATAATATGACATTTGAAATGTCTTCATTCTTTTGGAACTTCTGAGTGTAATGTTTACTGTTAATATTTATTATATATAGATTTGCCCTCTGTTTCCTCTGAGAACTAAAAGCCTGAGAAACACTGACTGACAGAAACACAATTAATCTACACACAAGCAGAGTGTGTGTGTGTGTGTGTGTGTGTGTGTGTGTGTGTGTGCGTGCGTGTGTGTGCGTGCTTGCGTGTGTGCGCGTGTGTGTGAGAGAGAGAGAGAGCGAGTCAAAGACAGTAGTTATTTGTGTGTATAAGAAAAGTGTCAGTTGAAATGCTGCTCTGTCTGCTGTGGAGGAAACCTATTAGGAAAGGATGGCCTGTGTGTGTGTGTGTGTGTGTGTGTGTGTGTGTGTGTGTGTGTGTGTGTGTGTGTGTGTGTGTCTGGCCACAGTTCTCTCCTTATATAAGCCTTCTGCTCTGTTATCTGGATGCACTATTGACAGTTATTATTCACAGCCCAGATTTAGTTAGACTACGTGTGTGTGTGTGTGTTTGGCTGTTACTCTGTGTGTGTCTGTGTTTGACTGTTACTCTGTGTGTGTCACAGTGAGTGGACAGACAGCTGGTCCAGTCTGGTGTCACAGTGAGAGGACAGACAGCTGGTCCAGTCTGGTGTCACAGTGAGAGGACAGACAGCTGGTCCAGTCTGGTGTCACAGTGAGTGGACAGACAGCTGGTCCAGTCTGGTGTCACAGTGAGAGGACAGACAGCTGGTCCAGTCTGGTGTCACAGTCAGAGGACAGACAGCTGGTCCAGTCTGGTGTCACAGTGAGAGGCCAGACAGCTGGTCCAGTCTGGTGTCACAGTGAGAGGACAGACAGCTGGTCCAGTCTGGTGTCACAGTGAGAGGCCAGACAGCTGGTCCAGTCTGGTCCAGTCACAGTGAGAGGACAGACAGCTGGTCCAGTCTGGTGTCACAGTGAGAGGCCAGACAGCTGGTCCAGTCTGGTGTCACAGTGAGAGGACAGACAGCTGGTCCAGTCTGGTGTCACAGTGAGAGGCCAGACAGCTGGTCCAGTCTGGTGTCACAGTGAGAGGACAGACAGCTGGTCCAGTCTGGTGTCACAGTGAGAGGACAGACAGCTGGTCCAGTCTGGTGTCACAGTGAGAGGGACAGACAGCTGGTCCAGTCTGGTGTCACAGTGAGAGGACAGACAGCTGGTCCAGTCTGGTGTCACAGTGAGAGGACAGACAGCTGGTCCAGTCTGGTGTCACAGTGAGAGGACAGACAGCTGGTCCAGTCTGGTGTCACAGTGAGAGGACAGACAGCTGGTCCAGTCTGGTGTCACAGTGAGAGGACAGACAGCTGGTCCAGTCTGGTGTCACAGTGAGAGGCCAGACAGCTGGTCCAGTCTGGTGTCACAGTGAGAGGCCAGACAGCTGGTCCAGTCTGGTGTCACAGTGAGAGGACAGACAGCTGGTCCAGTCTGGTGTCACAGTGAGAGGCCAGACAGCTGGTCCAGTCTGGTGTCACAGTGAGAGGACAGACAGCTGGTCCAGTCTGGTGTCACAGTGAGAGGACAGACAGCTGGTCCAGTCTGGTGTCACAGTCACAGTGAGAGGGACAGACAGCTGGTCCAGTCTGGTGTCACAGTGAGAGGACAGACAGCTGGTCCAGTCTGGTGTCACAGTGAGAGGACAGACAGCTGGTCCAGTCTGGTGTCACAGTGAGAGGACAGACAGCTGGTCCAGTCTGGTGTCACAGTGAGAGGCCAGACAGCTGGTCCAGTCTGGTGTCACAGTGAGAGGACAGACAGCTGGTCCAGTCTGGTGTCACAGTGAGAGAACAGACAGCTGGTCCAGTCTGGTGTCACAGTGAGAGACACAGTCACTCTCTATCACACAGACCAACAGAGAACAGCAGGGAGGGGGAGAGAGAGAGAGAGAGAGAGAGAGAGAGAGTTTGACTAATAGTCACCCCCCCCCCCCAATGAGAACAGGGTTTTCCATGCTTAAACACTGACTCACAGAATAAATGGATTGAGCAATCATTCCTCTAATTGCATTCCGACTGGAACATTCTGGAGCGTTCTATTGGTTCTATAGTGGAGGATTCCAGAGTTAGAAGGGTAGGGATGTCTTCTGATACTGCCTGTCTGTGAGCAGCTTAGCGTGGAGTAATACTTAATAACCCTTGAGTAAACAGAGACGAGGAATTGCTCAATAAATAATTAACAAGAAATGTATAAAAAAATATGAATCCACTAGACTTGGACTCTCCCTCCCTCCCTCCCTCGTGTATGTCTACATGTATGTATGTGTGTGTGTGTGTGTGTTGTTTGTGTGTGTGTGTGTGGATACCTATGGAGAGACATGCTGTTCCTCTCATCACCACATGGGGATGCTGTTGCTACACCGAAGAGCAGATCGTCGTTCGAGGGAAAAATAAATAAATATATTGAATTTAAAAAAGGTAAATGCTATGCTGCTAAGAAATAGGCATTACCCTACCCTAAATAAGCTGTTTTTGAAAGAATTATCCCTTTGCTATAACTTTGGTCGGAGATATCCGAGAGTTTAGAGAGAGGAGGTTTCCTGGTTTTTCTGCCACTTCCTCCCTGTGGTTGAGGTGTGGTCGTGGAGACTGGCGGTGCGTGTATATTATGTGTGTGTGTGTGTGTGTGTGTTTGTCCCTGAACTTCCTCTGCTACCTCTGGACACAGCATGCAGTCCTTGGTGTAATACTTCCAAACAGATTAAACAAAAAGCCACGTTATTTGAATCCAAGCTGCCAGCTAGCTAGCTAGCTAGCTATCAAGCCAAAATATATACTTTTCATCACAATCCTGCAACTCTGAGTCAAGACCACAGGATATAGTGATCAAACCCCAGAGCAGCCAAATCCCACAAAAAAAAACATAAAGAAATGCAACAAAAAACACTTACAAATAATAATAATATGTACAATATTTACTGAGCTCTCTGCCTAGGCTACGTTATGCCGCCAAGGCAACCATGGAACAGTGAATGGGAAAGACAAAAGATTGAAGTGCCTTTGAACGGGTTATGGTAGTGGGTGTCAGGCGCACCGGTTTGAGTGTGTCAAGAACTGCAACGCTGATGGGTTTATCACGCTCAACAGTTTCCTGTGTGTATCAAGAATGGTCCACCACCCAAAGGACATCCAGCCAACTTGACACAACTGTGGGAAGCATTGGAGTCAATATGGGCCAGCTTTCAACACCTTGTAGAGTCCATGCCTCGATGAATTGAGTCTGTTTTGAGGGCAAAAGCGGGTGCAACTCAATATTAGGAAGGTGTTCCTAATGTATTGTACACTCAGTGTATATCATATATGTGTGTGTATCAGTGGAGGCTGCTGAGGGGAGAACAGCTGATAATAATGGCTGGAACAGAGCAAATGAAATGGCATCAAACACCTGGAAACCATATGTTTGATGTATTTGATACCATTCCACCTATTCCGCTCCAGCCATTACCACGAGCCTGTCCTCCCCAATTAAGGTGCCACCAACCTCCTGTGGTGTGTATATGTGTGTGTGACAGGCGTATGATCCTCTACCCCTCCGAATCTTCTAACTACTGTATACCAGGGGTCAGTCAACGCCAGGGGTCAAGTCAGTCTGTCAATGCCAGGGGTCAAGTCAGTCTGTCAATGCCAGGGGTCCAGTCAGTCTGTCAATGCCAGGGGTCAAGTCAGTCTGTGTGTGTCCTGTACTCTCCTCTCTGTTTCTAACCCCTCTCTCTACTCCTCCTCTCAACCTCTGTCTTTCTAACCCCTCTCTCTTACCCCTCTTTCTAACCCCTCGCTTTACTCCTCCTCTCTACCACTCTCTTTCTTACCCCTCTCTCTCCTCTCTACCCTGTCTTTCTAACCCCCTCTCTTACCCCTCTTCTATAGCCCCTCCCCACCTCCTCTTTCCCCCTCTCTCTCCCCTCTCTACCTCTGTCTTTCTACCCCTCTCTCTTACCCTCTCCCCTCTCTTTACTGTCCTCTCTGACTGGGTCTTTCTTACCCCTGGCTCTTACACAGTTTCTAACCCCTCTCTTTACTCCTCCTCTCTACCTCTGATTGAGAGGTCTCTTTTACTCCTCTCTACCTCTGTCTTTCTAACCCCTCTCTCTTACCCCTCTTTCTAACCCCTCGCTTTACTCCTCCTCTCTACCACTCTCTTTCTTACCCCTCTCTCTACCCCGCCTCTCTTGCCCTCTTCATAGCCCTCCCCACCTCCCCCTCTCTCTCCCCTCTCTCTCCCCACCCCCTCTCTCCTGTCCTGTACTGTAAGGTGTGACTGGGTGGCTGGATGGCTGTGACACAGTGAGATGATTGATGGAGAGGTGGGCAGTCTGAGGACTGAGAGAGAGAGAGATACCTCCTTCCTAGAGAGAGAGAGAGAGAGAGAGAAGAGGAGAGAGAGAGAGAGAGAGAGGAGAGAGGTAGAGAGAGAGAGGGAGAGAGAGAGAGGGAGAGAGAGAGAGAGAGAGAGAGAGAGAGAGAGAGAGAGAGAGAGAGAGAGAGAGAGAGAGAGAGAGAGAGAGAGAGAGAGAGAGAGAGAGAGAGTAGAGAGAGAGAGAGAGAGAGTAGAGAGAGAGAGGAGAGAGAGAGAGAGAGAGAGAGAGAGAGAGAGAGAGAGAGAGAGAGAGAGAGAGAGAGAGAGAGAGAGAGAGAGAGAGAGAGAGAGAGAGAGAGAGAGAGAGAGAGAGAGAGAGAGAGAGAGAGAGAGAGAGAGAGAGAGATCAGTCACCAACAGTCATCAGTTCTCTTCCATCAATCATCTGTCACGGCTTTAGAGCCAGTCATTGCTTCATCAGTCTCTGTGTGTGTGTGTAGGTGTGTGTGTGACAAAGATGTGTGTGTGTGTGTGCAAGTGTGACAAAGATGTTCTTGGTTGACCATGTCAATTACCCATCAGAGATTGACTCTGCTTTGCCCTCCAGCCCTGTCTTCAACCCCTGTAAAAAACCCTAACCAGCCCTGTCTTCACCCCATTTCAAAAACCCTAACCAATCCTGTCTTCATCCCCTGTCAAAAACCCTAACCAACCTTTTCTTCATCCCCTGTCAAAAACCCTAACCAACCCTGTCTTCACCCCTGTCA
>CM072220.1:11645506-11653006 GCA_036851935.1 Coregonus suidteri
AGTCTGTACATAGTCAAAGCTTTCCTTAAGTTTGGGTCAGTCACAGTGGTCAGGTATTCTGCCACTGTGTACTCTCTGTTTAGGGCCAAATAGCATTCTAGTTTGCTCTGTTTTTTTTGTTTGTTCTTTCCAATATGTCAAGTAATTATCTTTTTGTTTTCTCATGATTTGGTTGGGTCTAGTTGTGTTGTTGTTGTTGTTGTCCTGGGGCTGTGTGGGGTCTGTTTGTGTTTGTGAACAGAGCCCCAGGACAAGCTTACTTAGGGGACTCTTCTCCAAGTTCATCTCTCTGTAGGTGATGGCTTTGTTATGGAAGGTTTGGGAATCGCTTCCTTTTAAGTGGTTATAGAATTTAACGGATCTTTTATGGATTTTGATAATTAGCGGGTATTGGCCTAATTCTGCTCTGCATGCATTATTTGGTGTTTTACGTTGTACACGGAGGATGTTTTTGCAGAATTCTGCATGCAGAGTCTCAATTTGGTGTTTGTCCCATTTTGTGAATTCTTGGTTGGTGAGCGGACCCCAGACCTCACAACCATAAAGGGCAATGGGTTCTATAACTGATTCAAGTATTTTTAGCCAGATCCTAATTGGTATGTCAAATTTTATGTTCCTTTTGATGGCATAGAAGGCCCTTCTTGCCTTGTCTCTCAGATCGTTCACAGCTTTGTGGAAGTTACCTGTGGCGCTGATGTTTAGGCCGAGGTATGTATAGTTTTTTGTGTGCTCTAGGGCAACGGTGTCTAGATGGAATTTGTATTTGTGGTCCTGGCAACTGGACCTTTTTTGGAACACCATTATTTTTGTCTTACTGAGATTTACTGTCAGGGCCCAGGTCTGACAGAATCTGTGCAGAAGATCTAGGTGCTGCTGTAGGCCCTCCTTGGTTGGTGACAGAAGCACCAGATCGTCAGCAAACAGAAGACATTTGACTTCAGATTCTAGTAGGGTGAGGCCGGGTGCTGCAGACTGTTCTAGTGCCCTCGCCAATTCGTTGATATATATGTTGAAGAGGGTGGGGCTTAAACTGCATCCCTGTCTCACCCCACGGCCCTGTGGAAAGAAATGTGTGTGTTTTTTGCCAATTTTAACCGCACACTTGTTGTTTGTGTACATGGATTTTATAATGTCGTATGTTTTTCCCCCAACCCCACTTTCCATCAATTTGTATAGCAGACCCTCATGCCAAATTGAGTCAAAAGCTTTTTTGAAATCAACAAAGCATGAGAAGACTTTGCCTTTGTTTTGGTTTGTTTGTTTGTCAATTAGGGTGTGCAGGGTGAATACGTGGTCTGTCGTACGGTAATTTGGTAAAAAGCCAATTTGACATTTGCGCAGTACATTGTTTTCACTGAGGAAATGAACTAGTCTGCTGTTAATGATAATGCAGAGGATTTTCCCAAGGTTGCTGTTGACGCATATCCCACGGTAGTTATTGGGGTCCTCTCTCTCTCTCTCTCTCTCTCTCTCTCTCTCTCTCTCTCTCTCTCCCTCCCTCCCTCCCTCCCTCCCCCTCCCTCCCTCCCCCTCCCTCCCTCCCTCCCTCCCTCCCTCCCTCCCTCCCTCCCTCTCTATCTCTATCTCTTTCTCTCTCTCTCTCTCACTCACTCTCTCTCTCTCTCTCTCTCTCTCTCTCTCTCTCTCCTCTCTCTCTCTCTCTCTCTCTCTCTCTCTCTCTCTCTCTCTCTCTCTCTCTCTCTCGCTCTCCATATCTCTCTCTCTCACATTCTCTCTCTCTCTCTCTCTCTCTCTCTCTCTCTCTCTCTCTCGCTCTCCATATCTCTCTCTCTCACATTCTCTCCCTCGCTCCCCCCCCCCCCCTCTCTCTCTCTCTCTCTCTCTCTCTCTCTCTCTCTCTCTCTCTCTCTCTCTCTCTCTCTCTCTCTCTCTCTCTCTCCCTCTCTCTCTCTCTCGATCTCTTTCTCTCTCTCTCTCTCTCTCTCTTTCCCTCTCTCTCGATCTCTTTCTCTCTCTCTCTCACACACTCTCTCTCTCCCTCCCTCTCTCTCTCTCTCTCTCTCTCCCTCTCTCTCTCTCTCTCTCTCTCTCTCTCTCTCTCTCTCTCTCTCTCTCTCTCTCTCTCTCTCTCTCTCTCTCTCTCTCCTCTCTTTGTCATGTTTTTTCCTCTCACTCTCCTTCCTCTCTTCTGTCTCTCCAAGGTTTGATGATGGGACAGAACCATGAATGCATGTTTGCAGATCTTACCAGTTGCAAAACAAGAGCAAATGTAATATTTAATATCAAACAGTAAACTCATATAATAATGGAACTGTATTGATACAAGGCAATGATTCAAGCCTCCAGGCTTTTGAGAATATGTTTGCTACCCTAAAAGCAGAAGCTGAACTCATCTCAGAAACTGAGGAAAATGTCAAGGAGGGAGATGGAGAAAAGCAGGCCCCAACGGTCTCTGTGAACCAGCAAGAAGCCCTCAGTGTCCCTCTACTTACCTCACCTGCAGCAGACAAAGCCAAGGACATGCATACAACACCAAGAACACCTGCTATGCAACGTTTCCACAACATCCTCTCTCTCGTCGAAGCAGAGGTCATAGAACTCAGAGAGAACAAGCTTCAATAGGAGGACACTGTCCAGAAACTAAAAGAAGAGATGAAACAGTTCAGGGAGGAGAGCAGAGTATCTATTGCTAAATTAGAAAGCAAAATGGACAAACTGAGTCAGACAAATGATGACCTCAGAGACCATCTGAGCACAACAAGAAAGGAGCTAGAACAAAGTGAGAGGTACATTGACACCCTCAACCAGCAGCTAGTCAATATGTCATCTGCATCTAGAGAACATGTCCACCAGCCTGGTACAACACAAGCAGAACCTGAGACCAGCATGGCCTCCACCACACAGCCTGATGACACTGCACCCGCCTACCAGTCTGCTCCAGCCCAGATCAGCCAACCAGTGTCCCAGTCTGCTCTAGCCCAGGTCAGCCTACCTGCTTCCCAGTCTGCTCCAGCACAGTGTGCTCCAGCCCAGGTCAACCTACCAGCCTCTCAGTCTGCTCCAGCCCAGATCAGCCAACCAGCGTCCCAGTCTGCTCCAGCCCAGGTCAGAATACCAGTCACCCACAACTGCAATCCTTATTGATTCAAATGGGAAGTTCTTAGTCCAGGAAAGATTATTCCCTAGACACCAGGTGTATAAATTCTGGTGTCCTACAACTGACAGTGCAATGCAGCTACTCAGTCAGACCAGGATTGACACCCCCGACAACATCATCATCCACACTGGCACAAACAACCTTCATGCCAAAGGTGAAAATGTATCTGGGGCAGTGAGAAGAGTGGCAGAACGGGCACAGGCTATGTTCCCAACAACCAATATAGTTGTGTCCACCCTCCTACCAAGAAAAGGCTGCCTTTGATACTGTGAACCATCAGATCCTCCTCTCCACCCTCTCTGAGTTGGGCATCTCCGGCGCGGCTCACTCTTGGATTGCGTCCTACCTGACAGGTCGCTCCTACAAGGTGGCGTGGCGAGAATCTGTCTCCGCACCACGTACTCTCACCACTGGTGTCCCCCAGGGCTCAGTTCTAGGCCCTCTCCTATTCTCGCTATACACCAAGTCACTTGGCTCTGTCATATCCTCACATGGCCTCTCCTATCATTACTACGCAGACGACACACAATTCATCTTCTCCTTTCCCCCTTCTGATAACCAGGTGGCGAATCGCATCTCTGCATGTCTGGCTGACATATCAGTGTGGATGACGGATCACCACCTCAAGCTGAACCTCGGCAAGACGGAGCTGCTCTTCCTCCCGGGGAAGGACTGCCCATTCCATGATCTCGCCATCACGGTTGACAACTCTGTTGTGTCCTCCTCCCAGAGTGCAAAGAGCCTTAGCGGGACCCTGGACAACACCCTGTCGTTCTCCGCTAACATCAAGGCGGTGACCCGATCCTGTAGGTTCATGCTCTACAACATTCGCAGAGTACGACCCTGCCTTACACAGGAAGCGGCACAGGTCCTAAACCAGGCACTTGTCATCTCCCGTCTGGATTACTGCAACTCGCTGTTGGCTGGGCTCCCTGCCTGTGCCATTAAACCCCTACAACTCATCCAGAACGCTGAAGCCCGTCTGGTGTTCAACCTTCCCAAGTTCTCTTACGTCACCCCGCTCCTCCGCACAGTCCACTGGCTTCCAGTTGAAGCTCGCATCTGCTACAAGACCATGGTACTTGCCTTCAGAGCTGTGAGGGGAACAGCACCTCCGTACCTTCAGGCTCTGATCAGTCCCTACACCCAAACGAGGGCATTGCGTTCATCCACCTCTGGCCTGCTGGCCCCCCTACCTCTGCGGAAGCACAGTTCCCGCTCAGCCCAGTCAAAACTGTTCGCTGCTCTGGCACCCCAATGGTGGAACAAGCTCCCTCACGACGCCAGGACAGCGGAGTCACTCACCACCTTCCGGAGACACTTGAAATCCCACCCCACTCTGACATGTGAACATTTATACGATAATGTACATCCTGATCAGGACAGTATCAGAACCTTTGCCAAGGACCTAAAGGACGCAACACTTGGCAGGGACCCACACACCCATCACCCCAGCAACAGAGCCCCCCCCGTCCATTTACATATTAGTCATTTAGCAGACGCTCTTATCCAGAACGACTTACAGATAGTGAGTGCATACATTTTTCATACTTGCCCCCCATGGGAATTGAACCACACAACCCTGGCGTTGCAAGCGCCATGCTCTACCAACTGAGCTACAACAGTACCCCCACCATCCCCAGGAGAGAAGAGCCAGACACGGCTTTTACAGCACAGCTCTACAAGACCAGGTCCAACACAGCACAGATTTACCAGACCAGACCCGCCTCAGGACAGCACGACCAGACCCGTCCCATCACAACACAGCTCTACTAGACCAGGCCCATCACAACACAGCTCTACTAGACCCGGCCCACCACAACACAGCTCTAACAGACCAGGCCCATCACAACACAGTTCTACTGGACCTGGCCCACCACAACACAGCTCTACTAGACCCGGCCCATCACAACACAGCTCTACTGAACCTGGCCCATCACAACACAGCACTGACCACTACTCCAGGGTCGGGCAGAACACTGTCCTTCAGAGAAGTACACCACATGATGCACATGATGCAGTCCACACCATGTATCATTCAGCTCATCAGCCTACATATGCTGGAGAAAAATCAGACCCCAATAATTACAGGGGAATTTGCGTAAACAGCAACTTGGAAAAGGTTTTCTGTAGCATTTAGAATTCAAGAATTCAAACCTTTCTTCAAGAAAAAAATGTAATAAGTAAATGTCAAATTGGCTTTCTCCCTAACCATCGCACTACTGACCATATATACAGTGGGGAAAAAAAGTATTTAGTCAGCCACCAATTGTGCAAGTTCTCCCACTTAAAAAGATGAGAGAGGCCTGTAATTTTCATCATAGGTACACGTCAACTATGACAGACAAATTGAGAAGAAAAAAAATCCAGAAAATCACATTGTAGGATTTTTTATGAATTTATTTGCAAATTATGGTGGAAAATAAGTATTTGGTCAATATCAAAAGTTTCTCAATACTTTGTTATATACCCTTTGTTGGCAATGACACAGGTCAAACGTTTTCTGTAAGTCTTCACAAGGTTTTCACACACTGTTGCTGGTATTTTGGCCCATTCCTCCATGCAGATCTCCTCTAGAGCAGTGATGTTTTGGGGCTGTCGCTGGGCAACACGGACTTTCAACTCCCTCCAAAGATTTTCTATGGGGTTGAGATCTGGAGACTGGCTAGGCCACTCCAGGACCTTGAAATGCTTCTTACGAAGCCACTCCTTCGTTGCCCGGGCGGTGTGTTTGGGATCATTGTCATGCTGAAAGACCCAGCCATGTTTCATCTTCAATGCCCTTGCTGATGGAAGGAGGTTTTCACTCAAAATCTCATGATACATGGCCCCATTCATTCTTTCCTTTACACGGATCAGTCGTCCTGGTCCCTTTGCAGAAAAACAGCCCCAAAGCATGATGTTTCCACCCCCACGCTTCACAGTAGGTATGGTGTTCTTTGGATGCAACTCAGCATTCTTTGTCCTCCAAACACGACGAGTTGAGTTTTTACCAAAAAGTTATATTTTGGTTTCATCTGACCATATGACATTCTCCCAATCCTCTTCTGGATCATCCAAATGCACTCTAGCAAACTTCAGACGGGCCTGGACATGTACTGGCTTAAGCAGGGGGACACGTCTGGCACTGCAGGATTTGAGTCCCTGGCGGCGTAGTGTGTTACTGATGGTAGGCTTTGTTACTTTGGTCCCAGCTCTCTGCAGGTCATTCGCTAGGTCCCCCCGTGTGGTTCTGGGATTTTTGCTCACCGTTCTTGTGATCATTTTGACCCCACGGGGTGAGATCTTGCGTGGAGCCCCAGATCGATGGAGATTATCAGTTGGTCTTCCATTTCCTAATAATTGCTCCCACAGTTGATTTCTTCAAACCAAGCTGCTTACCTATTGCAGATTCAGTCTTCCCAGCCTAGTGCAGGTCTACAATTTTGTTTCTGGTGTCCTTGACAGCTCTTTGGTCTTGGCCATAGTGGAGTTTGGAGTGTGACTGTTTGAGGTTGTGGACAGGTGTCTTTTTATACTGATAACAAGTTCAAACAGGTGCCATTAATACAGGTAACGAGTGGAGGACAGAGGAGCCTCTTAAAGAAGAAGTTACAGGTCTGTGAGAGCCAGAAATCTTGCTTGTTTGTAGGTGACCAAATACTTATTTTCCACCATAATTTGCAAATAAATTCATAAAAAATCCTACAATGTGATTTTCTGGATTTCTTTTTCTCAATTTGTCTGTCATAGTTGACGTGTACCTATGATGAAAATTACAGGCCTCTCTCATCTTTTTAAGTGGGAGAACTTGCACAATTGGTGGCTGACTAAATACTTTTTTCCCCCACTGTACACCTTACACACACTAATTAATAAACACGTCCACCAAAAAAAAAGAGGGCAAAATCTTTGCTTGCTTTATTGACTTTAAAAAAGCATTTGATTCTATTTGGCACGAAGGGCTATTCTACAAAATTATCCAAAGTGGGCTTGGTGGTAAGGTGTATGACTTAATAAAATGTATGTACACAGAAAACAAGTGTGCAAAAAAAAAAAAAAAACAAAGAACATAATTATTTTCACAACGTCGAGGTGTGAGACAAGGCTGCAGTTTGAGTCCAAATCTTTTCAACATTTATATCAATGAATTAGCAGACATGTTGGACCATTCTCCAGCCCCAGGACTCACACTATTTGACACAGAGGTAAAATACCTGCTATATGCTGATGACTTGGTACTTCTATCACCAACCAAAGAAGGTCTTCAACAGAACCTTAACATTCTAGAGCAATATTGCCATAATTGGGCCCTGGCAGTAAATTTAAAAAAAACTAAAATCATGATTTTCCACAAAAAAAACTCAGATATACACAAATATAAGAACACAAATATAAATTCA
>CM072220.1:11656925-11661925 GCA_036851935.1 Coregonus suidteri
AACAAAAAAAAACTAGAAAAAAAAACATGAAAATCCACACCCGGGCTAAATTTTAAGGGTCCCCAGGCCGGGCGGACAGTACCCCCCCCCCCCAAAGGGCGCGGATGCGACCGCGCCACACAAACACAAGAGGGTAGGGGCCGGGTGGGCATTCCGCCTCGGAGGCGGATCCGGCTCCGGGCGTGACCACCACCTTTTCTCCACCTCCCCGTTGCGCCCCCTGGTCTGGTCCCGCTGACTGGAGCTGGACCCGACGACGGTGGACCAACCATTACCGCTCCGGACTGAGCCGCTGGCCGGAGCTGGACTGGACACCGGTGGAGCGGATTGCTCTGATCCGGAGTGGAGCAGCTGACTGGGGACAGGCACCGGTGGAACAGCCGGGGTGCCGGACTGACACACGCACCACTGGCTTGCGCGGGAGCAGGAACGGGCCGGACCGGGCTGAACGACGCACCACTGGCTTGGTGCGGGGAGCAGGAACGGGGCCGGACCGGGCTGACGACGCGCACCACTGGCTTGGTGCGGGGAGCAGGAACGGGCCGGACCGGGCTGACGACGCGCACCACTGGCTTGGTGCGGGGAGCAGGAACAGGCCGGACCGGGCTGCGACGCGCACCACTGGCTTGGTGCGGGGACAGGAACAGGCCGGACCGGGCTGGCGACGCGCACCACTGGCTTGGTGCGGGGACAGGAACAGGCCGGACCGGGCTGGCGACTCGCGCACCACTGGCTTGGTGCGAGGGACAGGAACAGGCCGGACCGGGCTGGCGACGCGCACCACTGGCTTGGTGCGAGGGACAGGAACAGGCCGGACCGGGCTGGCGACGCGCACCACTGGCTTGGTGCGAGGGACAGGAACAGGCCGGACCGGGCTGGCGACGCGCACCACTGGCTTGGTGCGAGGAGAAACAGGCGGACCGGGCTGGCGACGCGCACCACTGGCTTGGTGCGGGGACAGGAACAGGCCGGACTGGGCTGGCGACGCACCACTGGCTTGGTGCGAGGGAGCAGGAAACAGGCCGGGCTGGACTGGAACCACTAAAACGCACCCACTGGCTTGGTGGCGGGAGCCGGAACAGGCCGGCTGGAACTGGAACACGCGAAACCGACATTCAAAACACACTGGCTTGTGCGGGGAGAAGGAACAGTCCGGGGCTGGACTGGGAACACGCACGCACTTGCTTTGGTGCGGGAGCCGGAACGGGCCAAGGGAGCCTGGGACTGGTGGAGGCGGAATAGAGGTCCTGGAGCGGATGAAAGCTGACACGACCCTGTTCCTGGCCTGAATGCCTATTTCCAAAGCACTATGTGGTGAGGCATCAGGCAACAGGACGTAATATACAAGAGGGCTGTGCACTCGTACTGGCGCTACAGCACGTGGGCACATGGCACGGGCGCAGGATATGCTGGGACCGGAGGAGGGGGCGGACTGGAGGCCATGAGCGTGTCGAGCCGGGGCACACAATCAGGGGGGGAACCCAAAAGACCCCTGTCCTGGCCTGCATTGCCATCTTAGCACGGCAACTAGTCTACAGACGACGGACGGGCAATGGCCGCTCGCGAGACGCCCCGGGGAGGGCAGCACGTGCGTGGTGCTAGACCGGACGTACGGACTGTGCCGCGAACACCTCGCGGGCCACAGTACGTGGCTCTCCGCATTAACCCGGAGCCTGTGCCCAGTCTCACGCTTCCCTCGCCTGGAGCACGGGGCGTTGGCTATGCTCTAACTCTAGGCTCCGCCAACCAACCTTTTTAGCCCCCCCAATTGTTTTTTCTTGGGGCTGTCCTATCTTCCTCCTCGGCCGGTACCGTACCTGCACTGCATTTGCTGCGCTGCCTACTCTCTGTAGCGCGCAGCCACAGTCTCCCTACAAGGACTGCGATCCATTCCGGCCTGAATCTCTTCCCAAGTCCAGGATCCCTTCCCGTCCAGGATCTCCTTCCCAAGTCAAGGCTTTCTGTTTCCTGGACACGCTGCTTGGTCCGTTTTTGGTGGGATCTTCTGTCCCGACCGTTGACTGATGACTCGTGGAACCAAGGCACAGCGTGATAAGCGTACATCGTAATTAGTACTTAACACAAGAACAAAACCAAAACAACAAAAACCAACGATAACGTGAAGTCCTGAGGTTACCACACACAAAACCTTTTACGGATCAAGATTCCACCAAACTTAACTGGTGCCAACAAGGCTGCCTAAAGTATGGTCCAGATCAGAGACAACGAGCTACAGCTGCCTCTGATTGGGAACCACCCTGCCAACATAGATCTAAACGATCTAGAACAAAAAACATAGAAAACTAAACATAGAAAAATCCACACCCTGGCTCAACATTTAAGATGTCCCCAGAGCCAGGGCTGTCGACAATGACCACACTCACCGAGCTGTATAGAGGACATAAGCAAACAGGCAAAACGCTCATCCAGAGGGGACGCTTCCTTAGTGGCGGGGACTTTAATGCAGGGAAACTTAAATCCGTTTTACCTCATTTATACCAGCATGTAAATGTGCAACCAAGGGAAAAAACATTCTAGACCACCTTTATCCACACACAGATACGGCGACAAAAGCTCTCCCACGCATCTCCATTTGGAAATCTGACCATAAATTATATCCTCATGATTCCTGCTTACAAGCAAAAACTAAAAAAAGGAAGCGCCAGTGACTTGGTCAATAAAAAAAAACAAAGTGGTTCAGATGAAGCAGATGCTAAGCTACAGGACTGTTTAGGCTAGCACAGATGGGCATATGTTCCGGGATTCTTCCGATGGCAATGAGGAGTACACACACATCAGCCACCACTGGCTTCAAATCAATAATTACACCAAATGACGTCTGTCCCACAGTGACGGTACGTACATAACCCCAACTAAAGCCATGGATTACCAGGCAACAATCCGCACTGAGCTAAAGGGTAGGAGCTGACGCTTTTCAAGGAGCGGGACACTAACCCGGAATGCTTATAAGAAATCCCGCTATGCCTATACGAAAAACGAACATCAACCAGGCCAAAGCGTCACCACTACAGCAGATGGACTAAGATCGAATCGTCTACTACACCGGCTCTGGACGCTCGTCAGATGTGGCAGGGCTTGCAAAACTATTACAGACTACAAAGGGAAGCACAGCCGCGAGCTGCCCAGTGACACGAGTCTACCAGATGAGCTAACATTACTTCTATGCTCGCTGCGAGGCAAGTAACACTGAAACATGAATGAGAGCCATCAGCTGTCCGGATGACTGTGTTATCACGCTCAGTCCGGTAGCGGATGTGAGTAAGGACCTTTAAACAGGTCAACACTCACACAGGACGCAGGTGCCAGACGGATTACCAGGACCGTGTACTTCCGAGCATTCGCTGAACCACCTGGCAAGTGTCTTCCCGTGACATTTTCAACCTATCCTATCTGCTGTTCTATTAATACCAACATGTTTCAAGCAGGACCACCATAGTCCCTGTGCCACAAGAACACTAATATAACCTGCCTAAAGACTAAACAGACCCGTAGCACTCACGTCTGCAGCCCAGAAGTGCTTTGAAAGGCTGGGCATGGCTCACATCAACACCATTATCCCAGAAACCCTCGCCGGCTCCTTTACCAAGAACACTGTGTGTGGTGTGTGTGTGTGTGTGTGTGTGTTTGGTGTGTGTCTGTACTCTCCATGGCGGCAAGTCTCTCCTCATCTCAAAGTGTCTGTAGCCTACGGTCTCACACACAGACACACCAGCACACACACACACACACACACACACACACACACATACACACACACACACGACCAAAAACGTCAAAAAAAGTTGGATACAAGTGTTCTGTAGCCTACATCACACACGACCAAACGTCAAAGCCTACGTCAGAGCCACTTGTGTGGGCTTAGATAACATCTGTACACAACTCAATTCATCAGGAAAACATTCCCATCAACTACCAACTACCATCCCAACCCTCATTTAATTTGTCTATCAATCTATTCATCTGCCTTCTTCTTCTTGCTTCTCTTCTCTCCAACAATACATCAATACAACTACCATTCCAATTCATCCCATTCCTCATTAATTCATCTACCTTCTTCAAAAAACATATTTTCTCCATCACTCCATCCATTCCTCTGTGTTGGTTTATCCTCTCTCCATCTCATCACTCCATTCCTCCATCCCTCCACCATCCCTCCATCCCTCCATTCCTCCATTTCCTAAATTCCTCTGTGTTGGTTTATCTCTCTCTATCCATCACTCCCCTGGACTGCCCCCCAAAGCTGGGTCTGAGGCGTCAGCCTTTTCCTCCTAAGAGTCATCATCATGCCAACGGCCCCGTAATTTAGAGTCTCCTCCTGTTTCCTGGTTGATGCTTCGCTCCTCTATAAATCATTTCACCGCGGCCCTCCATGACCCTGCCAGTGTTTGTGTGTGTGTGAGTCACTCAGAGGTGTGTGTGTGTGTTGTGTGTGTGTGTGATTCACTCAGGTGTGTGTGTGTGTGTGTGTGTGTGCTCGTATGTGTGTGTGTGTATAGTGTGGTCGACCCAATAACAGGGTTATATACCTCCCCCTGGGTGGAGAGTGGGAGATGATTGTAATTCAGACACATATTAACATCTGTTCATTTAATAAAGGCCAGCCACAGAGACAACCCACTGCTGTATTAATTATACTGGAAGAGGAGGAGGAGGTGTGTTCCTCGTGTGTGGTATGTGGGTTGTGTGTGCTCTTGTGGTTTGTGTCTCTCTCTCTCTCTCTCTCTCTCTCTCTCTCTCTCTCTGGTGTGTCTCTCTCTCTCTCTCTCTCTCTCTCTCTTCTGTGTTGTGTATGGTGCTGGTGGGAGCAGGGCCAGTAGACTATATTTATAGTTGGAATTATAGAGGCTGTTCCCCAAAATTATTAGTTTCAGTAGAATATGAACTAACTGATTCTATATTTCACACATCTATGTGTAATACTGTACTACTGTTTTCATCTATGTAATACTGTACTACTGTTTTCATCTATGTAATACTGT
>CM072220.1:11664425-11700687 GCA_036851935.1 Coregonus suidteri
TTGTGGGGACATACAATTCAGTCCCATTCAAAATCCTATTTTCCCTAACCCCTAACCCCAAACCTAACCCTAACCCGTACCCTAACCTTAACCCAAAAACCTAACCTTAACCCTAAACCTAACCCTAGGTCCTAACCCTAACCCTAAAATGAACCCTATCTCCTAACCCTAAACCTCAACCTAATTCTAACCCTAACACTAATTCTAACCTTAACCCTAAACCCCCTTGTTGCTTGGCCACAGATGAGACACAGACAGGAATGAGACACAGACAGGAATGAGACACAGACAGGAATGAGAGACAGACAGGAATGAGACACAGACAGGAATGAGACACAGACAGGAATGAGACACAGACAGGAATGAAAGACAGACAGGAATGAGACACAAATGAGACACAGACAGGAATGCGAGACAGACAGGAATGAGACACAGACAGGAATGAGACACAGACAGGAATGAGACACAGACAGGAATGAGACACAGACAGGAATGAGACACAGACAGGAATGAGAGACAGACAGGAATGAGACACAGACAGGAATGAGACACAGACAGGAATGAGACACAGACAGGAATGAGAGACAGACAGTTAACTATAAGAGCTAAAAGAGAGGAATCTCATAATCAAATCTCAGTTTAACTTCTGTGCTCTCATTTGAATAAATCTGCTGGCCATCTGGATTCTATCTGAGCCCTATGATTCTCTCCACACTGTGAATAAGCATTCTAATGCATTTTCTTACAAAGTATGATTAATAAATCAAAATATTTAAATTAGCTTAAATGAACAGGACTGTATTGTATTAACACGGATAGATGGGATCAAAGCGGAATTTCCAGATGGAATTCCCAGTCCCTTTTCCCCCCTGACTCCGACTGACTGACTTCACCTCAGTCCCACCTGTCTGGTAGCTATACGTCATTCCGCCTTAGCTACCATCGCCACGGTAACCCCATGGATCACATAGTCGTGGTAACCCCATGGATCAGAGGGCCCAGCAGCTGTCACAGGTAATTGAAAAGAGAGTTACTGTGTGTGTGTGTGTGTGTGTGTGTGTGTGTCTTCCCTATACACCCCGGATCAAAGCAGACAAACAACCAAAAACAATCTCTTCTCTGATCTAACAACACTCCCTGTACACCCTTCCTCTCCTCCTCCTCCTCCTCCTCCTCCTCCTCCTCCTCCTCCTCCTCCTCCTCCTCGCCTCTCCATCTCCTCTCCTCCCCCTCCTCCTCCTCCTCTCCTCCTCCTCCTCCTCTCCTTTCCACCTTCTCCACCTCCTCCTCCTCTCCATCTCCTCTCCTCCTCTCCTCCTCCTCTCCTGTCCTCCTCCTCCTCCTCTCCTCACCCTCCTCCTCCCCTCTCCATCTCCTCCTCCTCCTCCTCCTCCTCCTCTCCATCTCCTATCCTCCTCCTCCTCCTCCTCCTCCTCCTCCTCCTCCTCCTCCTCCTCCTCCTCCCTCCTCCTCCTCCTCCTCCTCCTCCTCCTCTCCTCCTCCTCCATCCTCCTCCTCCTCCTCCCATCCTCCTCCTCCTCCTCCTCCTCCTCCTCCTCCTCCTCCTCCTCCTCCCCTTCCCCCTCCTCCCCTCCTCCATCTCCTCCTCCTCCCTCCTCCTCCTCCCTCCTCCTCCTCCTCCTCCTCCTCTCCTCCTCCTCCTCTCCTCCCCCTCCTCCTCCTCTCCAGCTCCTCTCCTCCTCTCCTCCTCTCCTGTCCTCCTCCTCCCTCCTCCTCCTCACCCTCCTCCTCCTCCTCTCCTCTCCTCTCCTCCTCCCTCCTCCTCTCTCCTCCCCCTCCTCCTCCTCCTCCTCCTCCTCCTCCTCCTCCTCCTCCTCCACCTCCTCCCTCCTCCTCCTCCTCCTCCTCCTCCATCTCCTCTCCTCCCCCTCCACCTCCTCTCCTCCCCCTCCCCTCCTCCTCCCCTCCTCCTCCTCTCCCCCCCTCCTCCTCCTCCTCCTCCTCCTCCTCCTCTCCTCCTCCTCCTCCTCCTCCTCCTCTCTCCTTTCCTCCTTCTCCACCTCCTCCTCCTCCTCTCCCTCTCCTCCTCCTCTCCCCCCCTCCTCCTCCTCCTCCTCTCCTCCTCCTCCTCTCCTCCTCCTCTCTCCATCCTTTACCGTACTGTCCAGAGAGGCACTTTATCTGTATCCCAAATGGCACCCTATTCCCTATGTAGTGCACTACTAGCCATAGGTTCTGGTCAAAAGTAATGCACTACATAGAGAATAGGGTGCCACTTGGGACACATTGTCCAGAAAGCCCATCTGTCATAGACTCTCAACTTTATGTCAACCAGAACAACAAATTGCACCTTTAGCCTTGGGCTGGCCCTTGTGACGGATGTGTGTCTGTGTGTGTGTTTAAGTGTGTGTATGTGTGTGTGTTATGAGTATTTATCTGTGTGTGTGTGTCTGGGGGGGGGGGGGGGGGGGGTGCACTACTTTTGACCAGAGCCCTATTGGTAGCGCACTATACAGGGAATAGGGTCCCATTTCAGACGCAGGCCCTGCCTTATATTTCACCCGTGTTTCCTGCCGCTGACCCAGACCGCACCCGCTCTTACAATCGGCTGATTTCATTGGTGGATTTAGTGTTCCGAACAAGGTGAAGGGTTGTCCTGGAGACAATTTAAGACCCGGTGGAGGAGAAGGAGAAGGAGGAGGAGGAGGAGGAGGAGGAGAAGGAGGAGGAGAGTAGAATCCAATGGGCCGGAGTTTTCATAATTACTTTTAACTCTCCTTCTCTTTCTTTGATAGAGGGAGGGAGGGAGGGAGGGAGGGAGGGAGAGAGAAGGAGAGAGAAGGAGAGAGGGAGAGGGAGGGAGAGGGAGAGGGAGAGGTAGGGAGGGAGAGAGGGAGAAGGAGAGAGGGAGAGGGAGGGCGGGAGGGAGAGAGAGAGAAGGAGAGAGGGAGAGGGAGGGCGGGAGGGCGGGAGGGAGAGAGAAAGGGAGGAAGAGGGAGGGAGGGAAGGAGGTAGGGAGAGAGAGAGAGGAAGGAAGTAGATAGAGACAGTGAGACAGAGGACAAGCTTTGTGTTTCTGTCATGTTGACTGATACGACTGACATGATGGACTGAACGGCACAGACAGGATCACACACACACACGTACATTGATGGATACGTCTGAGACCACAGAAAAGCAGGATTACCAAGTAAAACTAGAGGATTTGTGTTTCAGAAACAAAATGTCAATCATGGTTAAGTGGACTTATTGACATAAAGTGTGTGTGTGCATGTGTGTACATGTGTGTACGTGTGTGTGTGTGTGTGTGTGTGTGTGTGTGTGTGTGTGTGTGTGTGTGTGTGTGTGTGTGTGTGTGTAGACTAGAAATCTGAACTTGCTTCCATCAAGGAATCTTTCGACACAAATCATGGATTCCAGATTATAACTTAATGTTATATAAACCAGACAGTCACCTAACGTCATTAGGATGGATAACTTAATGTTATATAAACCAGACAGTCACCTAACGTCATTAGGATGGATAATGTTTAATGTTATATAAACCAGACAGTCACCTAACGTCATTAGGATGGATAACTTAATGTTATATAAACCAGACAGTCACCTAACGTCATTAGGATGGATAACTTAATGTTATATAAACCAGACAGTCACCTAACGTCATTAGGATGGATAACTTAATGTTATATAAACCAGACAGTCACCTAACGTCATTAGGATGGATAACTTAATGTTATATAAACCAGATAATCACCTAACGTCATTAGGATGGATAACTTAATGTTATATAAACCAGATAATCACCTAACGTCATTAGGATGGATAACTTAATGTTATATAAACCAACAGTCACTAGATCACCTAAACGTCATTAGGATGGATAACTTAATGTTATATAAACCAGACAGTCACCTAACGTCATTAGGATGGATAACTTAATGTTATATAAACCAGACAGTCACCTAACGTCATTAGGATGGATAACTTAATGTTATATAAACCAGACAGTCACCTAACGTCATTAGGATGGATAACTTAATGTTATATAAACCAGACAGTCACCTAACGTCATTAGGATGGATAACTTAATGTTATATAAACCAGACAGTCACCTAACGTCATTAGGATGGATAACTTAATGTTATATAAACCAGACAATCACCTAACGTCATTAGGATGGATAACTTAATGTTATATAAACCAGACAGTCACCTAACGTCATTAGGATGGATAACTTAATGTTATATAAACCAGATAAGTCACCTAACGTCATTAGGATGGATAACTTAATGTTATATAAACCAGACAGTCACCTAAGTCATAGGATGGATAACTTAAGTGTTATATAACGTCATTAGGATGGATAACTTAATGTTATATAAAACCAGACAGTCACCTAACGTCATTAGGATGGATAACTTAATGTTATATAAACCAGACAATCACCTAACGTCATTAGGATGGATAACTTAATGTTATATAAACCAGACAGTCACCTAACGTCATTAGGATGGATAACTTAATGTTATATAAACCAGACAATAATCCTAACGTCATTAGGATGGATAACTTAATGTTATATAAACCAGACAGTCACCTAACGTCATTAGGATGGATAACTTAATGTTATATAAACCAGACAGTCACCTAACGTCATTAGGATGGATAACTTAATGTTATATAAACCAGACAGTCACCTAACGTCATTAGGATGGATAACTTAATGTTATATATAAACCAGACAGTCACCTAACGTCATTAGGATGGATAACTTAATATATAAACTTAATGTGGATAACTTATATAAACCAGACAGTCACCTAACGTCATTAGGATGGATAACTTAATGTTATATAAACCAGACAGTCACCTAACGTCATTAGGATGGATAACTTAATGTTATATAAACCAGACAGTCACCTAACGTCATTAGGATGGATAACTTAATGTTATATAAACCAGACAGTCACCTAACGTCATTAGGATGGATAACTTAATGTTATATAAACCAGACACAGTCACCTAACGTCATTAGGATGGATAACTTAATGTTATATAAACCAGACAGTCACCTAACGTCATTAGGATGGATAACTTAATGTTATATAAACCAGACAGTCACCTAACGTCATTAGGATGGATAACTTAATGTTATATAAACCAGACAGTCACCTAACGTCATTAGGATGGATAACTTAATGTGTTATATAAACCAGACAGTCACCTAACGTCATTAGGATCAACTTAATGTTATATAAACCAGAGATAATCACCTAACATTAGGATGGATAACTTAATGTTATATAAACCAGACAGTCACCTAACGTCATTAGGATGGATAACTTAATGTTATATAAACCAGACAGTCACCTAACGTCATTAGGATGGATAACTTAATGTTATATAAACCAGACAGTCACCTAACGTCATTAGGATGGATAACTTAATGTTATATAAAACCAGATAGGATCACCTAACGTCATTAGGATTGGATAACTTAATGTTATATAAACCAGACAGTCACCTAACGTCATTAGGATGGATAACTTAATGTTATATAAACCAGACAGTCACCTAACGTCATTAGGATGGATAACTTAATGTTATATAAACCAGACAATCACCTAACGTCATTAGGATGGATAACTTAATGTTATATAAACCAGACAATCACCTAACGTCATTAGGATGGATAACTTAATGTTATATAAACCAGACAGTCACCTAACGTCATTAGGATGGATAACTTAATGTTATATAAACCAGACAGTCACCTAACGTCATTAGGATGGATAACTTAATGTTATATAAACCAGATATACCTAACGTCATTAGGATGGATAACTTAATGTTATAGTCAATCACCTAACGTCATTAGGATGGATAACTTAATGTTATATAAACCAGACATCACCTAACGTCATTAGGATGGATAACTTAATGTTATATAAACCAGAGACAGTCACCTAACGTCATTAGGATGGATAACTTAATGTTATATAAACCAGACAGTCACCTAACGTCATTAGGATGGATAACTTTATGTGTTATATAAACCAGACAGTCACCTAACGTCATTAGGATGGATAACTTAATGTTATATAAACCAGACAATCACCTAACGTCATTAGGATGGATAACTTAATGTTATATGTCAATCACCTAACGTCATTAGGATGGATAACTTTAATGTTATATAAACCAGACATAATCACCTAACGTCATTAGGATGGATAACTTAATGTTATATAAACCAGACAGTCACCTAACGTCATTAGGATGGATAACTTAATGTTATATAAACCAGATAATCACCTAACGTCATTAGGATGGATAACTTAATGTTATATAAACCAGACATCACCTAACGTCATTAGGATGGATAACTTAATGTTATATAAACCAGATAATCACCTAACGTCATTAGGATGGGATGGATAACTTAATGTTATATGGAAACTTAATGATAAATCAATCACCTAACGTCATTAGGATGGATAACTTAATGTTATATATATCAAACCAGATGGATAACTTAATGTTATATAAACCATCACCTACGTCATTAGGATGGATAACTTAATGTTATATAAACCAGACAGTCACCTAACGTCATTAGGAGGATAATAATGATAACTTAATGTTATATAAACCAGACAATCACCTAACGTCATTAGGATGGATAACTTAATGTTATATAAACCAGACAGTCAATCACCTAACGTCATTAGGATAGGGATAACTTAATGTTATATAAACCAGACAGTCACCTAACGTCATTAGGATGGATAACTTAATGTTATATAAACCAGACAATCACCTAACGTCATTAGGATGGATAACTTAATGTTATATAAACCAGACAATCACCTAACGTCATTAGGATGGATAACTTAATGTTATATAAACCAGATAATCACCTAACGTCATTAGGATGGATAACTTAATGTTATATAAACCAGACAGTCACCTAACGTCATTAGGATGGATAACTTAATGTTATATAAACCAGATAATCACCTAACGTCATTAGGATGGATAACTTAATGTTATATAAACCAGACAATCACCTAACGTCATTAGGATGGATAACTTAATGTTATATAAACCACAATCACCTAACGTCATTAGGATGGATAACTTAATGTTATATAAACCAGATAATCACCTAACGTCATTAGGATGGATAACTTAATGTTATATAAACCAGACATAATCACCTAACGTCATTAGGATGGATAACTTAATGTATAAACCAACCAGACAGTCACCTAACGTCATTAGGATGGATAACTTAATGTTATATAAACCAGACAGTCACCTAACGTCATTAGGATGGATAACTTAATGTTATATAAACCAGACAATCACCTAACGTCATTAGGATGGATAACTTAATGTTATATAAACCAGACAATCACCTAACGTCATTAGGATGGATAACTTAATGTTATATAAACCAGACAATCACCTAACGTCATTAGGATGGATAACTTAATGTTATATAAACCAGATAATCACCTAACGTCATTAGGATGGATAACTTAATGTTATATAAACCAGACAATCACCTAACGTCATTAGGATGGATAACTTAATGTTATATAAACCAGATAATCACCTAACGTCATTAGGATGGATAACTTAATGTTATATAAACCAGAGAATCACCTAACGTCATTAGGATGGATAACTTAATGTTATATAAACCAGACAATCACCTAACGTCATTAGGATGGATAACTTAATGTTATATAAACCAGACAATCACCTAACGTCATTAGGATGGATAACTTAATGTTATATAAACCAGACAATCACCTAACGTCATTAGGATGGATAACTTAATGTTATATAAACCAGATAATCACCTAACGTCATTAGGATGGATAACTTAATGTTATATAAACCAGATAATCACCTAAGTCATTAGGATGGATAACTTAATGTTATATAAACCAGACAATCACCTAACGTCATTAGGATGGATAACTTAATGTTATATAAACCAGACAATCACCTAACGTCATTAGGATGGATAACTTAATGTTATATAAACCAGACAATCACCTAACGTCATTAGGATGGATAACTTAATATATATAAACCAGACAATCACCTAACGTCATTAGGATGGATAACTTAATGTTATATAAACCAGACAATCACCTAACGTCATTAGGATGGATAACTTAATGTTATATAAACCAGACAATCACCTAACGTCATTAGGATGGATAACTTAATGTTATATAACGTCATAGGATAGGTCATAGGATGGATAACTTAATGTTATATAAACCAGACAATCACCTAACGTCATTAGGATGGATAACTTAATGTTATATAAACCAGACATCACCTAACGTCATTAGGATGGATAACTTAATGTTATATAAACCAGACAATCACCTAACGTCATTAGGATGGATACTTAATGTTATATAAACCAGACAATCACCTAACGTCATTAGGATGGATAACTTAATGTATATATAACCAGACAATCACCTAACGTCATTAGGATGGATAACTTAATGTTATATAAACCAGACAATCACCTAACGTCATTAGGATGGATAACTTAATGTTATATAAACCAGAAAACCAGATAATCACCTAACGTCATTAGGATGGATAACTTAATGTTATATAAACCAGACAGTCACCTAACGTCATTAGGATGGATAACTTAATGTTATATAAACCAGATAATCACCTAACGTCATTAACGTCATTAGGATGGATAACTTAATGTTATATAAACAGATCACCTAACGTCATTAGGATGGATAACTTAATGTTATATAACCAGACAGTCACCTAACGTCATTAGGATGGATAACTTAATGTTATATAAACCAGACAGTCACCTAACGTCATTAGGATGGATAACTTAATGTTATATAAACCAGACAATCACCTAACGTCATTAGGATGGATAACTTAATGTTATATAAACCAGACAATCACCTAACGTCATTAGGATGGATAACTTAATGTTATATAAACCAGACAGTCACCCTAACGTCATTAGGATGGATAACTTAATGTTATATAAACCAGATAATTACCTAACGTCATTAGGATGGATAACTTAATGTTATATAAACAGACAGTCACCTAACATCATTAGGATGGATAACTTAATGTTATATAAACCAGATAATCACCTAACGTCATTAGGATGGATAACTTAATGTTATATAAACCAGATCACACCTAACGTCATTAGGATGGATAACTTAATGTTATATAAACCAGACAGTCACCTAACGTCATTAGGATGGATAACTTAATGTTTATATAACCAGACAGTCACCTAACGTCATTTAGGATGGATAACATTAGGATATAACTTAATGTTATATAAACCAGACAATCACCTAACGTCATTAGGATGGATAACTTAATGTTATATAAACCAGACAATCACCTAACGTCATTAGGATGGATAACTTAACGTCATTAGGATGGATATAATGTTATATAAACCAGACAATCACCTAACGTCATTAGGATGGATAACTTAATGTTATATAAACCAGACAGTCACCTAACGTCATTAGGATGGATAACTTAATGTTATATAAACCAGACAACAATCACCTAACGTCATTAGGATGGATAACTTAATGTTATATAAACCAGACAGTCACCTAACGTCATTAGGATGGATAACTTAATGTTATATAAACCAGATAATCACCTAACGTCATTAGGATGGATAACTTAATGTTATATAAACCAGATAATCACCTACGTCATTAGGATGGATAACTTAATGTTATATAAACCAGACAATCACCTAACGTCATTAGGATGGATAACTTAATCATTAGGATGGATAACTTAATGTTATATAAACCAGATATCACCTAACGTCATTAGGATGGATAACATGACCAGACAGTCACCTAACGTCATTAGGATGGATAACTTAATGTTATATAAACCAGACAATCACCTAACGTCATTAGGATGGATATGGATAACTTAATGTTATATAAAAACCAGACAATATATAAACCTAACGTCATTAGGATGGATAACTTAATGTTATATAAACCAGATAATCACCTAACGTCATTAGGATGGATAACTTAATGTTATATAAACCAGATAATCACCTAACGTCATTAGGATGGATAACTTAATGTTATATAAACCAGACAATCACCTAACGTCATTAGGATGGATAACTTAATGTTATATAAACCAGACAATCACCTAACGTCATTAGGATGGATAACTTAATGTTATATAAACCAGACAATCACCTAACGTCATTAGGATGGATAACTTAATGTTATATAAACCAGACAGTCACCTAACGTCATTAGGATGGATAACTTAATGTTATATAAACCAGACAATCACCTAACGTCATTAGGATGGATAACTTAATGTTATATAAACCAGATAATCACCTAACGTCATTAGGATGGATAACTTAATGTTATATAAACCAGACAATCACCTAACGTCATTAGGATGGATAACGACAGGCAACATTAGGATGGATAACTAATGTTAATGTTATATAAACCATAAATAAGTCAGTCCTAACGTCATTAGGATGGATAACTTAATGTTATATAAACCAGATAATCACCTACGTCATTAGGATGGATAACTTAATGTTATATAAACCAGACAATCACCTAACGTCATTAGGATGGATAACTTAATGTTATATAAACCAGACAATCACCTAACGTCATTAGGATGGATAACTTAATGTTATATAAACCAGACAATCACCTAACGTCATTAGGATGGATAACTTAATGTTATATAAACCAGACATAATCACCTAACGTCATTAGGATGGATAACTTAATGTTATATAAAAACCAGATAATCACCTAACGTCATTAGGATGGATAACTTAATGTTATATAAAACCAGATAATCACCTAACGTCATTAGGATGGATAACTTAATGTTATATAAACCAGACAATCACCTAACGTCATTAGGATGGATAACTTAATGTTATATAAACCAGACAATCACCTAACGTCATTAGGATGGATAACTTAATGTTATATAAACCAGACAATCACCTAACGTCATTAGGATGGATAACTTAATGTTATATAAACCAGACAATCACCTAACGTCATTAGGATGGATAACTTAATGTTATATAAACCAGACAATCACCTAACGTCATTAGGATGGATAACTTAATGTTATATAAACCAGACAATCACCTAACGTCATTAGGATGGATAACTTAATGTTATATAAACCAGATACATCACCTAACGTCATTAGGATGGATAACTTAATGTTATATAAAACCAGACAATCACCTAACGTCATTAGGATGGATAACTTAATGTTATATAAACCAGACAGTCACCTAACGTCATTAGGATGGATAACTTAATGTTATATAAACCAGACAATCACCTAACGTCATTAGGATGGATAACTTAATGTTATATAAAATAAACAGTCACCTAACGTCATTAGGATGGATAACTTAATGTTATATAAACCAGATAATCACCTAACGTCATTAGGATGGATAACTTAATGTTATATAAACCAACCAGACAGGTCACCTAACGTCATTAGGATTAGGGATAACTTAATGTTATATAAACCAGATAATCACCTAACGTCATTAGGATGGATAACTTAATGTTATATAAACCAGACAGTCACCTAACGTCATTAGGATGGATAACTTAATGTTATATAAACCAGACAGTCACCTAACGTCATTAGGATGGATAACTTAATGTTATATAAACCAGACAGTCACCTAACGTCATTAGGATGGATAACTTAATGTTATATAAACCAGACAGTCACCTAACGTCATTAGGATGGATATAACTTAATGTTATATAAACCAGATAATCACCTAACGTCATTAGGATGGATAACTTAATGTTATATAAACCAGACAGTCACCTAACGTCATTAGGATGGATAACTTAATGTTATATAAACCAGATAATCACCTAACGTCATTAGGATGGATAACTTAATGTTATATAAACCAGACAGTCACCTAACGTCGTCATTAGGATGGATAACTTAATGTTATATAAACCAGACAGTCACCTAACGTCATTAGGATGGATAACTTAATGTTATATAAACCAGACAGTCACCTAACGTCATTAGGATGGATAACTTAATGTTATATAAACCAGACAGTCACCTAACGTCATTAGGATGGATAACTTAATGTTATATAAACCAGACAATCACCTAACGTCATTAGGATGGATAACTTAATGTTATATAAACCAGACAGTCACCTAACGTCATTAGGATGGATAACTTAATGTTATATAAACCAGACAATCACCTAACGTCATTAGGATGGATAACTTAATGTTATATAAACCAGACAATCACCTAACGTCATTAGGATGGATAACTTAATGTTATATAAACCAGACAATCACCTAACGTCATTAGGATGGATAACTTAATGTTATATAAAACAGACAATCACCTAACGTCATTAGGATGGATAACTTAATGTTATATAAACCAGATAATCACCTAACCTAAGGTCATTAGGATGGATAACTTAATGTTATATAAACCAGACAATCACCTAACGTCATTAGGATGGATAACTTAATGTTATATAAACCAGACAATCACCTAACGTCATTAGGATGGATAACTTAATGTTATATAAACCAGACAATCACCTAACGTCATTAGGATGGATAACTTAATGTTATATAAACCAGACAATCACCTAACGTCATTAGGATGGATAACTTAATGTTATATAAACCAGATAATCACCTAACGTCATTAGGATGGATAACTTAATGTTATATAAACCAGACAATCACCTAACGTCACATTAGGATGGATAACTTAATGTTATATAAACCAGACAGTCACCTAACGTCATTAGGATGGATAACTTAATGTTATATAAACCAGATAATCACCTAACGTCATTAGGATGGATAACTTAATGTTATATAAACCAGACAATCACCTAACGTCATTAGGATGGATAACTTAATGTTATATAAACCAGATAATCACCTAACGTCATTAGGATGGATAACTTAATGTTATATAAACCAGACAGTCACCTAACGTCATTAGGATGGATAACTTAATGTTATATATAAACCAGACAGTCACCTAACGTCATTAGGATGGATAACTTAATGTTTATATAAACCAGATAATCACCTAACGTCATTAGGATGGATAACTTAATGTTATATAAACCAGACAATCACCTAACGTCATTAGGATGGATAACTTAATGTTATATAAACCAGACAATCACCTAACGTCATTAGGATGGATAACTTAATGTTATATAAACCAGACAATCACCTAACGTCATTAGGATGGATAACTTAATGTTATATAAACCAGACAATCACCTAACGTCATTAGGATGGATAACTTAATGTTATATAAACCAGATAATCACCTAACGTCATTAGGATGGATAACTTAATGTTTATATAAACCAGACAGTCACCTAACGTCATTAGGATGGATAACTTAATGTTATATAAACCAGACAATCACCTAACGTCATTAGGATGGATAACTTAATGTTATATAAACCAGACAATCACCTAACGTCATTAGGATGGATAACTTAATGTTATATAAACCAGACAGTCACCTAACGTCATTAGGATGGATAACTTAATGTTATATAAACCAGATAATCACCTAACGTCATTAGGATGGATAACTTAATGTTATATAAACCAGACAATCACCTAACGTCATTAGGATGGATAACTTAATGTTATATAAACAGACAGTCACCTAACATCATTAGGATGGATAACTTAATGTTATATAAACCAGACAGTCACCTAACGTCATTAGGATGGATAACTTAATGTTATATAAACCAGACAGTCACCTAACGTCATTAGGATGGATAACTTAATGTTATATAAACCAGACAGTCACCTAACGTCATTAGGATGGATAACTTAATGTTATATAAACCAGATAATCACCTAACGTCATTAGGATGGATAACTTAATGTTATATAAACCCAGACAATCACCTAACGTCATTAGGATGGATAACTTAATGTTATATAAACCAGACAATCACCTAACGTCATTAGGATGGATAACTTAATGTTATATAAACCAGATAATCACCTAACGTCATTAGGATGGATAACTTAATGTTATATAAACCAGATAATCACCTAACGTCATTAGGATGGATAACTTAATGTTATATAAACCAGATAATCACCTAACGTCATTAGGATGGATAACTTAATGTTATATAAACCAGACAATCACCTAACGTCATTAGGATGGATAACTTAATGTTATATAAACCAGACAATCACCTAACGTCATTAGGATGGATAACTTAATGTTATATAAACCAGACAATCACCTAACGTCATTAGGATGGATAACTTAATGTTATATAAACCAGACAATCACCTAACGTCATTAGGATGGATAACTTAATGTTATATAAACCAGATAATCACCTAACGTCATTAGGATGGATAACTTAATGTTATATAAACCAGACAGTCACCTAACGTCATTAGGATGGATAACTTAATGTTATATAAACCAGACAAATCACCTAACGTCATTAGGGATGGATAACTTAATGTTATATAAACCAGATAATCACCTAACGTCATTAGGATGGATAACTTAATGTTATATAAACCAGACAATCACCTAACGTCATTAGGATGGATAACTTAATGTTATATAAACCAGATAAGTCACCTAACGTCATTAGGATGGATAACTTAATGTTATATAAACCAGACAGTCACCTAACGTCATTAGGATGGATAACTTATGTTATATAAAACCAGACAATCACCTAACGTCATTAGGATGGATAACTTAATGTTATATAAACCAGACAATCACCTAACGTCATTAGGATGGATAACTTAATGTTATATAAACCAGATAATCACCTAACGTCATTAGGATGGATAACTTAATGTTATATAAACCAGACAATCACCTAACGTCATTAGGATGGATAACTTAATGTTATATAAACCAGACAGTCACCTAACGTCATTAGGATGGATAACTTAATGTTATATAACTTAAACCAGACAATCACCTAACGTCATTAGGATGGATAACTTAATGTTATATAAACCAGACAATCACCTAACGTCATTAGGATGATAACTTAATGTTATATAAACCAGACAATCACCTAACGTCATTAGGATGGATAACTTAATGTTATATAAACCAGACAATCACCTAACGTCATTAGGATGGATAACTTAATGTTATATAAACCAGACAATCACCTAACGTCATTAGGATGGATAACTTAATGTTATATAAACCAGACAATCACCTAACGTCATTAGGATGGATAACTTAATGTTATATAAACCAGATACAGTCACCTAACGTCATTAGGATGGATAACTTAATGTAATGTTATATAAACCAGACAGTCACCTAACATCATTAGGATGGATAACTTAATGTTATATAAACCAGACAGTCACCTAACGTCATTAGGATGGATAACTTAATGTTATATAAACCAGACAATCACCTAACGTCATTAGGATGGATAACTTAATGTTATATAAACCAGAGACAATCACCTAACGTCATTAGGATGGATAACTTAATGTTATATAAACCAGATAATCACCTAACGTCATTAGGATGGATAACTTAATGTTATATAAACCAGACAGTCACCTAACGTCATTAGGATGGATAACTTAATGTTATATAAACCAGACAATCACCTAACGTCATTAGGATGGATAACTTAATGTTATATAAACCAGACAATCACCTAACGTCATTAGGATGGATAACTTAATGTTATATAAACCAGACAATCACCTAACGTCATTAGGATGGATAACTTAATGTTATATAACCAGATAATCACCTAACGTCATTAGGATGGATAACTTAATGTTATATAAACCAGACAATCACCTAACGTCATTAGGATGGATAACTTAATGTTATATAAACCAGACAGTCACCTAACGTCATTAGGATGGATAACTTAATGTTATATAAACCAGATAGTCACCTAACGTCATTAGGATGGATAACTTAATGTTATATAAACCAGATAATCACCTAACGTCATTAGGATGGAAGTTATCCATCCTAACGTCATTAGGATGGATAACTTAATGTTATATAAACCAGACATCACCTAACGTCATTAGGATGGGATAACTTAATGTTATATAAACCAGACAATCACCTAACGTCATTAGGATGGATAACTTAATGTTATATAAACCAGATAATCACCTAACGTCATTAGGATGGATAACTTAATGTTATATAAACCCATACATCACCTAACATTAATGGATCATTAGGATGGATAACCTAATGTTATTATGGAAACCATGTTATATAAACCAGATCACCTAACGTCATTAGGATGGATAACTTAATGTTATATAAAACCAGACAATCACCTAACGTCATTAGGATGGATAACTTAATGTTATATAAACCAGACAATCACCTAACGTCATTAGGATGGATAACTTAATGTTATATAAACCAGACAATCACCTAACGTCATTAGGATGGATAACTTAATGTTATATAAACCAGACAATCACCTAACGTCATTAGGATGGATAACTTAATGTTATATAAACCAGACAATCACCTAACGTCATTAGGATGGATAACTTAATGTTATATAAACCAGATAATCACCTAACGTCATTAGGATGGATAACTTAATGTTATATAAACCAGACAATCACCTAACGTCATTAGGATGGATAACTTAATGTTATATAAACCAGACAATCACCTAACGTCATTAGGATGGATAACTTAATGTTATATAAACCAGACAATCACCTAACGTCATTAGGATGGATAACTTAATGTATATATAAACCAGAGATAATAATCACCTAACGTCATTAGGATGGATAACTTAATGTTATATAAACCAGACAATCACCTAACGTCATTAGGATGGATAACTTAATGTTATATAAACCAGACAATCACCTAACGTCATTAGGATGGATAACTTAATGTTATATAAACCAGACAATCACCTAACGTCATTAGGATGGATAACTTAATGTTTATATAAACCAGACAATCACCTAACGTCATTAGGATGGATAACTTAATGTTATATAAACCAGATAATCACCTAACGTCATTAGGATGGATAACTTAATGTTATATAAACCAGACAGTCACCTAACGTCATTAGGATGGATAACTTAATGTTATATAAACCAGACAATCACCTAACGTCATTAGGATGGATAACTTAATGTTATATAAACCAGATCAATCACCTAACGTCATTAGGATGGATAACTTAATGTTATATAAACCAGACAGACAATCACCTAACAGTCACCTAACGTCATTAGGATGGATAACTTAATGTTATATAAACCAGACAATCACCTAACGTCATTAGGATGGATAACTTAATGTTATATAAACCAGACAATCACCTAACGTCATTAGGATGGATAACTTAATGTTATATAAACCTCACCTAACGTCATTAGGATGGATAAAACTTAATGTTATATAAACCAGACAGTCACACCTAACGTCATTAGGATGGATAACTTAATGTTATATAAACCAGACAATCACCTAACGTCATTAGGATGATAACTTAATGTTATATAAACCAGACAGTCACCTAACGTCATTAGGATGGATAACTTAATGTTATATAAACCAGACAATCACCTAACGTCATTAGGATGGATAACTTAATGTTATATAAACCAGACAATCACCTAACGTCATTAGGATGGATACTTAATGTTATATAAACCAGACAGTCACCTAACGTCATTAGGATGGGATAACTTAATGTTATATAAACCAGATAATCACCTAACGTCATTAGGATGGATAACTTAATGTTATATAAACCAGACAATCACCTAACGTCATTAGGATGGATAACTTAATGTTATATAAACCAGACAAGTCACCTAACGTCATTAGGATGGATAACTTAATGTTTATATAAACCAGACAATCACCTAACGTCATTAGGATGGATAACTTAATGTTATATAAACCAGACATCACCTAACGTCATTAGGATGGATAACTTAATGTTATATAAAAGACAATCACCTAACGTCATTAGGATGGATAACTTAATGTTATATAAACCAGACAATCACCTAACGTCATTAGGGATGGATAACTTAATGTTATATAAACCAGACAGTCACCTAACGTCATTAGGATGGATAACTTAATGTTTATATAAACCAGACAATCACCTAACGTCATTAGGATGGATAACTTAATGTTATATAAACAGAGACAGTCACCTAACGTCATTAGGATGGATAACTTAATGTTATATAAACCAGATAATCACCTAACGTCATTAGATGGATAACTTAATGTTATATAAACCAGACAGTCACCTAACGTCATTAGGATGGATAACTTAATGTTATATAAACCAGACAGTCACCTAACGTCATTAGGATGGATAACTTAATGTTATATAAACCAGACCAGACAGTCACCTAACGTCATTAGGATGGATAACTTAATGTTATATAAACCAGATAATCACCTAACGTCATTTAGGATGGATAACTTAATGTTATATAAACCAGACAATCACCTAACGTCATTAGGATGGATAACTTAATGTTATATAAACCAGATAATCACCTAACGTCATTAGGATGGATAACTTAATGTTATATAAACCAGACAGTCACCTAACGTCATTAGGATGGATAACTTAATGTTATATAAACCAGACAATCACCTAACGTCATTAGGATGGATAACTTAATGTTATATAAACCAGACAATCACCTAACGTCATTAGGATGGATAACTTAATGTTATATAAACCAGACATAATCACCTAACGTCATTAGGATGGATAACTTAATGTTATATAACCAGACAATCACCTAACGTCATTAGGATGGATAACTTAATGTTATATAAACCAGATAATCACCTAACGTCATTAGGATGGATAACTTAATGTTATATAAACCAGACAGTCACCTAACGTCATTAGGATGGATAACTTAATGTTATATAAACCAGACAATCACCTAACGTCATTAGGATGGATAACTTAATGTTATATAAACCAGACAGTCACCTAACGTCATTAGATGGATAACTTAATGTTATATAAACCAGACAGTCACCTAACGTCATTAGGATGGATAAACTTATGTTATATTAAACCAGTTATATCACCTAACGTCACCATTAGGATGGATAACTTTAATGTTATATAAACCAGATAATCACCTAACGTCATTAGGATGGATAACTTAATGTTATATAAACCAGACAATCACCTAACGTCATTAGGATGGATAACTTAATGTTATATAAACCAGATAATCACCTAACGTCATTAGGATGGATAACTTAATGTTATATAAACCAGACAGTCACCTAACGTCATTAGGATGGATAACTTAATGTTATATAAACCAGACAATCACCTAACGTCATTAGGATGGATAACTTAATGTTATATAAACCAGATAATCACCTAACGTCATTAGGATGGATAACTTAATGTTATATAACCAGACAATCACCTAACGTCATTAGGATGGATAACTTAATGTTATATAAACAATCACCTAACGTCATTAGGATGGATAACTTAATGTTATATATAAACCAGATAATCACCTAACGTCATTAGGATGGATAACTTAATGTTATATAAACCAGACAATCACCTAACGTCATTAGGATGGATAACTTAATGTTATATAAACCAGACAATCACCTAACGTCATTAGGATGGATAACTTAATGTTATATAAACCAGACAGTCACCTAACGTCATTAGGATGGATAACTTAATGTTATATAAACCAGAGACAATCACCTAACGTCATTAGGATGGATAACTTAATGTTTATATAAACCAGACAATCACCTAACGTCATTAGGATGGATAACTTAATGTTATATAAACCAGACAATCACCTAACGTCATTAGGATGGATAACTTAATGTTATATATAAAACCAGACAATCACCTAACGTCATTAGGATGGATAACTTAATGTTATATAAACCAGATAATCACCTAACGTCATTAGGATGGATAACTTAATGTTATATAAACCAGACAATCACCTAACGTCATTAGGATGGATAACTTAATGTTATATAAACCAGATAATCACCTAACGTCATTAGGATGGATAACTTAATGTTTATATAAACCAGAGTCTCACCTAACGTCATTAGGATGGATAACTTATGTTATATAAACCATATCACCTAACGTCAGATGGATAACTTAATGTTATATAAACGTCATCACCTAGGATGGATGGATAACTTAATGTTATATAAACCAGACAATCACCTAACGTCATTAGGATGGATAACTTAATGTTATATAAACCAGACAGTCACCTAACGTCATTAGGATGGATAACTTAATGTTATATAAACCAGACAATCACCTAACGTCATTAGGATGGATAACTTAATGTTATATAAACCAGACAGTCACCTAACGTCATTAGGATGGATAACTTAATGTTATATAAACCAGACAGTCACCTAACGTCATTAGGATGGATAACTTAATGTTATATAAACCAGACAGTCACCTAACGTCATTAGGATGGATAACTTAATGTTATATAAACCAGACAGTCACCTAACGTCATTAGGATGGATAACTTAATGTTATATAAACCAGATAATCACCTAACGTCATTAGGATGGATAACTTAATGTTATATAAACCAGACAGTCACCTAACGTCATTAGGATGGATAACTTAATGTTATATAAACCAGACAGTCACCTAACGTCATTAGGATGGATAACTTAATGTTATATAAACCAGACAGTCACCTAACGTCATTAGGATGGATAACTTAATGTTATATAAACCAGACAGTCACCTAACGTCATTAGGATGGATAACTTAATGTTATATAAACCAGACAGTCACCTAACGTCATTAGGATGGATAACTTAATGTTATATAAACCAGACATCACCTAACGTCATTAGGATGGATAACTTAATGTTATATAAACCAGACAGTCACCTAACGTCATTAGGATGGATAACTTAATGTTTATATAAACCAGACAGTCACCTAACGTCATTAGGATGGATAACTTAATGTTATATAAACCAGACAGTCACCTAACGTCATTAGGATGGATAACTTAATGTTATATAAACCAGACAGTCACCTAACGTCATTAGGATGGATAACTTAATGTTATATAAACCAGACAGTCACCTAACGTCATTAGGATGGATAACTTAATGTTATATAAACCAGACAGTCACCTAACGTCATTAGGATGGATAACTTAATGTTATATAAACCAGACAGTCACCTAACGTCATTAGGATGGATAACTTAATGTTATATAAACCAGACAGTCACCTAACGTCATTAGGATGGATAACTTAATGTTATATAAACCAGACAGTCACCTAACGTCATTAGGATGGATAACTTAATGTTATATAAACCAGACAGTCACCTAACGTCATTAGGATGGATAACTTAATGTTATATAAACCAGACAGTCACCTAACGTCATTAGGATGGATAACTTAATGTTATATAAACCAGACAGTCACCTAACGTCATTAGGATGGATAACTTAATGTTATATAAACCAGACAGTCACCTAACGTCATTAGGATGGATAACTTAATGTTATATAAACCAGATAATCACCTAACGTCATTAGGATGGATAACTTAATGTTATATAAACCAGACAGTCACCTAACGTCATTAGGATGGATAACTTAATGTTATATAAACCAGACAATCACCTAACGTCATTAGGATGGATAACTTAATGTTTATATAAACCAGACAGTCACCTAACGTCATTAGGATGGATAACTTAATGTTATATAAACCAGACAATCACCTAACGTCATTAGGATGGATAACTTAATGTTATATAAACCAGATACATCACCTAACGTCATTAGGATGGATAACTTAATGTTATATAAACCAGACATCACCTAACGTCATTAGGATGGATAACTTAATGTTATATAAACCAGACAATCACCTAACGTCATTAGGATGGATAACTTAATGTTATATAAACCAGATAATCACCTAACGTCATTAGGATGGATAACTTAATGTTATATAAACCAGACAATCACCTAACGTCATTAGGATGGATAACTTAATGTTATATAAAACCAGACAATCACCTAACGTCATTAGGATGGATAACTTAATGTTATATAAACCAGATAATCACCTAACGTCATTAGGATGGATAACTTAATGTTATATAAACCAGACAATCACCTAACGTCATTAGGATGGATAACTTAATGTTATATAAACCAGACAATCACCTAACGTCATTAGGATGGAACTTAATGTTATATAAACCAGATAATCACCTAACGTCATTAATGGATAACTTAATGTTTATATAACCAGATCACCTAACGTCATTAGGATGGATAACTTAATGTTATATAAACCAGATAATCACCTAACGTCATTAGGATGGATAACTTAATGTTATATAAACCAGACAATCACCTAACGTCATTAGGATGGATAACTTAATGTTATATATAACCAGACAATCACCTAACGTCACCTTAGGATGGATAACTTAATGTTTATATAAACCAGATAGTCACCTAACGTCATTAGGATGGATAACTTAATGTTATATAAACCAGACAATCACCTAACGTCATTAGGATGGATAACTTAATGTTATATAAACCAGACAATCACCTAACGTCATTAGGATGGATAACTTAATGTTATATAAACCAGACAATCACCTAACGTCATTAGGATGGATAACTTAATGTTATATAAACCAGACAATCACCTAACGTCATTAGGATGGATAACTTAATGTTTATATAAACCAGATAATCACCTAACGTCATTAGGATGGATAACTTAATGTTATATAAACCAGATCAAATCAATCACCTAACGTCATTAGGATGGATAACTTAATGTTATATAAACCAGACAATCACCTAACGTCATTAGGATGGATAACTTAATGTTATATAAACCAGATAATCACCTAACGTCATTAGGATGGATAACTTAATGTTATATAAACCAGACAATCACCTAACGTCATTAGGATGGATAACTTAATGTGTTATATAAACCAGACAATCACCTAACGTCATTAGGATGGATAACTTAATGTTATATAAACCAGATAATCACCTAACGTCATTAGGATGGATAACTTAATGTTATATAAACCAGATAATCACCTAACGTCATTAGGATGGATAACTTAATGTTATATAAACCAGACAATCACCTAACGTCATTAGGATGGATAACTTAATGTTATATAAACCAGACAATCACCTAACGTCATTAGGATGGATAACTTAATGTTATATAAACCAGATAATCACCTAACGTCATTAGGATGGATAACTTAATGTTATATAAACCAGATAAGTCACCTAACGTCATTAGGATGGATAACTTAATGTTATATAAACCAGACAGTCACCTAACGTCATTAGGATGGATAACTTAATGTTATATAAACCAGACAGTCACCTAACGTCATTAGGATGGATAACTTAATGTTATATAAACCAGACAATCACCTAACGTCATTAGGATGGATAACTTAATGTTATATAAACCAGACAATCACCTAACGTCATTAGGATGGATAACTTAATGTTATATAAACCAGACAATCACCTAACGTCATTAGGATGGATAACTTAATGTTATATAAACCAGACATCACCTAACGTCATTAGGATGGATAACTTAATGTTATATAAACCAGACAATCACCTAACGTCATTAGGATGGATAACTTAATGTTATATAAACCAGACAATCACCTAACGTCATTAGGATGGATAACTTAATGTTATATAAACCAGACAATCACCTAACGTCATTAGGATGGATAACTTAATGTTATATAAACCAGACAATCACCTAACGTCATTAGGATGGATAACTTAATGTTATATAAACCAGACAATCACCTAACGTCATTAGGATGGATAACTTAATGTTATATAAACCAGACAGTCACCTAACGTCATTAGGATGGATAACTTAATGTTATATAAACCAGACAATCACCTAACGTCATTAGGATGGATAACTTAATGTTATATAAACCAGATAATCACCTAACGTCATTAGGATGGATAACTTAATGTTATATAAACCAGACAATCACCTAACGTCATTAGGATGGATAACTTAATGTTATATAAACCAGACAATCACCTAACGTCATTAGGATGGATAACTTAATGTTATATAAACCAGACAGTCACCTAACGTCATTAGGATGGATAACTTAATGTTATACCAGAAACGTCATGGATAACTTAATGTTATATCACCTAACGTCATTAGGATGGATAACTTAATGTTATATAAACCAGACAATCACCTAACGTCATTAGGATGGATAACTTAATGTTATATAAACCAGACAATCACCTAACGTCATTAGGATGGATAACTTAATGTTATATAAACCAGACATCACCTAACGTCATTAGGATGGATAACTTAATGTTATATAAACCAGACAGTCACCTAACGTCATTAGGATGGATAACTTAATGTTATATAAACCAGACAGTCACCTAACGTCACCTAACGTCATTAGGATGGATAACTTAATGTTATATAAACCAGACAGTCACCTAACGTCATTAGGATGGATAACTTAATGTTATATAAACCAGTCACCAGTCATTAGGACCTTAACGTCATTAAGGATTATGGATAACTTAATGTTATATAAACCAGACAGTCACCTAACGTCATTAGGATGGATAACTTAATGTTATATAAACCAGACAATCACCTAACGTCATTAGGATGGATAACTTAATGTTATATAAACCAGACAATCACCTAACGTCATTAGGATGGATAACTTAATGTTATATAAACCAGACAGTCACCTAACGTCATTAGGATGGATAACTTAATGTTATATAAACCAGATAATCACCTAACGTCATTAGGATGGATAACTTAATGTTATATAAACCAGACAGTCACCTAACGTCATTAGGATGGATAACTTAATGTTATATAAACCAGACAATCACCTAACGTCACCTAACGTCATTAGGATGGGATATAAACCAGACTTCACCTAACGTCATTAGGATGGATAACTTAATGTTATATAAACCAGACAGTCACCTAACGTCATTAGGATGGATAACTTAATGTTATATAAACCAGACAATCACCTAACGTCATTAGGATGGATAACTTAATGTTATATAAACCAGACAATCACCTAACGTCATTAGGATGGATCACCTAACTTAATGTTATATAAACCAGACAGTCACCTAACGTCATTAGGATGGATAACTTAATGTTATATAAACCAGACAATCACCTAACGTCATTAGGATGGATAACTTAATGTTATATAAACCAGACAATCACCTAACGTCATTAGGAGATAACTTAATGTTATATAAACCAGAAGTTATAGAACTGGATAGATGTTATCAGACAGTCACCTAACGTCATTAGGATGGATAACTTAATGTTATATAAACCAGACAGTCACCTAACGTCATTAGGATGGATAACTTAATGTTATATAAACCAGACAATCACCTAACGTCATTAGGATGGATAACTTAATGTTATATAAACCTAACGTCATTAGGAGATAATCACCTAACGTCATCACCTAATTAGGATGGATAACTTAATGTTAGTTAAACCAGACAGTCACCTAACGTCATTAGGATGGATAACTTAATGTTATATAAACCAGATAATCACCTAACGTCATTAGGATGGATAACTTAATGTTATAAACCAGACATCACCTAACGTCATTAGGATGGATAACTTAATGTTATATAAACCAGATAATCACCTAACGTCATTAGGATGGATAACTAATGTTATATAAACCAGACAGTCACCTAACGTCATTAGGATGGATAACTTAATGTTATATACAGTCAACCAGATAAATATCACCTAACGTCATTAGGATGGATAACTTAATGTTATATAGTCACCTAACCATTATAACTTAATGTTATATAAAACAGACAGTCACTAACATCATTAGGATGGATAACTTAATGTTATATAAACCAGACAAGTCACCTAACGTCATTAGGATGGATAACTTAATGTTATATAAACCAGACAATCACCTAACGTCATTAGGATGGATAACTTAATGTTATATAAACCAGATAATCACCTAACGTCATTAGGATGGATAACTTAATGTTATATAAACCAGATAATCACCTAACGTCATTAGGATGGATAACTTAATGTTATATAAACCAGATAATCACCTAACGTCATTAGGATGGATAACTTAATGTTATATAAACCAGAGACAATCACCTAACGTCATTAGGATGGATAACTTAATGTTTATATAAACCAGATAATCACCTAACGTCATTAGGATGGATAACTTAATGTTATATAAACCAGACAATCACCTAACGTCATTAGGATGGATAACTTATGTTATATAAACCAGAGGGGGGTTATCACCTAACGTCATTAGGATGGATAAGGAGGGATGTTATATAAACCAGATAATCACCTAACGTCATTAGGATGGATAACTTAATGTTATATAAACCAGACAATCACCTAACGTCATTAGGATGGATAACTTAATGTTATATAAACCAGATAATCACCTAACGTCATTAGGATGGATAACTTAATGTTATATAAACCAGACAATCACCTAACGTCATTAGGATGGATAACTTAATGTTATATAAACAGACAATCACCTAAGAGTCATTAGGATGGATAACTTAAAATGTTATAAACCAGACAATCACCTAACGTCATTAGGATGGGGACAGAGAGAGAGAGAGAGAAAGAGAGAATCAGGAGTGGAGACAGAGAGGGAGAGGGAGAGAGAGAGAGAGAGAGAGAGAGGAGATCAGAGGGGGAGAGGAAGGGATAGAGAGACAGCAGGAGATCAGAGGAGGGAGAGCAGGGAGAGAGGGGGAGAGGAGAGAGAGAGAGAGAGAGAGATAGGAGTGGAGACAGAGGGGGAGAGGGGGAGAGAGAGAGAGATAGGAGTGGGACAGAGGGGGGGATAGGGGGAGAGGGAGAGAGACAGGAGGAGATCAGAGGGGGAGAGGGAGAGACAGGAGTGGAGACAGAGGGGGAGAGGGAGAGAGAGGGGAACGAGGGAAGACAAGAGGAGAGGGAAAGGGAAGATAGAGGGAGACAGGGAGAGAGAGGGGAACGAGGGAAGACAAGAGGAGAGAAGTGAAGGGAATGGAATGGGAAAGGGGCATACTAGTCAGTTGTACAACTGATTGCATTCAACTGAAATGTGTCTTCCACATTTAACCCAACCCCTCTGAATCAGAGAGGTGCGGGGGGGCTTATTTTTCCCACCTTTTGGTTATTGGCCTAACCACTAGGCTGCCTAGACTGGCGAGACAGGAGTTGTGCAGGGATGAATGATGAAGGGTGGCATGAGAGGAGAGCGAGGGAGAAGAGGAGAAGAGAGGAGAGGACGAGAGGGGGTTGGAAATAAGATTGTTTGGCCACAATGGTCTCAGTAAGGCAAAGAGAACAGACAGGTAGATTGGAATAGGGCCAGACAGGGAGAGGCAGGGGAGAGAGGGAGGGGAGGAGGGGTAGAGATGAGGAGAGGAGGAGAGAGGGGAGGGGAGGAGGAACACCTGGGAGAGAGGGATGAGAGGAAGAGAGGAAGAGAGGAAGAGAGGAGAGAGTCTAGGATAGGGGATGACAGGAGAGAGGGAATCAGAGATTTTATAGAGATTTTATTAGGATCTCTTTTAGTCCTCATTTGGACTAATCTTCCAAGAGTCCTTAAACATTAAAACACAATTTATAATACGATCACATTTTCACATACAGTGGGGAGAACAAGTAGTTGATACACTGCCGATTTTGCAGGGTTTCCTACTTACAAAGCATGTAGAGGTCTGTAATTTTTATCATAGGTACACTTCAACTGTGAGAGACGGAATCTAAAACAAAAATCCAGAAAATCATATTGTATGATTTTTAAGTAATTAATTTGCATTTTATTGCATGACACAAGTATTTGATCACCTACTAACCAGTAAGAATTCCGTCTCTCACAGACCTGTTAGTTTTTCTTTAAGAAGCCCTCCTGTTCTCCACTCATTACCTGTATTAACTGCACCTGTTTGAACTCGTTACCTGTATAAAAGACACCTGTCCACACACTCAATCAAACAGACTCCAACCTCTCCACAATGGCCAAGACCAGAGAGCTGTGTAAGGACATCAGGGATATAAAATTGTAGACCTGCACAAGGCTGGGATGGGCTACAGGACAATAGGCAAGCAGCTTAGTGAGAAGGCAACAACTGTTGGCGCAATTATTAGAAAATGGAAGAAGTTCAAGATGACGGTCAATCACCCTCGGTCTGGGGCTCCATGCAAGATCTCACCTCGTGGGGCATCAATGATCATGAGGAAGGTGAGGGATCAGCCCAGAACTACACGGCAGGACCTGGTCAATGACCTGAAGAGAGCTGGGACCACAGTCTCAAAGAAAACGATTAGTAACACACTACGCCATCATGGATTAAAATCCTGCAGCGCACGCAAGGTCCCCCTGCTCAAGCCAGAGCATGTCCAGGCCCATCTGAAGTTTGCCAATGACCATCTGGATGATCCAGAGGAGGAATGGGAGAAGGTCATGTGGTCTGATGAGACAAAAATAGAGCTTTTTGGTCTAAACTCCACTCACCGTGTTTTGAGGAAGAAGTAGGATGAGTACAACCCCAAGAACACCATCCCAACCGTAAAGCATGGAGGTGGAAAAATCATTATTTGGGGATGCTTTTCTGCAAAGGGGACAGAACGACTGCACCATATTGAGGAGAGGATGGATGGGGCCATGTATCGCGAGATTTTGGCCAACAACCTCCTTCCCTCAGTAAGAGCATTGAAGATGGGTCGTGGCTGGGTCTTCCAGCATGACAACGACCCGAAACACACAGCCAGGGCAACTAAAGAGTGGCTCTGTAAGAAACATCTCAAGGTCCTGGAGTGGTCTAGCCAGTCTCCAGACCTGAACCCAATAGAACATCTTTGGAGGGAGCTGAAAGTCCGTATTGCTCAGCGACAGCCCCGAAACCTTAAGGATCTGGAGAAGTTCTGAATGGAGGAGTGGGCCAAAATCCCTGCTGCAGTGTGTGCAAACCTGGTCAAGACCTACAGGAAACGTATGATCTCTGTAATTGCAAACAAAGGTTTCTGTACCAAATATTAAGTTCTGCTTTTCTGATGTATCAAATACTTATGTCATGCAGTAAAATGCAAATTAATGACTTAAAAATCATACAATGTGATTTTCTGGATTTTTGTTTTAGATTCCGTCTCTCACAGTTGAAGTGTACCGATGATAAAAATTACAGACCTCTACATGCTTTGTAAGTAGGAAAACCTGCAAAATCGGCAGTGTATCAAATACTTGTTCTCCCCACTGTATAACACACTGTTACAAACAGACATAATACACTGACATATTGACCAGATAAATACTCTAACAGTCTGAAAAGATAGATTGATTCCTCCATCTACCATAGTCCTGCACAACCTTCCGATTTATTATATTTAAATGGTTCTAAAGTATTGTTTGAATTTATATATTGAAAGGTTTCTGGTTTGCTCATATAAATTATTCAATTTCTTTATTGCTCTAAATCTAAATGTTATTTTGCCCATTTATCTTTTCTGTCTGGATAACACATAGCTGGTGGACAATCTATTCCTAGTATTGAATGTCAGTCTCTTACCAACTGAATACTGTTGTGAATGGAGTTTGGCCATTTTAAATGGTGCACATTGTGAAATAAAATAAGCACATTGTTTTTCAATTATCTTGTTAATTGATGACCACCCAAGAGCATTGCACATGACTACAACAGAATAACCATATCTCCACTTAAAAAAAAAATCCTTGCTGCTTTGTTCTGTGCAATCTACAGCCTCCTAATTTCACTTGCTGATTAATTTTCTCCAGACCACAGAACAGTAGTTCACCTGACTCACCTTTCCCGGTAAATATTTAACTATCCTTCTGATCATGCAGTTTGAAGAGAGAGAGCGATTGCGAGAGGACAGCAGGGTCAGAAAAGAGGGGCGGAAAGAGGAGAGGAAAGGATTCACTACCCATTAGAGAGGTCGGCCAGGCGGGGCAAAGAGATGGAGAGAGAATTAGAGAGAGAGAGAGGGAGAGATGAACAGAGGGAGAGCGAGAGACAGATAGACACTAAGAGAGAGAAAGGAGAAGAGTGTGTGTGGACAACTGGTTTAGATTGATGGTGAGACGGGTGGGCGGAGAGAGAGAAAGAGAGATAGATAGAACGAGAAAGAGAAAGGGAGGGCGAGAGAGGGGGGATAGAGGGCGAGAGAGGCTGGGCCGTTAGTCTGTGAGGTAGTCGTTTGATTTATAGAGAGAGTGAGGGTGGCGAGAGAGGGGTGATAGAGGGCGAGAGAGGGGGTGAGAGAGAGGGCAGACAGAAGAGGAGAGAACCTCAGACCGATGAGTGTGCTATAGTGCTGTATAGTAGATTGATGACGAGAGAGAAAAAGAGCGAGAGAGCGAGAGATAGAGAGAGAGAGAGAGAGAGAGAGAGGTGTAGGGAGGGAAATGGAGGGAGGGATGGAGTAAGGTAGGAGATGTGACCCCTTAGATTAGAGACTTCAGCAGATTGATGACCAGAGCGAAAGAGAGGAGAGATGGGGGAAAGTACCAGAGAGAAACAGGAAGGAGAGATGGGGGAGGGACCAGAGAGAAACAGGAAGGAGAGATGGGGGAGGGACCAGAGAGAAACAGGAAGGAGAGATGGGGGAGGGACCAGAGAGAAACAGGAAGGAGAGATGGGGGAGGGACCAGAGAGAAACAGGAAGGAGAGATGGGGGAGGGACCAGAGAGAAACCAGAAGGAGAGATGGAGGAGGGACCAGAGAGAAACAGGAAGGAGAGATGGGGGAGGGACCAGAGAGAAACAGGAAGGAGAGATGGGGGTGGGACCAGAATAATCTCTCCATTTTATTTGCCGTCTTTTGGTTCCCTGTCTCTCTCCTTCTTGTTTATTTTCTTCCCTCCATTTCACCCTCCCATTCCTTCTCTATCTTTTCTCCATTTCACCCTCCCATTCCTTCTCTATCTTTTCTCCATTTCACCCTCCCATTCCTTCTCTATCTTTCCTCCATTTCACCCTCCCATTCCTTCTCTATCTTTCCTCCATTTCACCCTCCCATTCCTTCTCTATCTTCCCTCATTTCACCCTCTCATTCCTTCTCTATCTTCCCTCCATTTCACCCTCCCATTCCTTCTCTATCTTTCCTCCATTTCACCCTCTCATTCCTTCTCTATCTTCCCTCCATTTCACCCTCTCCCATTCCTTCTCTCTTCCCTCCATTTCACCCTCCCATTCCTTCTCTCTCTTCCCTCCATTTCACCCTCCCATTCCTTCTCTATCTTCCCTCATTTCACCCTCTCATTCCTTCTCTCTCTTCCCTCCATTTCACCCTCCCATTCCTTCTCTCTCTTCCCTCCATTTCACCCTCCCATTCCTTCTCTCTCTTCCCTCCATTTCACCCTCCATTCCTTCTCTATCTTTCCTCCATTTCACCCTCCCATTCCTTCTCTATCTTCCCTCCATTTCACCCTCCCATTCCTTCTGTCTCTTTCCTCCATTTCACCCTCCCATTCCTTCTCTCTCTTCCCTCCATTTCACCCTCCCATTCCTTCTGTCTCTTTCCTCCATTCAGCCTATTCCATCCCTTCACCTCTCTTCCCTTCTGTCTATATCCCAAATAGCACCCTATTCCCTTTGTAGTGCCCTACGGTTTTAGTGTAGTACACCAGGGACCATGGTCAAAAGTAGTGCACTATATAGGGAATAGGGTGCCATTCGTGAAGCCCCCTCTGTCCTCTGTGGCTGGTTGGTTTGTTGTTGTTTTTCAGGCGACAGGCTGGGAGATTGGACTGTCATAATCTATGGGCCTGAGTTATAAGTGTTTCTCACCCAAACCAGTTTCACGCCTCCCTCTCTCCCTCTGTATCTTTTCTCTATCTTTCTCTGTCCTGCTCTCTCCCTCCACCTTTCTCTATCTTTCTCTGTCATGCTCTCTCTCTCCACCTTTCTCTATCTTTCTCTGTCCTGCTCCCTCCCTCCATCTTTCTCTATCTTTCTCTGTCCTGCTCTCTCCCTCTCCCTCCACCTTTCTCTCTCTTTCTCCATTCTCCTCTTCATTTCCTCTACATGAGGGGATATGGATGGCAATGGGTTCCTTCCTTTCCTCTATCAATCACAATGACAACCACAAAGCCTGTTGGCATCTACTGTGGTACAGCCGATATGAAGACAACATGGTGGTACCATTTATACACACAGCTACTGTGGTACAACCAATGTGAAGACAAAATGGTGGTACCATTTATACACACAGCTACTGTGGTACAACCAATGTGAAGACAAATGGTGGTACCATTTATACACACAGCTACTGTGGGTACAACCAATGTGAAGACAAAAATGGTGGTACCATTTATACACACATCTACTGTGGTACAACCAATATGAAGACAAAATGGTGGTACCATTTATAACTCATTCAGCCATAACCACACCAAGACGCTATATTAAGTATTTGTCATGCTCTCTCTCTCTCTCTCTCTCTGTCTCTCTCTCTCACTCTCCTCTCTCTCTCTCTCTTCTCTCTCTCTCTCTCTCTCTCTCTCTCTCTCTCTCTCTCTCTCTCTCTCTCTCTCTCTCTCTCTCTCTCTCTCTCTCTCTCTCTCTCTCTCTGTCCTACCCTTTTTAGAGCAACAGAAGAGGGTTATTTAAGCTTTGAGAAACTATGGTCTCAGCCTGTCCATTAACAAACAATTAAGATTTAAGAACGAGGGCCACTTAAAATAGAATGGAAGACAAAGGAAGTAAAAATGGGGATCCTTCAAGCTTTAAATAAAAATCTTACATGAAATATAAAATGGTAGAGAGGGAAAGTCAGAACGGAAGACAATGGGAGGAGGAGGACCAATCAGTATCCTTCAAGCCTTAAACAACCATGGTTACCTGGAATTGTAAGAGAGGAAGGAGAGAAGGGAAGGTAAAATGTATCCGTAAAGCTTTATTAAGAGGCAATAGTTCCTGGAATTGAAATGCAGAGGAAAGGGGGAAGAGAGAGAAAGAAGAGGAGGAGGAGAGAAGGGGAAGAAGAAGAGGATCATCCCAGTTCTAATAAACAAGGGATTATTCACCTCAAATTCAATACAGGAACGAGGGAAAGATAGAAGAGAAGGAGAAATGTATCCTCCCTTTCTAAGAAATGAGGGGCGACGCACCAGGAATTAGATGATAGAGGAAAAGGTAGAGGAAGAGAGAGATGACAGAGAAAAGGTAGAGGAAGAGAGAGATGACAGAGCAAAAGGTAGAGGAAGAGAGAGATGACAGAGGAAAAGGGTAGAGGAAGAGAGAGATGATAGAGGAAAAAGGTAGAGAGAAGAGAGAGATGACAGATGAAAAGGTAGAGGAATAATAATAATATGCCATTTAGCAGACGCTTCTATCCAAAGCGACTTACAGTCATGCGTGCATAAATTTTTTTTTTTGTGTATGGGTGGTCCCGGGGATCGAACCCACTACCTTGGCGTTACAAGCGCCATGCTCTACCAGCTGAGCTACAGAGGACCACAGGAAGAGAGAGATGAGAGAGAAAAAGGTAGAGGAAGAGAGAGATGACAGAGGAAAAAGGTAGAGGAAGAGAGGGATGACAGAGGAAAAGGTAGAGGAAGAGAGGGATGACAGAGGAAAAGGTAGAGGAAGAGAGAGATGACAGAGGAAAAGGTAGAGGAAGAGAGAGATGACAGAGGAAAAGGTAGAGGAAGTGAGAGATGACAGAGTAAAAAGGTAGAGGAAGAGAGGGATGACAGAGGAAAAAAGGTAGAGGAAGAGAGGGATGACAGAATAAAAAGGTAGAGGAAGAGAGGGATGACAGAGGAAAAGGTAGAGGAAGAGAGGGATGACAGAGGAAAAGGTAGAGGAAGAGAGAGATAACAGAGGAAAAGGTAGAGGAAGAGAGAGATGACAGAGAAAAAAGGTAGAGGAAGAGAGAGATGACAGAGGAAAAGGTAGAGGAAGAGAGGGATGACAGAGGAAAAGGTAGAGGAAGAGAGAGATGACAGAGGAAAAGGTAGAGGAAGAGAGAGATGACAGAGTAAAAAGGTAGAGGAAGAGAGGGATGACAGAGGAAAAAAGGTAGAGGAAGAGAGGGATGACAGAATAAAAAGGTAGAGGAAGAGAGGGATGACAGAGGAAAAAAGGTAGAGGAAGAGAGGGATGACAGAAGAAAGGGTAGAGGAAGAGAGAGATAACAGAGGAAAAAGGTAGAGCAAGAAGAGAGATGACAGAGGAAAAGGTAGAGGAAGAGAGAGATGACAGAGGAAAAGGTAGAGGAAGAGAGGGATGACAGAGGAAAAAGGTAGAGGAAGAGAGAGATGACAGAGAGAAAAGGTAGAGGAAGAGAGGGATGACAGAGGAAAAGGTAGAGGAAGAGAGGATGACAGAGGAAAAGGTAGAGGAAAAGAGAGAGATGACAGAGGAAAAAGGTAGAGGAAGAGAGAGATGACAGAGGAAAAGGTAGAGGAAGATAGAGATGACAAAGGAAAAGGCAGAGGAAGAGAGAGATGACAGAAGGAAAAGGTAGAGGAAGAGAGAGATGACAGAGTAAAAAGGTAGAGGAAGAGAGAGGGATGACAGAGGGAAAAAAAGGTAGAGGAAGAGAAGGATGACAGAATAAAAAGGTAGAGGAAGAAGGGATGACAGAGGAAAAAGTAAGAGGAAGAGAGAGATGACAGAGGAAAAAGGTAGAGGAAGACAGGGATGACAGAGGAAAAAGGTAGAGGAAGAGAGGGATGACAGACGAAAAGGTAGAGGAAGAGAGGGATGACAGAGGAAAAGGTAGAGGAAGAGAGGATGAGAGAGCCAGAGGAGAAGGTAGAGGAAAAGAGAGATGACAGAGAGAAAAAGGTAGAGGAAGAGAGGGATGACAGAGGAAAAAAGGTAGAGGAAGAGAGAGATGGACAGAGGAAAAGGTAGAGAGGAAGAGAGAGATGACAGAGGAAAAAGGTAGAGAGAAGTGAGAGATGACAGGGGTAAAAGAGTAGAGGAAGAGAGGGATGACAGACAAAAAGGTAGAGGAAGAGAGGGATGACAGAATAAAAAGGTAGAGGAAGAGAGGGATGACAGAGGAAAAGGTAGAGGGAAGAGAGGGATGACAGAGGAAAAGGTAGAGGAAGAGAGAGATAACAGAGGAAAAGGTAGAGGAAGAGAGAGATGACAGAGGAAAAGGTAGAGGAAGAGAGAGATGACAGAGGAAAAGGTAGAGGAAGAGAGGGATGGCAGAGGAAAAGGTAGAGGAAGAGAGATATAACAGAGGAAAAGGTAGAGGAGAGAGAGATGACAGAGAAAAGTAGAGGAGAGAGCGATGACAGACGAAAAGGTAGAGGAAGAGAGGATGACAGAGGAAAAGGTAGAGGAGAGAGGATGACAGAGGAAAAGGTAGAAGAAAAGAGAGAGACAGAGGAAAAGGTAGAGGAGAGAGAGATGACAGAGGAAAAGGTAGAGGAAGAGAGAGATGACAGAGGAAAAGGTAGAGGAAGAGAGAGATGACAGAGGAAAAGTTAGAGGAAGAGAGGTGATGACAGTGGAAAAGGTAGAGGAAAGTGAGAGATGACAGGAGAAAAAGGTAGAGGAAGAGAAGGGAGACAGAGGAAAAAAGGTAGAGGAAGAGAGGGATGACAGAATCAAAAGGTAGAGGAAGAGAGGGATGACAGAGGAAAAGGTAGAGGAAGAGAGGGATGACAGAGGAGAAAGGTAGAGGAAGAGAGAGATAACAGAGGAAAAAAGGTAGAGGAAGAGAGAGATGACAGAGAGGAGGTAGAGGAAGAGAGAGATGACAGAGGAAAAGGTAGAGGAAGAGAGGGATGACAGAGGAAAAGGTAGAGGAAAAGAAGATGGGGAGAAAAAAAGGTAGAGGAAAGAGAGAAGAAGAAGAGAAAAGGTAGAGGAAGAGAGAGATGACAGAGGAAAAGGTAGAGGAAGAGAGAGATGACAGAGGAAAAGGTAGAGAAGAGAGAGATGACAGATGAAAGGTAGAGGAAAAGAGAGATGACAGAGTAAAAAGGTAGAGGAAGAGAGGGATGACAGAGAAAAGGTAGTAGAGAG
>CM072220.1:11701187-11716187 GCA_036851935.1 Coregonus suidteri
AAAAAAAGGGGGACTAATGGGATGACAGGAGAGAGGGAATCAGAGATTTTATAGAGATTTTATTAGGATCTCTTTAGTCCCATTTGACTAATCTTCAAGAGTCCTTAAACATTAAAACACAATTTATAATACGATCACATTTTCACATACAGTGGGGAGAACAAAGTAGTTGATACACTGCCGATTTTGCAGGGTTTCTACTTACAAAGCATTGTAGAGGTCTGTAATTTTTATCATAGGTACACTTCAACTGTGAGAGACGGAATCTAAAAACAAAAAATCCAGAAAAATCAATATTGTATGATTTTTAAGTAATTAATTTGCATTTATTGCATGACACAAGTATTTGATCACCTACTAACCAGTAAAGAATTCCGTCTCTCACAGACCTGTTAGTTTCTCTTAAAGAAGCCCTCCTGTTCTCCACTCATTACCTGTATTAACTGCACCTGTTTGAACTCGTTACCTGTATAAAAAGACACCTGTCCACACACTCAATCAAACAGACTCCAACCTCTCCACAATGGCCAAGACCAGAGAGCTGTGTAAGGACATCAGGATACAATTTGTAGACCTGCACAAAGGCTGGGATGGGCTACAGGACAATAGGGCAAGCAGCTTGGTGAGAAGGCAACAACTGTTGGCGCAATTATTAGAAAATGGAAGAAGTTCAAGATGACGGTCAATCACCTCGGTCTGGGGGCTCCATGCAAGATCTCACCTCGTGGGGCATCAATGATCATGAGGAAGGTGAGGGATCAGCCCAGAACTACACGGCAGGACCTGGTCAATGACCTGAAGAGAGCTGGGACCACAGTCTCAAAGAAAACGATTAGTAACACACTACGCCGTCATGGATTAAAATCCTGCAGCGCACGCAAGGTCCCCCCTGCTCAAGCCAGCGCATGTCCAGGCCCATCTGAAGTTTGCCAATGACCATCTGGATGATCCAGAGGAGGAATGGGAGAAGGTCATGTGGTCTGATGAGACAAAAATATAGCTTTTTGGTCTAAACTCCACTCACCGTGTTTTGAGGAAGAAGTAGGATGAGTACAACCCCAAGAACACCATCCCAACCGTGAAGCAATCTGGTGGAAAAATCATTATTTGGGGATGCTTTTCTGCAAAGGGGACAGAACGACTGCACCATATTGAGGAGAGGATGGATGGGGCCATGTATCGCGAGATTTTGGCCAACAACCTCCTTCCCTCAGTAAGAGCATTGAAGATGGGTCGTGGCTGGGTCTTCCAGCATGACAACGACCCGAAACACACAGCCAGGGCAACTAAGGAGTGGCTCCGTAAGAAGCATCTCAAGGTCCTGGAGTGGTCTAGCCAGTCTCCAGACTTGAACCCAATAGAAAATCTTTGGAGGGAGCTGAAAGTCCGTATTGCCCAGCGACAGCCCCGAAACCTGAAGGATCTGGAGAAGTTCTGTATGGAGGAGTGGGCCAAAATCCCTGCTGCAGTGTGTGCAAACCTGGTCAAGACCTACAGGAAACGTATGATCTCTGTAATTGCAAACAAAGGTTTCTGTACCAAATATTAAGTTCTGCTTCTGATGTATCAAATACTTATGTCATGCAGTAAAATGCAAATTAATGACTTAAAAATCATACAATGTGATTTTCTGGATTTTTGTTTTAGATTCCGTCTCTCACAGTTGAAGTGTACCGATGATAAAAATTACAGACCTCTACATGCTTTGTAAGTAGGAAAACCTGCAAAATCGGCAGTGTATCAAATACTTGTTCTCCCCACTGTATAACACACTGTTACAAACAGACATAATACACTGACATATTGACCAGATAAATACTCTAACAGTCTGAAAAGATAGATTGATTCCTTCATCTACCATAGTCCTGCACAACCTTCCGATTTATTATATTTAAATGGTTCTAAAGTATTGTTTGAATTTATATATTGAAAGGTTTCTGGTTTGCTCAGATAAATTATTCAATTTCTTTATTGCTCTAAATCTAAATGTTATTTTGCCCATTTATCTTTTCTGTCTGGATAACACATACAGTGGGGAAAAAAAGTATTTAGTCAGCCACTATTTGTGCAAGTTCTCCCACTTAAAAAGATGAGAGAGGCCTGTAATTTTCATCATAGGTACACGTCAACTATGAAAGACAAATTGAGAAAAAAAAATCCAGAAAATCACATTGTAGGATTTTTTATGAATTTATTTGCAAATTATGGTGGAAAATAAGTATTTGGTCACCTACAAACAAGCAAGATTTCTGGCTCTCACAGACCTGTAACTTCTTCTTTAAGAGGCTCCTCTGTCCTCCACTCGTTACCTGTATTAATGGCATCTGTTTGAACTTGTTATCAGTATAAAAGACACCTGTCCACAACCTCAAACAGTCACACTCCAAACTCCACTATGGCCAAGACCAAAGAGCTGACAAAGGACACCAAAAAACAAAATTGTAGACCTGCACCAGGCTGGGAAGACTGAATCTGCAATAGGTAAGCAGCTTGGTTTGAAGAAATCAACTGTGGGAGCAATTATTAGGAAATGGAAGACATACAAGACCACTGATAATCTCCCTCGATCTGGGGCTCCACGCAAGATCTCACCCCGTAGGGTCAAAATGATCACAAGAACGGTGAGCAAAAATCCCAGAACCACACGGGGGGACCTAGTGAATGACCTGCAGAGAGCTGGGACCAAAGTAACAAAGCCTACCATCAGTAACATACTAGGCCGCCAGGGACTCAAATCCTGCAGTGCAAGACGTGTCCGCCTGCTTAAGCCAGTACATGTCCAGGCCTGTCTGAAGTTTGCTAGAGTGCATTTGGATGATCCAGAAGAGGATTGGGAGAATGTCATATGGTCAGATGAAACCAAAATAGAACTTTTTGGTAAAAACTCAACTCGTCGTGTTTGGAGGACAAAGAATGCTGAGTTGCATCCAAAGAACACCATACCTACTGTGAAGTATGGGGGTGGAAACATCATGCTTTGGGCTGTTTTTCTGCAAAGGGACCAGGACGACTGATCTGTGTAAAGGAACGAATGAATGGGGCCATGTATCGTGAGATTTTGGAGAGTGAAAACCTCCTTCCATCAGCAAGGGCATTGAAGATGAAACGTGGCTGGGTCTTTCAGCATGACAATGATCCCAAACACACCGCCCGGGCAATGAAGGAGTGGCTTCGTAAGAACATTTTCAAGGTCCTGGAGTGGCCTAGCCAGTCTCCTGATCTCAACCCCATAGAAAATCTTGGAGGGAGTTGAAAGTCTGTGTTTGCCCAGCGACACAGCCCAAAACATCACTGCTCTAGAGGAGATCTGCATGGAGGAATGGGCCAAAATACCAGCAACAGTGTGTGAAAACCTTGTGAAGACTTACAGAAAATGTTTGACCTGTGTCATTGCCAACAAAGGGTATATAACAAAGTATTGAGAAACTTTTGTTATTGACCAAATACTTATTTTCCACCATAATTTGCAAATACATTCATTAAAAATCCTACAATGTGATTTTCTGGAATTTTTTTTTCTCATTTTGTCTGTCATAGTTGACGTGTACCTATGATGAAAATTACAGGCCTCTTTCATCTTTTTAAGTGGGAGAACTTGCACAATTGGTGGCTGACTAAATACTTTTTTTCCCCACTGTAGCTGGTGGACAATCTCTTCCTAGTATTGAATGTCAGTCTCTTACCAACTGAATACTGTTGTGAATGGAGTTTGGCCATTTTAAATGGTGCACATTGTGAAATAAAATAAGCACATTGTTTTTCAATTATCTTGTTAATTGATGACCACCCAAGAGCATTGCACATGACTACAACAGAATAACCATATCTCCACTTAAAAAAAAAAATCCTTGCTGCTTTGTTCTGTGCAATCTACAGCCTCCTAATTTCACTTGCTGATTAATTTTCTCCAGACCACAGAACAGTAGTTCACCTGACTCACCTTTCCCGGTAAATATTTAACCATCCTTCTGATCATGCAGTTTGAAGAGAGAGAGCGATTGCGAGAGGACAGCAGGGTCAGAAAAGAGGGGCGGAAAGAGGAGAGGAAAGGATTCACTACCCATTAGAGAGGTCGGCCAGGCGGGGCAAAGAGATGGAGAGAGAATTAGAGAGAGAGAGAGGGAGAGATGAACAGAGGGAGAGCGAGAGACAGATAGACACTAAGAGAGAGAAAGGAGAAGAGTGTGTGTGGGACAACTGGTTTTAGATTGATGGTGAGACGGGTGGGCGGAGAGAGAGAAAGAGAGATAGATAGAACGAGAAAGAGAAAGGGAGGGCGAGAGAGGGGGGATAGAGGGCGAGAGAGGCTGGGCCGTTAGTCTGTGAGGTAGTCGTTTGATTTATAGAGAGAGTGAGGGGGGCGAGAGAGGGGTGATAGAGGGCGAGAGAGGGGTGAGAGAGAGGGCAGACAGAAGAGGAGAGAACCTCAGACCGATGAGTGTGCTATAGTGCTGTACAGTAGATTGATGACGAGAGAGAAAAAGAGCGAGAGCGAGAGAGAGAGAGAGAGAGAGAGAGAGAGAGAGAGAGGTGTAGGGAGGGAAATGGAGGGAGGGATGGAGTAAGGTAGGAGATGTGACCCCTTAGATTAGAGACTTCAGCAGATTGATGACCAGAGCGAAAGAGAGGAGAGATGGGGGAAGTACCAGAGAGAAACAGGAAGGAGAGATGGGGGAGGGACCAGAGAGAAACAGGAAGGAGAGATGGGGGAGGGACCAGAGAGAAACAGGAAGGAGAGATGGGGGAGGGACCAGAGAGAAACAGGAAGGAGAGATGGGGGAGGGACCAGAGAGAAACAGGAAGGAGAGATGGGGGAGGGACCAGAGAGAAACAGGAAGGAGAGATGGGGGAGGGACCAGAGAGAAACCGGAAGGAGAGATGGAGGAGGAACCAGAGAGAAACAGGAAGGAGAGATGGGGGAGGGACCAGAGAGAAACAGGAAGGAGAGATGGGGGTGGGACCAGAATAATCTCTCCATTTTATTTGCCGTCTTTTGGTTCCCTGTCTCTCTCCTTCTTGTTTATTTTCTTCCCTCCATTTCACCCTCCCATTCCTTCTCTATCTTTTCTCCATTTCACCCTCCCATTCCTTCTCTATCTTTTCTCCATTTCACCCTCCCATTCCTTCTCTATCTTTCCTCCATTTCACCCTCCCATTCCTTCTCTATCTTTCCTCCATTTCACCCTCCCATTCCTTCTCTATCTTTTCTCCATTTCACCCTCCCATTCCTTCTCTATCTTTTCTCCATTTCACCCTCCCATTCCTCCTCTATCTTTCCTCCATTTCACCCTCCCATTCCTTCTCTATCTTTCCTCTATTTCACCCTCCCATTCCTTCTCTATCTTCCCTAATTTCACCCTCTCATTCCTTCTCTATCTTCCCTCCATTTCACCCTCCCATTCCTTCTCTATCTTTCCTCCATTTCACCCTCCCATTCCTTCTCTATCTTTCCTCCATTTCACCCTCCCATTCCTTCTCTCTCTTCCCTCCATTTCACCCCCCCATTCCTTCTCTATCTTTCCTCCATTTCACCCTCCCATTCCTTCTCTCTCTTCCCTCCATTTCACCCTCCCATTCCTTCTGTCTCTTCCCTCCATTTCACCCTCCCATTCCTTCTCTCTCTTCCCCTCCATTTCACCCTCCCATTCCTTCTGTCTCTTTCCTCCATTCAGCCTATTCCATCCCTTCACCTCTCTTCCCTTCTGTCTATATCCCAAATAGCACCCTATTCCCTTTGTAGTGCCCTACGGTTTTAGTGTAGTACACCAGGGACCATGGTCAAAAGTAGTGCACTATATAGGGAATAGGGTGCCATTCGTGAAGCCCCCTCTGTCCTCTGTGGCTGGTTGGTTTGTTGTTGTTTTTCAGGCGACAGGCTGGGAGATTGGACTGTCATAATCTATGGGCCTGAGTTATAAGTGTTTCTCACCCAAACCAGTTTCACGCCTCCCTCTCTCCCTCTGTATCTTTTCTCTATCTTTCTCTGTCCTGCTCTCTCCCTCCACCTTTCTCTCTATTTCTCTGTCATGCTCTCTCCCTCCACCTTTCTCTCTATTTATCTGTCCTGCTCCCTCCCTCCACCTTTCTCTCTATTTCTCTGTCATGCTCTCTCCCTCCACCTTTCTCTCTATTTCGCTGTCCTGCTCTCTCTCTCCCTCCATCTTTCTCTATCTTTCTCTGTCCTGCTCCCTCCCTCCACCTTTCTCTCTATTTCTCTGTCCTGCTCCCTCCCTCCATCTTTCTCTATCTTTCTCTGTCCTGCTCCCTCCCTCCACCTTTCTCTCTCTTTCTCTGTCCTGCTCTCTCCCTCTCCCTCCACCTTTCTCTCTCTTTCTCCATTCTCCTCTTCATTTCCTCTACATGAGGGGATATGGATGGCAATGGGTTCCTTCCTTTCCTCTATCAATCACAATGACAACCACAAAGCCTGTTGGCATCTACTGTGGTACAGCCGATATGAAGACAAAATGGTGGTACCATTTATACACACAGCTACTGTGGTACAACCAATGTGAAGACAAAATGGTGGTACCATTTATACACACAGCTACTGTGGTACAACCAATGTGAAGACAAAATGGTGGTACTATTTATACACACAGCTACTGTGGTACAACCAATGTGAAGACAAAATGGTGGTACCATTTATACACACATCTACTGTGGTACAACCAATATGAAGACAAAATGGTGGTACCATTTATAACTCATTCAGCCATAACCACACCAAGACGCTATATTAAGTATTTGTCATGCTCTCTCTCTCTCTCTCTCTCTCTCTCTCTCTCTCTCTCTCTCTCTCTCTCTCTCTCTCTCTCTCTCTCTCTCTCTCTCTCTCTCTCTGTCGTACACTTTTTAGAGCAACAGAAGAGGGTTATTTAAGCTTTGAGAAACTATGGTCCCAGCCTGTCCATTAACAAACAATTAAGATTTAAGAACGAGGGCCACTTAAAATAGAATGGAAGACAAAGGAAGTAAAATGGGGATCCTTCAAGTTTTAAATAAAAATCTTACATGAAATATAAAATGGTAGAGAGGGAAAGTCAGACGGAAGACAATGGGAGGAGGAGGACCAATCGGTATCCTTCAAGCCTTAAACAACCATGGTTACCTGGAATTTTAAGAGAGGAAGGAGAGAAGGGAAGGTAAAATGTATCCGTAAAGCTTTATTAAGAGGCAATAGTTCCTGGAATTGAAATGCAGAGGAAAAGGGGAAGAGAGAGAAAGAAGAGGAGGAGGAGAGAAGGGGAAGAAGAAGTGGATCATCCCAGTTCTAATAAACAAGGGATCATTCACCTCAAATTCAATACAGGAACGAGGGAAAGATAGAAGAGAAGGAGAAATGTATCCTCCCTTTCTAAGAAATGAGGGGCGACGCACCAGGAATTAGATGATAGAGGAAAAGGTAGAGGAAGAGAGAGATGACAGAGGAAAAGGTAGAGGAAGAGAGAGATGACAGAGAAAAAGGTAGAGGAAGAGAGAGATGACAGAGGGAAAGGTAGAGGAAGAGAGAGATGATAGAGGAAAAGGTAGAGGAAGAGAGAGATGACAGAGGAAAAGGTAGAGGAAGAGAGAGATGACAGAGAAAAAAGGTAGAGGAAGAGAGAGATGACAGAGGAAAAGGTAGAGGAAGAGAGGGATGACAGAGGAAAAAGGTAGAGGAAGAGAGGGATGACAGAGGAAAAGGTAGAGGAAGAGAGAGATGACAGAGGAAAAAGGTAGAGGAAGAGAGAGATGACAGAGGAAAAGGTAGAGGAAGAGAGAGATGACAGAGTAAAAAGGTAGAGGAAGAGAGAGATGACAGAGGAAAAAGGTAGAGGAAGAGAGGGATGACAGAGGAAAAAGGTAGAGGAAGAGAGAGATGACAGAGGAAAAGGTAGAGGAAGAGAGAGATGACAGAGGAAAAAGGTAGAGGAAGAGAGAGATGACAGAGGAAAAGGTAGAGGAAGAGAGGGATGACAGAGGAAAAGGTAGAGGAAGAGAGGGATGACAGAAGAAAAGGTAGAGGAAGAGAGGATGACAGAAGAAAAGGTAGAGGAAAAGAGAGATGACAGAGGAAAAGGTAGAGGAAGAGAGAGATGACAGAGGAAAAGGTAGAGGAAGAGAGAGATGACAGAGGAAAATGTAGAGGAAGAGAGAGATGACAGAGGAAAAGGTAGAGGAAGAGAGAGATGACAGAGGAAAAGGGTAGAGGAAGACAGGGATGACAGAGGAAAAAGGTAGAGGAAGAGAGGGATGACAGACGAAAAGGTAGAGGAAGAGAGGGATGACAGAGGAAAAGGTAGAGGAAGAGAGGATGACAGAGGAAAAGGTAGAGGAAAAGAGAGATGACAGAGGAAAAAGGTAGAGGAAGAGAGGGATGACAGAGGAAGTTCTAGAGAGAGAGGGATGAGAGAGAGAAAGAGAGAAGGAGGGATGAAAGGTAGAGAAGAGAGAGAGGGATGACAGAGGAAAAGGTAGAGGAAGAGAGATGATGACAGAGAAAAGGTAGAGGAGGAGAGAGATGACAGAGGAAAAGGTAGAGAGAAGAGAGGATGAGAGAGGAAAAGAGAGAGAATGACAGAGAGAGAGAGGAAGAAGAGATGAGAGGAAAGGAGAGAGAGAGAGATGACAGAGAAAAGAAGGAAGGTAGAGACGAAAGAGAGAGAGAGGGATGACAGAGGAAAAGGTAGAGGAAGAGAGGATGACAGAGGAAGAGAGAGAGATGACAGAGGAAAAGAGGTAGAGGAAGAGAGAGATGACAGAGAAAGAGAGGATGACAGAGAGGAAAGGAAATAGGTAGAGGAAGAGAGAGATGACAGAGGAAAAGTAGAGGAAGAGAGAGATGACAGAGGAAAAAGTTAGAGGAAGAGAGGGATGACAGAGGAAAAGGTAGAGGAAGAGAGGGAGAGAGACAAAAGAGGAAGAGAGGGAGAGAGAAAAGGTAGAGAAGAGAGGATGACAGAGGAAAAGGTAGAGGAAGAGAGGGATGACAGAGGAAAAGGAAGAGAGGATGACAGAGGAAAGGTAGAGGAAGAGAGGAAGGAGGTAGAGGAGAGAGAGAGAGATGACAGAGGAAAAGGTAGAGGAAGAGAGGGATGACAGAGGAAAAGGTAGAGGAAGAGAGAGATGACAGAGGAAAAGGTAGAGGAAGAGAGGGATGACAGAGGAAAAGTGTAGAGGAAGAGAGGGATGACAGAGGAAAAGGTAGAGGAAGAGAGGGATGACAGAGGAAAAGTTAGAGGAAGAGGGATGACAGAGGAAAAGAGAGGAAGAGAGAGGATGACAGAGGAAAAAGGTAGAGGAAGAGAGGGATGACAGAGGAAAAGTTAGAGGAAGAGAGAGAGATGACAGAGGAAAAGGTAGAGGAAGAGAGGGATGACAGAGGAAAGGAGAGGAGAGAGAGAGAGATGACAGAGAGAAAAGTAGAGGAGAGAGAGAGATGACAGAGGAAAAGGTAGAGGAAGAGAGGGATGACAGAGGAAAAGAAGGTAGAGAAGAGAGGGATGACAGAGGAAAAGGTAGAGGAAGAGAGAGATGACAGAGGAAAAGGTAGAGGAAGAGAGAGATGACAGAGGAAAAGGTAGAGGAAGAGAGGGATGACAGAGGAAAAAGGTAGAGGAAGAGAGAGATGACAGAGGAAAAGGTAGAGGAAGAGAGGGATGACAGAGGAAAAGGTAGAGGAAGAGAGAGATGACAGAGGAAAAAGGTAGAGGAAGAGAGAGATGACAGAGGAAAAGGTAGAGGAAGAGAGGATGACAGAGGAAAAGGTAGAGGAAGAGAGGATGACAGAGGAAAAGGTAGAGAGGAAGAGAGAGATGACAGAGGAAAAGGAAGGTAGAGGAAGAAGGGATGACAGAGAGGAAAAGGTAGAGGAAGAGAGGGATGACAGAGAAAAAGGTAGAGGAAGAGAGGATGACAGAGGAAAAGGTAGAGGAAAAGAGAGATGACAGAGGAAAAGGTAGAGGAAGAGAGAGATGACAGAGGAAAAGGTAGAGAAGAGAGAGATGAAAGGTAGAGGGTAGAGGAAGAGATGAGATGACAGAGGAAAAGGTAGAGGAAGAGAGGGAGATGACAGAGGAAAAAGGTAGAGGAAGAGAGAGAGATGACAGAGGAAAGAGAGAGAGGAAGAGAGGGATGACAGAGAGGAAAGAGAGAAGGTAGAGAAGACAGGGATGAGAGGAAAAGATAGAGGAAGAGAGAGATGAGAGAGGAAAAGAGAGGAGAGAGGGATGACAGAGGAAAAGGTAGAGGAAAAGGATGACAGAGAGAAAGGTAGAGGAAGAGAGGGATGACAGAGGAGAAAGGTAGAGGAAGAGAGGGATGACAGAGGAAAGGTAGAAAGAGGATACAGAGAAAAGTTAGAGAAGACAGAGGAGAAAGAGAGGAAGAGAGGAGAAAGAGAGGTAGAGGAAGAGGAAGAGAGAGATGACAGAGAAAAAGGTAAGAGAAGAGAGAGAGACAGAAAAGTATGCCAGGGAAAAGGTAGAGGAAGAGAGGGATGACAGAGGAAAAGAGTAGGGAAGAGAGAGATGACAGAGGAAAGGTAGAGGAGAGAGAGAGAGAGAAAAGGTAGAGGAAGAGAGGGATGACAGAGGAAAGTTTAGAGGAAGAGAGAGATGACAGAGGAAAAGGTAGAGGAAGAGAGGATGACAGAGGAAAAAAGGTAGAGGAAGGAGATTATTCGAGCAGAGAGGTAGAGGAAGAGAGACTTACAGAGGCAATTAGGGTTAAGAGGAAGAAGGGCACATCGACAGATTTTTCACCTAGAGGAAGAGGGATTAGAACCAGCGACCTTTCGGTTACTGGCAGACGAGATTAACCACTAAGCTACCTGCCGCCCAAGAAGAGATGGATCCTTCAAGCTTTAAATAACGATCATACCTGGAATATTAAAAAGTAGAGAGGGAATGGCAGATGGAAGACAAAGGGAGGAGAGTAGGAGGGGAAAAGGGGTATCCTTCAAGCTTTAAATAATGATGGAATTCAATAAAGGGGAGAATGAAAAAAGAGTGAAGAGAGGATGGAGAGAGAGAAGAGAGGATGGAGAGAGAGAAGAGAGGATGGAAAGAGAGAAGAGAGGATGGAGAGAGAGAAGAGAGGATGGAGAGAGAGAAGAGAGGATGGAGAGAGAGAAGAGAGGATGGAGAGAGAGAAGGTGAAATGTATCCTTCAAGCTTTGGTACCTGGAATTCAATACGGAGGAAATTGAGAAAAGAGAGAGAAGGGGACGAAAGAAGTGGATCATCCCAGTTCTAAGAGAGAAGTGGATCATCCCAGTTCTAAGAATGAAGTGGATCATCCCAGTTCTAAGAAAGAAGTGGATCATCCCAGTTCTAAGAAAGAAGTGGATCATCCAAGTTCTAAGAGAGAAGTGGATCATCCCAGTTCTAAGAAAGAAGTGGATCATCCCAGTTCTAAGAAAGAAGTGGATCATCCAAGTTCTAAGAGAGAAGTGGACCATCCCAGTTCTAAGAAAGAAGTGGATCATCCCAGTTCTAAGAATGAAGTGGATCATCCCAGTTCTAAGAAAGAAGTGGATCATCCCAGTTCTAAGAAAGAAGTGGATCATCCAAGTTCTAAGAGAGAAGTGGATCATCCCAGTTCTAAGAAAGAAGTGGATCATCCAAGTTCTAAGAAAGAAGTGGATCATCCCAGTTCTAAGAAAGAAGTGGATCATCCCAGTTCTAAGAGAGAAGTGGATCATCCCAGTTCTAAGAGAGAAGTGGATCATCCAAGTTCTAAGAAAGAAGTGGATCATCCCAGTTCTAAGAAAGAAGTGGATCATCCCAGTTCTAAGAAAGAAGTGGATCATCCCAGTTCTAAGAAAGAAGTGGATCATCCCAGTTTTAAGAAACGAGGGGTCATTCACCCCAAATTCAATACAGGAAGGAGGGAAAGATAGAAGAGAATGTATCATTCAAGCTTCAAAACACGTAGGAGCATCAACCTTGAGTTCAATACAGCTAAAGAGATCCAGGAGAGGAAATGTATCATTCAACGAGACGACATGCACTGCAAACTCAATGGACAGAAAGGAGGGAAAGATATAGAGGAGAGAGAGAGAGAGAGAGAGAGAGAGAGAGAGAGAGAGAGAGAGAGAGAGAGAGAGAGAGAGAGAGAGAGAGAGAGAGAGAGAGAGAGAGAGAGAGAGAGAGAGAGAGAGAGAGAGAGAGAGAGAGAGAGAGAGAGAGACAGAGAGAGAGAGACAGAGAGAGAGAGAAGGAAAAGTGTATCATTCCAACTCTAAGAAATGAGGGGTTACGCACCTGGAATCCAATATAGCACCCTATTCATTTACATTTTTTTATATACACTTTTTTTTGTTGTTGTCATTTAGCAGACGCTCTTATCCAGAGCGACTTACAGTTAGTGAGTGCATACATTTATTTACTTTTTTTTCATACTGGCCCCCCGTGGGAATCGAACCCACAACCCTGGCATTGCAAGTGCCATGCAATACCAACTGAACTACACAGGGCCCATAGTGCACTACTTTGGACCAGAGCCTTATATTACCCTTCAGTATGATTTATATAACCATGTGTTGATATATCTCCTCTCAGACCCTATCAAGAGGAGTCTCTGTGTGTGTTGGGCAGTTTCTTCTGGTTGGTCCGGTGGGAAGGAGTCATACAGTTACATGACTGGAGATATTCTCTGGGAGGTAGTTGGGGGTAATGTAGACAGAGAAGAAGACTGGATATATTCTCTGGGAGGTAGTTGGGGGTAATGTAGACAGAGAAGAAGACTGGAGATATTCTCTGGGAGGTAGTTGGGGGTAATGTAGACAGAGAAGAAGACTGGAGATATTCTCTGGGAGGTAGTTGGGGGTAATGTAGACAGAGAAGAAGACTGGAGTTATTCTCTGGGAGGTAGTTGGGGGTAATGTAGACAGAGAAGAAGACTGGAGATATTCTCTGGGGGGTAGTTGGGGGTAACGTAGACAGAGAAGAAGACTGGAGATATTCTCTGGGAGGTAGAAGACTGGAGATATTCTCTGGGAGGTAGTTGGGGGTAACGTAGACAGAGAAGAAGACTGGAGATATTCTCTGGGAGGTAGAAGACTGGAGATATTCTCTGGGGGGTAGTTGGGGGTAATACGAATTAAATGTGCCGTAAAACAAACAAACTTGTACTCTTATTTTAAAGGCCCAAACACACATTCATGAACTTCATTATAATCCCATTATACTCCAGAGAGACGACAAGAAACACCTGGAAAAAGTCAAGGGGTCTGAATACTTTCCGAATGCACTATACCTGTTCCCCATTATCCCCTCTCAGTATCCCTTTACCTGTTCCCCTTTATCCCCTCTCAGTAACTCTTTACCTGTTCCCCTTTATCCCCTCTCAGTAACTCTTTACCTGTTCCCCATTAGCCCCTCTCAGTATCCCTTTACCTGTTCCCCATTAACCCCTCTCAGTATCCCTTTACCTGTTCCCCATTAACCCCTCTCAGTATCCCTTTACCTGTTCCCCATTAACCCCTCTCAGTATCCCTTTACCTGTTCCCCATTATCCCCTCTCAATATCCCTTTACCTGTTCCCCATTAACCCCTCTCAGTATCCCTTTACCTGTTCCCCATTAACCCCTCTCAGTATCCCTTTACCTGTTCCCCATTAACCCCTCTCAGTATCCCTTTACCTGTTCCCCATTATCCCCTCTCAGCATCCCTTTACATTTACATTACATTTTACATTATTTAGCAGACGCTCTTATCCAGAGCGACTTACAGTTAGTGCATACATTATTCTTTTTTTTTTCTTTTTCATACTGGCCCCCCGTGGGAATCGAACCCACAACCCTGGCGTTGCAAACGCCATGCTCTACCAACTGAGCTACCTCCCTGCCGGCCATTCCCTCCCCTAACGCTGGGCCAATTGTGCGCCGCCCCATTGGTCTCCCGGTTGCAGCCGGCTACAGCAGAGCCTGGATTCGAACCAGGATCTCTAGTGGCACAGCTAGCACTGCGATGCAGTGCCTTAGACCACTGCATCGCAGTATCCCTTTACCTGTTCCCCATTAACCCCTCTCGGTATCCATTTACCTGAGAAGTCTGGGCCACACAATCCTCCCTTATGTACAGATCCAGGATCAGATTATCGTCACCTAAATCCTCCTTTATCTACAGATCCAGGATCAGCTGAACCTCAGCTAAATCCCATCTTCAACCTTGACATGTAAAAAGTCTGGGATATGATAATAGTGTGCGCATGTGTGTGTGTGTGTGTGTGTGTGTGTGTGTGGGATATATGATTCCTCCATTTTGTCCATTCTCTCCTTTCGCTTGTCAACAACAACACAAACTGACCCCAGATCAGCTGATCCCTCCCATATCCTTTCTGTAACCATTACCACACAACAACACAAACTGACCCCAGATCAGCTGATCCCTCCCATATTCTGTCTGTAACCATTACCACACAACAATACAAACTGACCCCAGATCAGCTGATCCCTTCCATATTCTGTCTGTAACCATTACCACACAACAACACAAACTGACCCCAGATCAGCTGATCCCTTCCATATTCTGTCTGTAACCATTACCACACAACAACACAAACTGACCCCAGATCAGCTTATCCCTCCCATATTCTGTCTGTAACCATTACCACACAACAACACAAACTGACCCCGGATCATCTTATAGGTCTTTCTGAAAGCTTTTTTGTTCAAGCTGTGTTTTGTGTTTAGAAACACCTTTTGAATCGTGTGTGTGTGTGTGTGTGTGTGTGTGTGTGTGTTTGTGTAAACGTCTATTCTTTGAGAGGGGAAAGCAGAAAAGCACTAGATGTTATCTGGTAAATCTCAACAAGCCCTTTAACAATACCCCAACTAGACAATGCTCCTTTCAGAGCAAAAACACATTGGTTAAGTCCCAAATGGCACCCTATTCCCTAAAAAAGTGCACTACTTTTGATCGGAGCCCATAGGGAATAGGGTGCCGTTAGGAATGCAGCCTTTGTTCCTCACTGACACTAACCTCTCCCCTGCACTTATCTCCACAATAACAC
>CM072220.1:11721187-11736187 GCA_036851935.1 Coregonus suidteri
ACATAGTAACAACCTGTATCTATTCTGTACATGGTACATAGTAACAACCTGTATCTATTCTGTACATGGTACATAGTAACAACCTGTATCTATTATGTACATGGTACATAGTAACAACCTGTATCTATTCTGTACATGGTACATAGTAACAACCAGTATCTATTCTGTACATGGTACATAGTAACAACCTGTATCTATTCTGTACATGGTACATAGTAACAACCTGTATCTATTCTGTACATGGTACATAGTAACAACCTGTATCTATTCTGTACATGGTACATAGTAACAACCTGTATCTATTCTGTACATGGTACATAGTAACAACCTGTATCTATTCTGTACATGGTACATAGTAACAACCTGTATCTATTCTGTACATGGTACATAGTAACAACCTGTATCTATTCTGTACATGGTACATAGTAACAACCTGTATCTATTCTGTACATGTACATAGTAACAACCTGTATCTATTCTGTACATGGTACATAGTAACAACCTGTATCTATTCTGTACATGGTACATAGTAACAACCTGTATCTATTCTGTACATGGTACATAGTAACAACCTGTATCTATTCTGTACATGGTACATAGTAACAACCTGTATCTATTCTGTACATGGTACATAGTACAACCTGTATCTATTCTGTACATGGTACATAGTAACAACCTGTATCTATTCTGTACATGGTACATAGTAACAACCTGTATCTATTCTGTACATGGTACATAGTAACAACCTGTATCTATTCTGTACATGGTACATAGTAACAACCTGTATCTATTCTGTACATGGTACATAGTAACAACCTGTATCTATTCTGTACATGGTACATAGTAACAACCTGTATCTATTCTGTACATGGTACATAGTAACAACCTGTATCTATTCTGTACATGGTACATAGTAACAACCTGTATCTATTCTGTACATGCTACATAGTAACAACCTGTATCTATTCTGTACATGGTACATAGTAACAACCTGTATCTATTCTGTACATGGTACATAGTAACAACCAGTATCTATTCTGTACATGGTACATAGTAACAACCAGTATCTATTCTGTACATACTACATAGTAACAACCTGTATCTATTCTGTACATGGTACATAGTAACAACCTGTATCTATTCTGTACATGGTACATAGTAACAACCTGTATCTATTCTGTACATGGTACATAGCAACAACCAGTATCTATTCTGTACATGGTACATAGTAACAACCAGTATCTATTCTGTACATGGTACATAGTAACAACCTGTATATATTCTGTACATGGTACATAGTAACAACCTGTATCTATTCTGTACATGGTACATAGTAACAACTTGTATCTATTCTGTACACAGTACTTAGCAGACACTTTGACCAACAAATCCACAAATTGATTGGTCCTATTAAACTAACTCTGTTATGGGACCAATCAATGTGTGGATTTTTTTGTAGGCTAGCATGGCACTAAATTAGGTGGTGGGTTCAAATCCCGCAGAGCTCAGACTCACTGTACAACACATTTTTGCGATGATCATGGTTCAGCTCCATGGCAGAATGGGAACATAACAGAAACCATGAAAAATGCACCAGTCACTAGCAAAACAAGTTTGGGTAGCACTTTATAGCAACTCCACGTAATAAAGCATTTATAATGGATTTATCATTCATAAGATGTTTAATATAGGTCCTTCTAAAATGCACAACAAGTTTGTACAGCAGCAACATGCCTCCATAACAACACATTTGAATAGAATAGGTTATGTATCTGTTGTGGCAGTCTCAAAAGTATCTTATATAAAATTCAAAAACTGCTTGGATGGGACAAATCGGTAAAGGTCCTCATAAATGATGCACTGGTTAGCATCTTAGCATTTGGAGCATAAGAATTCCACGATTCCCAATTCCCTTATTCCCAAATCCAACATTTCCCCAAACACGTGTTTCACTAACAATGTGGATGGGAGCGGAATCAGACGGAGTGTTCCAAATGGCACCCTATTCCCTATGTAGTGCACTACTTTTTACCAGGACCCATGGGGCCCATAGCGCTCTGGTCAAAAGTAGGGCACTATGTAGGGAACAGGGTGCCATTTGGGACTCAGACTCTCTCTAAGTGTGTGTGTGTGTGAGAAAAAGAGACAGAGAGAGATGCAGAGAGAGAGAGATAGGAGAGGGAGAGCGAGAGAGACAGGAGAGGGAGAGAGAGAGAGAGAGAGAGAGAGAGAGAGAGAGAGAGAGAGAGAGAGAGAGAGAGAGAGAGAGAGAGAGAGAGAGAGAGAGAGAAATGGGAGAGGGAAAGAGATTAGAGAGTATGCATGTGTCTGTGTGTCAGTGTTTGTGTGTGTGTGCGTATGTGTGTGTGAATGTGTGTGAGTGTCAGTGTGTGTTTGTGTGTGTGTGTGTGTGTGTATATGCAAGTTGAACGTCATGCTACCCACACAACACTCTGCCCTAGTCTGATTGATCATCTCGCATGTGGAATAACTCATCTGTTTAGAATATATCTGATTGATCATCTCCCACATGGAATAACTAATCTGTTTAGAATATATCTGATTGATCATCTCCCACATGGAATAACTAATCTGTTTAGAATATATCTGATTGATCATCTCCCATATTAAATAACTCATCTGTTTAGAAAATAGCTATGTTGAAAACATATGAGACATAATGGAATGGACTAGAGAGAGATTTTCAATGGGGTCTTAATGCACTTAGATTGCATGGGGGGATGCACTCCCTCTCTCTCTCTCTCTCTCTCTCTCTCTCTCTCTCTCTCTCTCTCTCTCTCTCTCTCTCTCTCTCCCTCTCTCTCTCCCTCTCTCTCTCTCCTCTCTCCCTCTCTCTCTCTCTCTCTCTCTCTCTCTCTCTCTCTCTCTCTCTCTCTCTCTCTCTCTCTCTCTCTCTCTCTCTCTCTCTCTCTCTCTCTCTCTCTCTCTCACAGCTTTAATGATGTCATACAGCCTCTTAGACGAGGTGAGACAAAGTGACAACCTCAGTAGAGAACAATCAGGTCTGGGTCTGTTCTACGCTTCTGACTAGAGGGAGTACAGCTACAACCGGAAGTGACCTTTTGTACCAGGTTAGGAGAATTAACGTGGCAGGTTAGGAGAATTAACGTGGCAGGTTAGGAGAATTAACGTGGCAGGTTAGGAGAATTAACGTGGCAGGTTAGGAGAATTAACGTGGCAGGTTAGGAGAATTAACGTGGCAGGTTAGGAGAATTAACGTGGCAGGTTAGGAGAATTAACATGGCAGGTTAGGAGAATTAATGTAGCAGGTTAGTAGTATTAATGTGGCAGGTTCGGAGAATTAACGTGGCAGGTTAGGAGAATTAACGTGGCAGGTTAGGAGAATTAACGTGGCAGGTTAGTTGTATTAACGTGGCAGGTTAGGAGAATTAACGTAGCAGGTTTGGAGAATTAACGTGGCAGGTTAGGAGAATTAACGTGGCAGGTTAGGAGAATTAACGTGGCAGGTTAGGAGAATTAACGTGGCAGGTTAGGAGAATTAACGTGGCAGGTTAGGAGAATTAACGTGGCAGGTTAAGAGAATTAACGTGGCAGGTTAGGAGAATTAACGTGGCAGGTTAGGAGAATTAACGTGGCAGGTTAGGAGAATTAACGTGGCAGGTTAGGATAATTAATGTAGCAGGTTAGTAGTATTAACGTGGCAGGTTAGGAGAATTAACGTGGCAGGTTAGGAGAATTAACGTGGCAGGTTAGGAGAATTAACGTGGCAGGTTAGTTGTATTAACGTGGCAGGTTAGGATAATTAACGTAGCAGGTTTGGAGAATTAACGTGGCAGGTTAGGAGAATTAACGTGGCAGGTTAGGAGTATTAACGTGGCAGGTTAGGAGAATTAACGTGGCAGGTTAGGAGAATTAACGTGGCAGGTTAGGAGAATTAACGTGGCAGGTTAAGAGAATTAACGTGGCAGGTTAGGAGAATTAACGTGGCAGGTTAGGAGAATTAACGTGGCAGGTTAGGAGAATTAACGTGGCAGGTTAGGAGAATTAACGTGGCAGGTTAGGAGAATTAATGTAGCAGGTTAGTAGTATTAACGTGGCAGGTTAGGAGAATTAACGTGGCAGGTTAGGAGAATTAACGTGGCAGGTTAGGAGAATTAACGTGGCAGATTAGTTGTATTAACGTGGCAGGTTAGGATAATTAACGTAGCAGGTTTGGAGAATTAACGTGACAGGTTAGGAGAATTTAGGCAGCAGGTTAGACGACTTAGGTTAAGGTTAGGAAAAGGGTTACGGTTAGCTAAAATGCTCTCCTAACCTGCTTTGAAAAGTCCCTTCCGGTAGCTGTACTCCCTCTAGTCACAACCCTGTTCTACGCATCCACCTGTGAATCCATGTTTGTACTTCCGTTGTGGGTGTGGTAGAGAAGCAATATTTTTTTTGCATGCAATTAACATTTATTAACATGCATTACCATTTCATGAAACAGAGGCGTGCTTCACCCACACCGCACCGAAAGAGTGGCAGAGTCTGCTGAACTATCATCAACAATCCGACAAGGCACACTGCGTGGTTTCAGACGGCACTCTATCCCCGCTCTTCCAAAGACAAATTTATACATTTTTTAGTTTGGTGAGGCAATGGAGTGGTGTTCGAACTAGGGCTAAGTGTTGTGGTTTTAAAACACTACAATCTTAGAAAGAAAGGTGCTATCTCAAATCAAATCAATTTTTATTTGTCAAATGCGCCGAATACAACAGTGAAATGCTTACTTACCAGCCCTTAACCAACAATGCAGTTTTAAGAAAAATAAGTGTTAAGTAAAAGATAGATAAGTAAAAAATTAAAATGAAAAATAATTAAAGAGCAGCAGTAAAATAACAGTATCTAGAACCGAAAAGGGTTCTTTGGCTGTCCCCACAGAAGAACCCTTTGAAGAACCCTTTTTGGTTCCAGTTATAACCATTTTGGATTCCATGCAGAACCCTTTCCACAGAGGATTCTACATGGAACCGAAAAGAGTTTTACCTGAAACCAAAAAGGGTTCTACTTGGAACCAAAAAGGGTTCTACTTGGAACCAAAAAGGGTTCTCTTATGGGGACAGCAAAATAACCCTTTTGGAATCCTTTTTTCTAAGAGTGTACCGAGGAAGCCTAAGTGATCTAAAGGGTTGGAACTGCAGGCAATCTGGCTGTTGATGCAGGTGGCAAACAGAGAGCTATTAGTGAGGGTTTGTGTGTGTGTGTGTGTGTGTGTGTGAGAGAGAGAGAGAGAGAGAGAGAGAGAGAGAGAGAGAGAGAGAGAGAGAGAGAGAGAGAGAGAGAGAGAGAGAGAGAGAGAGAGAGAGAGAGAGAGAGAGAGAGAGAGAGAGAGAGAGAGAGAATGAGAGAGAGAGAGTGTGTGTGTGTGTGTGTTTGTGTGTGTGTGTGTGTGTGTGTGTGTGTGTGTGTGTGTGTGTGTGTGTGTGTGTGTGTGTGTGTGTGTGTGTGTGTGTGTGTGTGTGTGTGTGTGTGTGTGTGTGTGTGAGTGTGTGTGGGAGAGGGATGCTTGCCAACCATGTCATCTTGTTAAGAGCTTGTACAGGTTTAGCTGCAGGTATTGGAGAGATGCGAAGAGCTGACTGTGTGCCAGGGACAACAAGTGTATGTGTGTGTGTGGCCTTCTAAAAAAGGATAGATCACAAAGAATATACAGTTGAAGTCAGAAGTTTACATACACTTAGGTTGGAGTCATTAAAAACTAGTTTTTCAACAACTCCACAAATTTCTTGTTAACAAACTATAGTTTTGGCAAGTCGGTCAGGACATCTACTTTGTGCATGACACAAGTAATTTTTCCAACAATTGTTTACAGACAGATTATTTCACTTATAATTCACTGTATCACAATTCCAGTGGGTCAGAAGTTTACATACACTAAGTTGACTGTGCCTTTAAACAGCTTGGAAAATTCCAGAAAATGATGTCATGGCTTTAGAAGCTTCTGATAGGCTAATTGACATAATTTGAGTCAATTGGAGGTGTACATGTGGATGTATTTCAAGGCCTACCTTAAAACTCAGTGCCTCTTTGCTTGACATCATGGGAAAATCAATAGAAATCAGCCAAAAATGTTAGACCTTGGAAGCAATTTCCAAACGCCTGAATGTACCACGTTCATCTGTACAAACAATAGTACGCAAGTATAAACACCATGGGACCACGCAGCCGTCATACCACTCAGGAAGGAGATGTGTTCTGTCTCCTAGAGATGAACGTACTTTGGTGTGAAAAGTGCAAATCAATCCCAGAACAACAGCAAAGGACCTTGTGAAGATGCTGGAGGAAACAGGTACAAAATTATCTATATCCACAGTAAAACGAGTCCTATATCGACATAACCTGAAAGGCCGCTCAGCAAGGAAGAAGCCACTGCTCCAAAACCGCCATAAAAAAAGCCAGACTAAGGTTGGCAACTGCACATGGGGACAAAGATCGTACTTTTTGGAGAAATGTCCTCTGGTCTGATGAAACAAAAATAGAACTGTTTGCCCATAATGACCATTGTTATGTTTGGAGGAAAAAAGGGGGCTTTCAAGCCGAAGAACACCATCCCAACCGTGAAGCACGGGGATGGCAGCATCATGCTCTGGGGGTGCTTTGCTGCAGGAGGGACTGGTGCGCTTCACAAAATAGATGGCATCATGAGGAAGGAAAATGATGTGGATATATTGAAGCAACATCTCAAGACATCAGTCAGGAAGTTAAAGCTTGGTCGCAGATGGGTCTTCCAAATGAACAATGACCCCAAGCGTACTTCCAAAGTTGTGCCAAAATGGCTTAAGGACAACAAAGTCAAGGTATTGGAGTGGCCATCCTAAAGCCCTGACCTCAAGCTCAGTCCCCTCCTATAGAAAATGTGTGGGCAGAACTGAAAAAGTGTGTGCGAGCAAGGAGGCCTACAAACCAGTTACACCAGCTCTGTCAGGAGGAATGGGCCAAAATTCACCCAACTTATTGTGGGAAGCTTGTGGAAGGCTACCCGAAACATTTGACCCAAGTTAAACAATTTAAAGGCAATGCTATCAAATACTAATTGAGTGTATGTAACCTTCTGACCCATTGGGAATGTGATGAAATAAATAAAAGCTGAAATAAATTAATAATAATAATAATAATATGCCATTTAGCAGACGCTTTTATCCAAAGCGACTTACAGTCATGCGTGCATACATTTTTGTTCTCTCTACTATTATTCTATTCTATTATTCTGACATTTCACATTCTTAAAATAAAGTGGTGATCCTACCTGACCTAAGAGGACATTTTTACTAGTATTAAATGTCAAGAATTGTGAAAAACTGAGTTTAAATGTATTTGGCTAAGGTGTATGTAAACTTCCGACTTCAACTGTAAATTGAAACAAAACCAAAAGTCTTCAACGTTTTGCCTTTGGATTGATGGCACCCTATTCAGTATCTAGTGTACTACTTGTAACCAGGTTCCCTATTTGGGACGAGTCCTAAGTCAATGTACTACTTAAATCCGTTCTACCTAATTTCTACCAGCATGTTAAATGTGCAACCAGAGGAAAATAAACTCTAGAGCACCTTTACTCCACACCCAGAGACGCATTGAGGAGTACACCACATAAATCACTGGCTTCATCAATAAGTGCATCGATGATGTCGTCCCCACAGTGACCGTACGTACATACCCCAACCAGAAGCCATGGATTACAGGCAACATCCGCACTTGAGCTAAAGGGTAGCGCTGCCGCTTTCAAGGAGCGGGACTCTAACCCGTACGCTTATAAGCAATCCCGCTATGCCCTCCGACAAACCATCAAACAGGCAAAGAGTCAATACCGGACTAAGATTGAATCGTACTACACCGGCTCTGACACTCGTCGGATGTGGCAGGGCTTGAAAACTATTACAGACTACAAAAGGAAGCACAGCCGCGAGCTGCCCAGTGACACAAGCCTACCAGATGAGCTAAATCACTTCAATGCTCGCTTCGAGGCAAGCAACACTGAAGCATGCAGGAGAGCACCAGCTGTTCCGGATTACCATGTGATCATGCTCTCCGTAGCCGATGTGAGTAAGACTTTTAAGCAGGTCAACATTCACACTTGTACTCTGAGCATGTGCTGACCAACTAGCAAGTGTCTTCACTGACATTTTCAATATGTCCCTGACTGAGTCTGTAATACCAACATGTTTCAAGCAGACCACCATATTCCCTGTGCCCAAGGACACTAAGATAACATGCCTAAATGACTACCAACCCTTAGCACTCACGTCTGTAGCCATGAAGTGCTTTGAAAGACTGGTCATGGCTCACATCAACACCATTATCCTAGAAACCCTAGACCCACTCCAATTTGCATACCGCCCCAACAGATCCACAGATGATGCAATCTCTATTGCACTCCACACTGCCCTTTCCCACCTGGACAAGAGGAACACCTACATGAGAATGCTGTTCATTGACAACAGCTCAGCGTTCAACACCATAGTGCCCTCAAAGCTCATCACTAAGCTAAGGATCCTGGGACTAAACACCTCCCTCTGCAACTGGATCCTGGACTTCCTGACGGGCCGCCCCCAGGTGGTAAGGGTAGGTAACAACACATCTGCCACGCTGATCCTCAACACGGGGGCCCCTCAGGGGTGCGTGCTCAGTCCCCTCCTGTACTCCATGTTCACCCATGACTGCATGGCCAGGCACGACTCCAACACCATTAAGTTTGCTGATGACACAACAGTGGTAGGCCTGATCACCGACAACGATGAGACAGCCTATAGGGAGGAGGTCCGAGACCTGGCCATGTGGTGCCAGGATAACAACCTCTCCCTCAACGTGATCAAGACAAAGGAGATGATTGTGGACTACAGGAAAAAAAGAGAGGACTGAGCACGCCCCCATTCTCATCAACGGGGCTGTAGTGGAACAGGTTGAGAGCTTCAAGTTCCTTGGTGTCCACATCAGCAACAAACTATCATTGTCCAAACACACCAAGACAGTTGTGAAGAGGGCACGACAAACCTCTGAGTGAAGTTGGCGGTTGGCTGAAGAGATGATTTTTCTCCTGAACTTTTTCAACCTGTGTGTTCTGGCCTTATTATACAGGCCTTATTAGTCAAGTGCTGGCAGATAGCAGGCTGAAGTTCATGATTGCAGTAACAATCACCCCTTACATATAAACACTGACCCTTTTAAAACAGAGCCCGCTCTTATGAAACTATGGGTGTGTCCCAAATGGCTTCCTATTCCCTATACAGGGCACTACTACAGGGCCCTGGTCAAAAGTAGTGCACTATATAGGGGGTAGTGTGCCATTTGGGACTCGTCCTATGTTATTCAATACAAGAGCACTGGTTCTCTGGTTCCCTCCCTCCTCCTCTTTCTCTCACTCTATTCCTCCCTTCCCTTCTCCTCCTAGTTCTTCTCTCTCCAGCTTCCATTAATTCAACCAAGCTTTTTTTTGGCATTCCATTAAACAGAATTACATGGTTCAAGCTCACCCCGCTAGGATTTCTCACCCACTTATGTAAATATTATCTCTCTCTCTCTGTGTTTGTGTGTGTGTGCTTATTTATTCCAATGTGTTAAGTCTATGTGTGTGTGTGTGTGTTTGTGTGTGTGTGCGTTACCCGCCCACTCTGTGTGAACTGGTGGGAGGAGGTTTTGTGTGTGTGTTGTATTTGACTCTGTGTGTGTTTGTGTGTGTGTGTCCATAGCGGGGGCTGATCCTACACCGCCGGGAGACAGGAGAAGTGTGTGTGTTGCACAAGGATGTCAAGGGAGGCAGACTGGCAGACGTCCTTAACCCAAACACTTGGCTCTCTCCGCTCTTCAGCGCTGAGAGAAACTGCTCTCTAACTCACCAACTCACAGAGAGAAGCTACTCTCTAACTCACCAACTCACAGAGAGAAACTGCTCTCTAACTCACCAACTCACAGAGAGAAACTGCTCTCTAACTCACCAACTCACAGATACAAACTGCTCTCTAACTCACCAACTCACAGAGAGAAACTGCTCTGTCTAACTCACCAACTCACAGAGAGAAACTGCTCTCTCTAACTCTGCTCTCTAACTCACCAACTCACAGAGACAAACTGCTCTCTAACTCACCAACTCACAGAGACAAACTGCTCTCTAACTCACCAACTCACAGAGAGAAACTGCTCTCTAACTCACCAACTCACAGAGAGAAACTGCTCTCTAACTCACCAACTCACAGAGAGATACTGCTCTCTAACTCACCAACTCACAGAGAGAAACTGCTCTCTAACTCACCAACTCACAGAGAGATACTGCTCTCTAACTCACCAACTCACAGAGAGAAACTGCTCTCTAACTCACCAACTCACAGAGAGATACTGCTCTCTAACTCACAAACTCACAGAGAGAAACTGCTCTCTAACTCACCAACTCACAGAGAGAAACTGCTCTCTAACTCACCAACTCACAGAGAGATACTGCTCTCTAACTCACCAACTCACAGAGTAAGCCAGCCAGAAGAAAACTTAAACCAGCAGTGTTTTTGGTTTTTGAACAGTTCTGGAAAACAGTAAAAGATCATCAAGGTAAAAAATGATATTTGAATATGGATGCATAGAAGTTATGTATGTATGGATGTAATGTTATTGTTTCAATGTCTTTCTGAGGGATTGGGTACAGCAGGCGTTTGGTAGAGCAGGGGTTGGGTAGAGCAGGGGTTGGATAGAGCAGGGGTTGGGTACCAGGTGTAGGGTACCAGGTGTAGGGTACCAGGTGTAGGGTACCAGGTGTAGGGTACCAGGTGTAGGGTACAGCAGGAGACGTGGTATGGATGAATACAGTATTCTCAGATAGCTCCTGCTGTTTCTCTCAGCCTTTAAGACAGTCAAGCCTGTTATTAGTAGGAGAAACAGGATGCAACATGATCTGCACTCTCTCCCACGTCTCTCTTCTCTCTCTCTATCTCTCTCTCTCTCCCACGTCTCTCTCTCTCTCTCGTCTCTCTCTCTCTCTCTCTCTCTCTCTCTCTCTCTCTCTCTCTCTCTCTCTCTCTCTCTCTCTCTCTCTCTCTCTCTCTCTCTCTCTCTTCTCTCTCTCTCTCTCTCTCTCTCTCTCTCTCTCTCTCTCTCTCTCTCTCTCTCTCTCTCCTCTCACGTCTCTCTCTCTCTCTCTCTCTCTCTCTCTCTCTCTCTCTCTCTCTCTCTCTCTCTCTCTCTCTCTCTCTCTCTCTCTCTCTCTCTCTCTCTCTCTCTCTCTCTCTCTCTCTCTCTCTCTCTCTCTCTCTCTCTCTCTCTCTCTCTCTCTCTCTCTCTCTCTCTCTCTCTCTCTCTCTCTCTCTCTCTCTCTCTCTCTCTCTCTCTCTCTCTCTCTCTCTCTCTCTCTATATATATATATATATATATATATATATATATATATGTCCCATGAAAATCGTCACAGCTCATCTAAGTTAGAATCTGCCAAACTAAACAAGGGAAGGGAAGCATTTCAATAAGTAATTCTGTATCGGGCTCTCCGCTTCGATCGTCCCACTTTCTCTCCGCGTGATGATAGCGTTTATCATGCGACTAGCGACCTGGCTAATTAATATATGGACAAGGGTGACACCATACTTCATGTTTATGTGATTTCAGAAGGCCGTTATTACTGAACAGACCATAATGATCTGGTGAATAATGGAGAATGATGCAGCGTAACCGACGGCGATTGTTTGTTAGCATACCTGAGGAGAGGTTCATTTTTATTTTCTAAATATGAAGATAGAAGATAGTCTGTCCATCCAGGTAGAGTGCATGATGGGTAAGCACACTAACTGAAAATGGTCAACTCCTCTGAGTTTCTGACATACAGTAACAGCCGTTGTAACATGATTAGGGTTGCAAAATTCTGTTAACGTTCCCAAAATGCCCAGGTTTTCCAGAAATCCTGGTTATAAAATTCCAGGAGTCAGCAGGCAAGCAGGAAATCTGGAATCCTCCAACAAGGATTTCTGGAAAACTTTGGGAAAGTTACCGGAATTGTGTAACCCTAAACATGATAATTTGACAGAAACAGAAAAAGAAAACAACAAAAGACCAACTGAACAAAACAAACATCTACACATTAAAACCCCTGAGGCTGTCTGTGTTTCCTCAGCTCCCAGTATTACCACTCTAATCATGACAACAGGAAAGAGCCCTGGTAACTCCAACCTGTCTGTGCTTCCACCTCAAACTAACCAGTACCAACTCCAACCTGTCTCTAAACATAACAAAACAGGAAAGAGGCCTGGTAACTCCAACCTGTCTGTGTTTCCTCAGCTCCCAGTACCACCTCTCTAAACATAACAACAGGAAAGAGGCCTGGTAACTCCAACCTGTCTGTGTTTCCTCAGCTCCCAGTACCACCTCTCTAAACATAACAACAGGAAAGAGGCCTGGGAACTCCACCATGTGTTCTCATGTTATTTCTCCTTCTTGTTGAAAGCCCACTCGGTGGTATTTAACCAATAAGGTAACCATTAGCTACACTATAACATGCTACATCTAAAATACACCTAAACATACTGTACACACCATATTAGCACCTGCAACTACATACTCACACATGACACACACACACACACACACACACACACACACACACACACACACACACACACACACACACACACACACACACACACACACACACACACACACACACACACACACACACACACACACACACACACACACACACACACACACACACACACAGACTATCAGTCCTACATTTCTTTCTCCCTCTATCTCTCTCTCTCTCTCTCTCTCTCTCTCTCTCTCTCTCTCTCTCTCTCTCTCTCTCTCTCTCTCTCTCCTTCTCTCTCCCCCCTTCTCTCTCTCTGGCCAAGTGGAGAGGTATCGATGGGGCTGTGACACCACTGTAATGTGCCAGACCTGCCAATGACCAGGGAAAGGGACAAGACACAGAGAGAGAGATAGAGAGAGAGAGAGAGAGAGAGAGAGAGAGAGAGAGACGGAGAGAGGGAGAAGAGAGAGAGATTAAAGAGGTAGAGGGAGAGAGAGAGAGAGAGAGAGAGAGAGAGAGAGAGACAGAGAGAGAGAGAGAGAGAGAGAGAGGGAGAGAGAGAGAGAGAGAGAGAGAGAGAGAGAGAGAGAGAGAGAGAGAGAGAGAGAGAGAGAGAGAGAGAGAGAGAGAGAAGAGAGAGAGAGAGAGAGAGAGAGAGAGAGAGAGAGAGAGAGAGAGAGAGGGAGAGAAATGGATAGATAAAGACCGGAACGGTAGAGTAAAAAGAGGAGTAAGTGCTTGCTGAATCTCTGCCAGTATGCCACCTCTGATCTGTCTTTAGGCCACCGGTGACAGTTGGCATGGTTCCCAAGGTTCTGCGGTTGGCACGGCGACGGTACTAGAAGGTTCCGCAGGTCAGAATTAATCCAAGGAAGTGTTTGTACACTCCTCTCCTCCTCTCCTCCTCTCCTCCTCTCCTCCTCTCCTCCTCCTCCTCCTCTCTTCTCCTGAAGCAATGGCTACCTCCTCCACTGTGCAGGCATTCTACTTGAATCTTTGGTTAACCTTTCTGTTGGATAGTTTGTTAAGACAAATAAAGTGCTGTCTTAACTTTTATTTATATTTTATTCTTTCTCCTTAAGTTTTTTAACTTCACATTGTCATATAACTATAACATATAAATAACACTGAGAATACAAAACATTAGGAACACCTGCTCTTTCCATGACATAGACTGACCAGGTGAATCCAGGTGAAAGCTATGATCCCTTATTGATGTCACTTAAATTCTCTTCAATCAGTGTAGATGAAGGGGAGGAGACAGGTTAAAGAAGGATTTTTAAGCCTTTAGACAATTGAGACATGGATTGTGTATGTATTCGATTCAGAGGGTGAATGGGCAAGACAAAATATTTAAGTGCCTTTGAACGGGGAATGATAGTAGGTGTCAGGCGCACTGGTTTGTGCCAAGAACTGCAACGCTGTTGGGTTTTTCACGCTCAACAGTTTCCTGTGTGTATCAAGAATGGTCCACCACCCAAAGGACATCCAGCTAACTTGACACAATTGTGAGAAGCATTGGAGTCATCATGGGCCAGCATCCCTGTGGAACGCTTTCGACACCTTGTAGAGTCCATGCACCGACGAGTTGAGGCTGTTCTGAGGGCAAAAGGTGGGGGTGCAAGTCAATATTAGGAAGGTGTTCGGTATACTCAGTGTATAGCGTCAAGCATAAAGAATACAAGCGCTGTTACTTGAAAGCAATGACATTTGTATAATCCATTGTTGTTGGTAAGAAACAGGCATGTAGGGCCTACCCACCGCCACGTCTCAATCAACTTCTAACTTCTACCACAACAACAAACAAATCCGATGTTCTTCACTAGCGCGTTACGAACACAACACACACCCGTCAAATTCTTCTTAACTCAACATCCCGCCATAGGACAGAACACAAACGCTGTTTGTCGATATTTATTTATTAGAAATGTATTGTTTAGTGAGTGAATGGGGGGAATGCATGCTAATGCCCTAGCCTGCTGTGCTCCTACCTAGGAAGTGGATTAGCCAAGCGCCATCAACAGCTTGACGGTTTGTCTTCTTATGATGGGGGGCCTTTATGTGTTGTCTTGTTTCTTCCTGGTGTGTTGTTGTCTTCTCTTCTATATTGAGGATTGTTGAATGGAGTCTGAGGCTGTTTTGAATATCAAGGGAGAGGTTGAGAGACGGAAAGACAGCGGTAGCGCTCTGACACACACACACGTACACACACACAGTTTGTTTCGTTCTCCCCTGAATCTCCGAGGCAGTGGTTTTTAATCACCTAATATCATGGCACGATGAACAGATTGCCACGAGTCGCGAGTCGAAGCCGTGAGAGACAAAGCCGAGGGATTGGAATGGAGGAAGGGAGAGGGAGGGAGGGAGGAGAGAGAGAGAGAGAGATTGGAATGAGAGAGAGAGGAGAGAGAGAGAGAGAGAGAGAGAGAGAGAGAGAGAGAGAGAGAGAGAGAGAGAGAGAGAGAGAGAGAGAGAGAGAGAGA
>CM072220.1:11738687-11768687 GCA_036851935.1 Coregonus suidteri
CCCCCAACTTTTTCTTCATCTGTCTTTCTCCTTTTCTCTCTGCGGTGCTGTTTTTTTCTGTGCTCGATGATGATTGAAAGGAGGTTTTGTCTTCAAGTGCTGCTCAATCAACCGACAAATCAGCGAATGTATCTCTTTATGAGTCTGTTTGGAGGGACTAGCAGTGACTGACAACACCCCCCACCCCAGTGCACCCTGGTATTACTAAATCCACCTTTTCAGAAACACCTTTCAGGTAGTCGCTCCAAAGAATCTCAACTTTTTAAATGTATTATTCTTTGTCTTAGGTGTGTGCATACATAACAGATGAAAAAAATAATGGAAAAAGGTGTGCACTCACTAACTGTATGTCGCTCTGGATAAGAGCGTCTGCTAAATGACTAAAATGTAAATATCAAAACCACATTTGCATTTTTGACCCATTGGGTTTGAACTCGGGTCACCTGAGCTCTATCAGACTTTAGTAGCCCACTGAGCTAAAGCCTAGGCATTAGCTCGGGTTGCTACCGAAAGCGACAGGTCTTCAGGCAAGGTCAGAAGGCGAGAAAAAGATAAAGTAAGAATCTCAGAGAAAGAACAGGGTGAAGGAGAGAGATGAGAAAGAATAGTGACTCAAAGAAAGAAAGAGTGAAGGAGAGAAGAGGCAAGAAGAAATAGAAGCATCCTTGAGGAAACATGGAGAGGGAGTGAAGAAGAAATAGAAGCATCCTTGAGGAAACATGGAGAGGGAGTGAAGAAGAAGGGAGATAGGACAGAAAGGAAGACCTGGAAAGAAAAGAGAGAATTATTTCTGCTGAAAGAAAGACATGAGTGGAGTGTTGAGTAGTCAGCTATATAGGAGAAAGGTGTGTGTGTGTGTGTGTGTGTGTGGAGAAAAGCACGTCTGTGCATGTGTGTAGCATGTGTATGTAGAGAAAGGTGTGTGTGTGTGTAGAGAAAGGTGTGTGTGCCCCCCGTAACAGGGTTTCCTCCTCCTCTTCCTTTGAATTATCATTCTACGTCTCCCCTCAGGCCTGTCTGCAGCAGACTGCATAATACACACGGGCGCACACACACACACACACACACACACACACAGACACAAACACAGACACACACACAGACACACACACACACACACACACACACACACACACACACACACACACATACACACACACACACACACACACACACACACACACACACACACACAGTGGTGCGACGTCTACATGCTCTGTGCTTCCCAAGTCTATTTCTTTACTGACTATAGCCGCCTGTTGGCGGCACTGTGGGACCATAGGAAATCACACACACGTCTACACACACACCTCTATTGGGGCAGCCTCTGTGGGAAGGGTTCTACATGGAACCCCAAAGAGTTCTACCTGGAACCAAAAAGGGTTCTTCAAATGATTATCCTATGGGGACAGCCAAAGAACCCTCTAAGAGTGTAGTGCTCTGCTTTTGACCAGATTCCTATACGCCCCTGTCAAAAGAAGTACACTAGAAAAGGATTAGGGTGCCATTTGGGATGCAGACTGACTGGCTTTGGGCCGTACACACTTCTCAGAACACATGCAAGCCTTGCATTTCCTTAATGGTATTCTCTAACCTGCAATGGCTGGGAATACATGTTCAGGCAGAGCTGCCTGCTCCTCAACTAGATTGATTTAGTTTGGTTGAAAAGAAAAGAGGACAGAGGGGTAGGAGGGAGGGGAGGAGGGCGGGGAGGAGGAGTGAGGGGAGGAGGGAGGGAGGGGAGGAGGAGGGAGGAGGGGAGGGAGGAGGGGAGGAGGGGAGGGAGGGAGGGGAGGGGGAGGGGAGGGGAGGAGGGAGGGGAGGAGGGATGGGAGGAGGAGGATGGGAGGGAGGGAGGGGAGGGGGATGAGGGATGGGAGGAGGGAGGGAGGGATGGGAGGAGGAGGGAGGGGAGGAGGGATGGGAGGAGGAGAGGGGAGGAGGGAGGGGAGGAGGAGGTTATCAGACATTATGAAAAATGTATGCACTCACTAACTGTAAGTCGCTCTGGATAAGAGCGTCTGCTAAATGACTAAAATGTAAATGTAAATTTTTGAACGGTATGTATCAAGCCTCTCAGAGTATGAGTGCTGATCTAGGATCAGTTTTGCCTTTTAGATCATAATGAACAAGATGACATGGACAGGGGGTTACCTGATCCTACATCAGCACTCCCACTCTAAGAGACTACGTTGGGAAAAGCTACAAGGAAAAATTATCATTGAGCTTTTTCATTCTTACTATTACTCTCCCTCTCTGAGAGAGATCACCAATATACAGGAAACAGAATGAATAACATTTTCTCTGAGAGAGATCACCAATATACAGGAAACAGAATGAATGAACTTTTCTCTCTGAGAGAGATCACCAATATACAGGAAACAGAATGAATAACATTTTCTCTGAGAGAGATCCCCAATATACAGGAAACAGAATGAATAACCTTTTCCTCTGAGAGAGATCCCCAATATATACAGGAAACAGAATGAATAACATTTCTCTGAGAGAGATCACCAATATACAGGAAACAAAATGAATAACCTTTTCTCTGAGAGAGATCCCCAATATACAGGAAACAGAATGAATAACCTTTTCTCTGAGAGAGATCACCAATATACAGGAAACAGAATGAATAACATTTTCTCTGAGAGAGATCCCCAATATACAGGAAACAGAATGAATAACATTTTCTCTGAGAGAGATCCCAATATACAGGAAACAGAATGAATAACCTTTTCTCTGAGAGAGATCCCAATATACAGGAAACAGAATGAATAACCTTTTCTCTGAGAGAGATCCCCAATATACAGGAAACAGAATGAATAACCTTTTCTCTGAGAGAGATCCCCAATATACAGGAAAAAGAATGAATAACCTTTTTTCTCTGAGAGAGATCACCAATATATACAGGAAACAGAATGAATAACCTTTTCTCTGAGAGAGATCACCAATATACAGGAAACAGAATGAATAACCTTTTCTCTGAGAGAGATCCCCAATATACAGGAAACAGAATGAATAACCTTTTCTCTGAGAGAGATCCCCAATATACAGGAAACAGAATGAATAACCTTTTCTCTGAGAGAGATCCCCAATATACAGGAAACAGAATGAATAACCTTTCTCTCTGAGAGAGATCCCAATATACAGGAAAAAACAGAATGAATAACCTTTCTCTGAGAGAGATCACCAATATACAGGAAACAGAATGAATAACGCCTTTCTCATGAGAGAGACTCTTTTATGTTGAACCAGAGATTAGAATAACCAATTTTTCTGAGAGAGATCTGTTCAATCGGAAACATGAATGAATAACCTTTTCTCTGAGAGAGATTCCCAATATACAGGAAACCATAATGGCATACACAGTTTCTCTGAGATCTTGATCCGAAATATATGACAGGAAACAGAATGTTGTTTTTGTTTTGTAAGTCCTTTTCAGGAAACTAGAACGAGAGCCTTGGTCCGCTTCAAATATACAGGAAACAGAATGAATAACCTTTTCTCTGAGAGAGATCACCAATATACAGGAAACAGAATGAATAACCTTTTCTCTGAGAGAGATCACCAATATACAGGAAACAGAATGAATAACATTTTCTCTGAGAGAGATCACCAATATACAGGAAACAGAATGAATAACCTTTTCTCTGAGAGAGATCCCCAATATACAGGAAACAGAATGAATAACCTTTTCTCTGAGAGAGATCACCAATATACAGGAAACAGAATGAATAACCTTTTCTCTGAGAGAGATCACCAATATACAGGAAACAGAATGAATAACCTTTTCTCTGAGAGAGATCACCAATATACAGGAAACAGAATGAATAACCTTTTCTCTGAGAGAGATCACCAATTTACAGGAAACTGTCAGAGCCGAGGATCACCAATATACAGGAAACAGAATGAATAACCTTTTCTCTGAGAGAGATCCCCAATATCGATGTTTCGGTGTTTGTCCCTTTTTCTTGTAGTCTTGAGTGTTTACACAGAATGAATATTTTTAGTCTCTGATATTTATCCCAATATACAGGAAAAAATGAGTACCCCCCAATATACGGGAAAACAGAATGAATAACCTTTTCTCTGAGAGAGATCCCCAATATACAGGAAAAGTACGAATGAAGTAGCCTTTTGTCCAATATACAGGAGACAGAATGATCCCCAATATACAGGAAACAGAATGAATAACCTTTTCTCTGAGAGAGATCCCCAATATACAGGAAACAGAATGAATAACCTTTTCTCTGAGAGAGATCACCAATATACAGGAAACAGAATGAATAACCTTTTCTCTGAGAGAGATCCCCAATATACAGGAAACAGAATGAATAACCTTTTCTCTGAGAGAGATCACCAATATACAGGAAACAGAATGAATAACCTTTTCTCTGAGAGAGATCACCAATATACAGGAAACAGAATGAATAACCTTTTCTCTGAGAGAGATCACCAATATACAGGAAACAGAATGAATAACCTTTTCTCTGAGAGAGATCACCAATATACAGGAAAGTGAATGAATAACCTTTTCTCTGAGAGAGATCCCCAATATACAGAGAAAACTGTGTGTGAATAACCTTGCAGCGGGTGTCTCTGAGGAGGGATCAACTGAATACCGTGGCGTGGAGACAGAATAACCTGCTTCTCTGGGAGAGATCTCTGCAATATACAGGCCAGACATGAAACACCTTTTCTCTGAGAGAGATCACCAATATACAGGTGTAAAAGAATCGATAACCTTTTGTGTGAGAGAGATCCGCAATATACATGAAACAGAATTAATAACCTTTTCTTTTGAGAATTTTACAGTATTCTCAGGAAACAGAATATCATATTTACACCCTGTCTCTGAGAGAGATCGTCCAATATACAGGAAAGAGGAGTTTTGTTTCTGTTTCTCTGAAGAGATCTCTATGGATTCTACTACTGTAATTTCTCAATAGAATATCTTACAATATACTTTAAACAGAATGAATACCCGTTTCATTGAGAGAGTTCACCAATATACAGGAAAAGTTTGAATAACCTTTACTTTACAGAGAGATCCCTAATATACAGGAAACAGAAAATAAAATTTTCTCTGCAAGAGATCACCAATATACAGGAAACAGAATGAAAACAGGTTCTCTGAGAGAGATCCCAATAAACAGGATAACAGAATTCATAACATTTCTCTGATGCAACTCCCAATTTGAACAGGTAACAGAATGAATAACATTTTCTCTGTCAGAGCTCACCAATTACAGGAACAGTTCTCCCACTTTTTCTATGAGAGAGATCACCAATATACAGGAACAGAATGAATAACACAGACTCTGAGAGAGATCACCAATATACAGGAAACAGAATGAATAACCTTTATTCTGCAAATTATGGTGGAAAAATATATTGTGGTCAATAACAAAGATTCTCAATACTGTTGTTAGTATATCCCTTGTTCGGCAATGACACAGGTCAAACGTTTCTGTAAGTCTTCACAAGGTTTTGCAACACACTGTTGCTGGCTTTTGGCCCATTTCCTCCATGCAGATCCTAGCTCTGAGCAGTGATGTTTTGGGGCTGTCGTTTAGCAACACAGGTGTAAAGTACCCTCCAAAGATTTAGTATGCTCTTTGAGATTGGAGACTGTTCCGCTATACTCCCCCTGTCTCTCGTTTGACGAAACAGAATGTTATTGTTTCGTTTCCGTAAGGGCGGCATTGTTGTGGGTATGCGTGTCATTGTTGAAAGAATGTTAGGAGGTTTCTCTTGTATGATACCTGATGAACAGGTTTTGCACTCCTGGAATCTCACTTTACTTGGCTGACCGCATACATGCTTTCTTTACACAGGAACAGTCGTGAATAACCCTTTGCAGGAAAAAAGAGCCCAAGCATGATGTTTTCCAGGTAACAGCTTCACAGTAGGTATGTGTCCTCATTGATGCAACTCAGCATGTGTTGTCTCCCAAACACGACGAAAAGAATGTACCAAAAAGTTCTGTTTGGTTTCACCTGACCACAGACATTCTCCCAATCCTCTTCTGGATCATCCAAAGGCACTGTATAGCAAACTTGTGTGCGAGACGTGTGTGTGTGTGGACATGTGTGCACTGTGTGTTAAGCGTGTGAATAAATTGCTGTCAGAGGATTTGAGTCCCGTGGCTCATAGGGTAAGATCTGCAATGCCCCTGGGTAGGCTCATACTGTAAATGCCCATGACAGGTTTAACACCACTGGAGTGGGGGAGTGATGTGTGCTCACCTGTGTAAAAATTTTTGTGTGTGTGTCTTGTGTGTGTGTGCCCATCTAGGGATATTTATTTTGTGTGTGAGTGTGTCTTCCATTTCCAATAGTTTTTCTCAATGTGATTTCCCATATCAAGCTGTACACCATTACGTCATTCAGTGATCCCAGCCTGGTTAAAGGTTCTAGTTTTGTTTCTGTAACTGTCAGCTCTTTGGTCTTGCCCTACATGGAGTTTGGAGTACTGTTTTGAGGTTCTGGACAGGTGTCTTTTATAAAAAAAACATTCAAACAGGTGCCATTATACAGGTAACGATATTGAGACAGATGAGCCTCTTAAAGAAGAAGTTACAACAGCCAGAAATCTTTAGGTGACCAATAAAAATTTCAGCAATCAGTTGACGTTTACCCCATAATGAAAAATTACAAATCTATCATCTTAGTTATTAAGTGGGAGAACTTGAACATTTTCTATGCAACTCGAAATTGAGAACAGGTACATCCTGTTTTCATTGATCATCATTGAGGTGTTTCTACAACTCAATTGGAGTCCACCTGTGGTAAATTCATTTATTGGACATGATTTGGAATGGCACACACCTGTCTATATAAGGTCCCACAATTGACAGTGCATGTCAGAGCAAAAAACAAACCATGAGGTCGAAGGAATTGTCCATAGAGCTCCGAGACAGGATTGTGTCCAGGCACAGATCTGGGGAAGGGTACCAAAACATTTCTGCAGCACTGAATGTCCCCAAGAACAAAGTGGACTCTATCATTTCATCAGAAGTTTGGAACCACCAAGATTCTTCCTAGAGCTGTCCGCCTGGCCAAACTGAGCAATCGGGGTAGAAGAGCCTTGGTCAGGGAGTTGACCTAGAACCCGGTGGTCACTCTGACAGACCTCCAGAGTTCCTCTGTGGAGATGGGAGAACCTTCCAGAAGGACAACCATCTCTGCAGCACTCCACCAATCAGGCCTTTATGGTAGAGTGGCCAGACGGAAGCCAATACTCAGTAAAAGGCACATGACAGCCCACTTGGAGTTTGCCTAAAGGCACCTAAAGGATTCTCAGACCATGAGAAAAAAGATTCTCTGGTCTGATGAAACCAAGATTGAACTCTTTGGAGTGAATGCCAAGCGTCACATCTGGAGCATCCCTACGTTGAAGCATGGTGGTGGCAGCATCACGCTGTGGGGATGTTTATCAGCGGCCGGGACTGGGAGACTAGTCAGGATCGAGAAAAAGATGAACGGAGCAAAGTACAGAGAGATCCTTGATGAAAACCTGCTCCAGAGCACTCAGGACCTCAGACTGGGGCGAAGGTTCACCTTCCAACAGGACAATGACCCTAAGCACACAGCCAAGACAACACAGGAATGGCTTCGGGACAAGTCTCTGAATGTCCATGAGTGGCCCAGCCAGAGCCTGGACTTGAACCAGATCGAACATCTCTGGAGAGACCTGAAAATAGCTGTACAGCGACGCTCCCCATCCAACCTGACAGAACTTGAGAGGATCTGCAGAGAAAAATGGGAGAAACTCCCCAAATACAGGAGTGCCAAGCTTGTAGCGTCATACCCAAGAAGACTCTAGGCCATAATCGCTGCCAAAGGTGCTTCAACAAAGTACTGAGTAAAGGGTCTGAATACTTATGTAAATGTGATATTTCTGTAGTTTTTTATACATTTGCAAAAATGTCTAAAAACCTGTTTTTGCGTTGTCATTATGGGGTATCTCCTTTATTATATACTGTAGGTCTGAATCCTGATCATATTACAGGACACGTCTCTCCTTTATTATATACTGTAGGTCTGGATCCTGATCATATTACAGGACACGTCTCTCCTTTATTATATACTGTAGGTCTGGATCCTGATCATATTACAGGACACGTCTCTCCTTTATTATATACTGTAGGTCTGAATCCTGATCATATTACAGGACACGTCTCTCCTTTATTATATACTGTAGGTCTGGATCCTGATCATATTGCAGGACACGTCTCTCCTTTATTATATACTGTAGGTCTGGATCCTGATCATATTGCAGGACACGTCTCTCCTTTATTATATACTGTAGGTCTGGATCCTGATCATATTACAGGACACGTCTCTCCTTTATTATATACTGTAGGTCTGGATCCTGATCATATTGCAGGACACGTCTCTCCTTTATTATATACTGTAGGTCTGGATCCTGATCATATTACAGGACACGTCTCTCCTTTATTATATACTGTAGGTCTGGATCCTGATCATATTGCAGGACACGTCTCTCCTTTATTATATACTGTAGGTCTGGATCCTGATCATATTACAGGACACGTCTCTCCTTTATTATATACTGTAGGTCTGGATCCTGATCATATTGCAGGACACGTCTCTCCTTTATTATATACTGTAGGTCTGGATCCTGATCATATTGCAGGACACGTCTCTCCTTTATTATATACTGTAGGTCTGAATCCTGATCATATTACAGGACACGTCTCTCCTTTATTATATACTGTAGGTCTGGATCCTGATCATATTGAAGGACACGTCTCTCCTTTATTATATACTGTAGGTCTGGATCCTGATCATATTGCAGGACACGTCTCTCCTTTATTATATACTGTAGGTCTGGATCCTGATCATATTGCAGGACACGTCTCTCCTTTATTATATACTGTAGGTCTGGATCCTGATCATATTACAGGACACGTCTCTCCTTTATTATATACTGTAGGTCTGGATCCTGATCATATTACAGGACACGTTTCTCCTTTATTATATACTGTAGGTCTGGATCCTGATCATATTGCAGGACACGTCTCTCCTTTATTATATACTGTAGGTCTGGAATCCTGATCATATTACAGGACACTGTCTCTCCTTTATTATATACTGTAGGTCTGGATCCTGATCATATTACAGGACACGTCTCTCCTTTATTATATACTGTAGGTCTGGATCCTGATCATATTACAGGACACGTCTCTCCTTTATTATATACTGTAGGTCTGGATCCTGATCATATTGAAGGACACTTGTCTCTCCTTTATTATATACTGTAGGTCTGAATCCTGATCATATTGCAGGACACGTCTCTCCTTTATTATATACTGTAGGTCTGGATCCTGATCATATTACAGGACACGTCTCTCCTTTATTATATACTGCAGGTCTGAATCCTGATCATATTGAAGGACACGTCTCTCCTTTATTATATACTGTAGGTCTGGATCCTGATCATATTGAAGGACACGTCTCTCCTTTATTATATACTGTAGGTCTGGATCCTGATCATATTACAGGACACGTCTCTCCTTTATTATATACTGTAGGTCTGGGATCCTGATCATATTGAGGACACGTCTCTCCTTTTTATTATATACTGTAGGTCTGGATCCTGATCATATTGAAGTCTCTCCTTTACGTCTCTCCTTTCTTATATACTGTAGGTCTGAAGTGATCATATTACAGGACACGTCTCTCCTTTATTATATACTGTAGGTCTGGATCCTGATCATATTGAAGGACACGTCTCTCCTTTATTATTATATACTGTAGGTCTGATCCTGATCATATTGCAGGACACGTCTCTCCTTTATTATATACTGTAGGTCTGGATCCTGATCATATTGCTACAGGACACGTCTCTCCTTTATTATATACTGTAGGTCTGGATCCTGATCATATTGAAGGACACGTCTCTCCTTTATTATATACTGTAGGTCTGGATCCTGATCATATTGAAGGACACGTCTCTCCTTTATTAATACTGTAGGTCTGGATCCTGATCATATTACAGACACTCGTATATCTGTAGGTCTGAATCCTGATCAATTGCAGGACAACGTCTCTCCTTTATTATATACTGTAGGTCTGGATCCTGATCATATTACAGGACACGTCTCTCCTTTATTATATACTGTAGGTCTGGATCCTGATCATACAGAAGGACAACCTGTTTCTCCCTTTATTATATACTGCAGGTCTGAATCCTGATCATATTACAGGACACGTCTCTCCTTTATTACATACTCCTTTTTTGCAGGCACGACTGGTTTATTCTATGCTACACAACCTGATCACATTAGGCTACCACCTTTATCACCTCTGTTCAATGATAGCACAACACATGCTCAAAGTAAATAGGTTCGGTCCCCATATTGCAGGCCTATTTAAAAAATTGGACTATGGGTAGGCTACAGATATGTTGGTGATTGGAGTGCAACATCATGCTATTTAACAACGTCTCAGAGCCTATACCAAGTGTTTGGAATCACAAACGCTATTGACAAAAAACTATTGAACCAGTTCGTCTTTTGCATAGACGTGTGGCCAGTGTAGGCACACGCTATAAAATTGTTTGGTACAAGGCTATAGGCCAGTGAATCTTGCAGAATACGCGCGTAACAGTCTTGCTTCAGTCCCTTCCTCGCCACAACCTGGGCTCGAACCAGAGACCCTCTGAACACATCAACAACTGCCTCTACGAACACGGCACCGTTACGCTATAAAAGGCCGTGTCTACTGCTCTGTAGCTCAGCTGTTTGCAAGGGAAACAACACTTCAAGTTCTCATATAGGCCACCGTTGTTTGGCACATAACTAGCTATAGGCCATGTTCGCAACGCTGGCCAGTGTTTGGCACACGCTATAGGCCAGTGTTTGACACACGCTATAGGCCAGTGTTTGGTACACGCTATAGGCCAGTGTTTGGCACACGCTATAGGCCAGTGTTTGGCACACGCTATAGGCCAGTGTTTGGTACACGCTATAGGCCAGTGTTTGGCACACGCTATAGGCCAGTGTTTGGTACACGCTATAGGCCAGTGGTACATCATTGTCTTATTTCTCTGTTTCCTCTCGCTCCCTCTCTCCCTCTAATGCCTTTGATCCTGTTTCACTGGAGGCAATGAACACATTTCAGTCAGAGTGGGTGTGGCAGCTGGTTGAAAGGGGTTAGTGCTGGGATGAGGCAGTGAATTAATCAGTAACATTGACTGTTCATTTCATTGTTCTGTCTTTTTGCCATTTTCTGTTCTTCTGACTTCCCAGTTCCTCTAATGCAGCTACTGTCTTTATCTGTTATGTCTCCACACCAGTAGCGGTCAGTGCCGTTTAACATTTATTTTTTTCATGAGCATGGCCTTATTTCTATTACAGCATATTGGATGACTGTCATTCATATTCCATTCACCCAGTTCAATGTAACAGCGATAGGTTTAGGCTACTACATGATACTAACATTTTCCCTATAACCATCATGAGGTTGCTACAACCTGGACTATGAATGAAAGTTTACAACGTAGGTGCACACAGGTCGAGAGACAGATTTGAGGTCACAGACAGTGACACATGGACAGACAGTGACATTCAATACCGTCTTGCACACTCTTGCTGATATAGGGTGTAATCATTAGTCAACAGTTGCAAACAATAGTTTTTATTGGAAAAATTCAGGTATGTTTATCCCGGTTTTGTTCCGTTTGCTTCCGTTTAAGAAACGTTTTTCAACAGAATCGGCGGAATGAATACACCCCTGATCACACGTAAACACAGTTCACTTCCATAGAAGCCTGGATACTTTGTATCGCTTGACGCATCTATGCGCTCTCCTCCTCTCACCTCTTCCCTTCGCTTGTGGACAGTGCTGTATGTGACCAGGTGAAAAAACCTTTCCAAGCCAAACCGCTACATACAGTCTACATCGTTGTCACCATATTAGCTAAAGTAAGGTCATAGTCAGCATAGCTAATACAACTAACGCGTTAGTAAATCCGCTACAATCATGCAGTAACGTTAAAGTGTAGAGTCAGTAAGCAGTTACACCGGCGGGCTCTGGTGCGAAAAATTTGTAAAACCAAAAGCTTACCTTGTCTTGGAAGAGTTCCAGTTTTGTGTTGGATAGTCATAGCCAGCTAGCTAACGTAGCATCCCTCTGTTTGAGCAGGGTGTTTCAGTAGGCTAAACTAGCTAGCTGCATTTGCTAGCTAAGTAAGTGAAACTGAAAGTAAAAATAAACGACAGTCTCTCTCTCTCTTGCTATATATTATATATATATATATATATATATATATATTTCTCTCTTGCTTCTCCTTCATTTTGGAAGAAATTAATTTGTTAAAAACTGTTCAACTATTGTCTTTCTGTCTCTTTGAGTCAACTACTCACCACCTTTTATACACTGCAGTGCTAGCTAGCTGTAGCGTATGCTTTCAGTACTAGATCATAGTAACCTCCCGAGTGGCGCAGTGGTATAAAGCTGTGCCACTAGAGATCCTGGTTCGAATCCAGGCTCTGTCGTAGCCGGCCGCGACCGGGAGACCCATGGGGCGGCGCACAATTGGCCCAGCGTCGTCCAGGGTAGGGGAGGGAATGGCCGGCAGAGATGTAGCTCAGTTGGTAGAGCATGGCGTTTGCAACGCCAGGGTTGTGGGTTCGATTCCCATGGGGGGCCAGTATGAAAGAATAATGTATGCACTCACTAACTGTAAGTCGCTCTGGATAAGAGGGTCTGCTAAATGACTCAAATGTAGATCATTCTCTGATCCTTTGATTGGGTGGACAACATGTCAGTTCATGCTGAAAGAGCTTTGATAGGCTGGAGGATGTCCTCCGGAAATTGTCATAACTACTATGGAAGTGGGTGAGAACCATGAGCCTCCTAGGTTTTGTATTGAAGTCAATGTACCCAGAGGAGGACGGAAGCTAGTTGTCCTCCGGCTACCCTACAGAGTGCCGTTGAGGCTACTGTAGACCTTCCTTGTTTTAATCAATTATGTGGTGACGTGATTATATTTAGTATAGTTTTATCTAAAAAGGATAACTTTTTAAATGTTTTACAATTGAACTTTTTCCTCTCCTTCCTCCTCTGAGGAGCCTCCACATCTCCACACACACACACACACGCACGCACACGTACACACACACACACGCATGCACGCACACACACACACACACACACACACACACACACACACACACACACACACACACACACACACACACACACACACACACACACACACACACACACACACACATGCCACACACACACACACACACACACACGCGCATGTAGTGTGTGTGTGTGTGCATAGTGATAATGGTATTTCTGGACGAATCCCAAGTTATTATCATAGTGCAAATCAGCCTAGCTTTCCAGCCCCTGTATAGCCAGTAAGTTAGAGTTACAAACAACAGGTAGTACATTATAGGGGTATCCATATAAAAATGACATGAATATGGATAGAATAGAGGAGAGAGAGGGGAGGGAGGAAGAGAGAGAGAGAGAGAGAGAGAGAGAGAGAGAGAGAGAGAGAGAGAGAGAGAGAGAGAGAGAGAGAGAGAGAGAGAGAGAGAGAGAGAGAGAGAGAGAGAGAGGAGAGAGAGAGAGAGAGAGAGAGAGAGAGAGAGAGAGAGAGAGAGAGAGAGAGAGAGAGAGAGAGAGAGAGAGAGAGAGAGAGAGAGAGAGAGAGAGAGAGAGAGAGAGAGAGAGAGAGAGAGAGAGAGAGAGAGAGAGAGAGAGGAGAGAGAAGAGAGAGAGGGAGAGAGAGAGAGAGAGAGAGAGAGAGAGAGAGGAGAGAGAGACGAGAGAGGGAGAAAGGGATGGAGGAGGAGAGGAGGATGGAGGAGTGCAGCAGCGTAGTATTTACTATCGAAAACCTTTCACCACAATTGGCAGCAGACGCAAATGGCCCACTTCACTTCCTGAGTGGTTAAAAGCTACTGGCGAAATGGACCAATCAGGTCTCAGACTCCGACTGTACTCTAGAATGCCATGGAATGGAAGCTGCACTTAGAGTCTAGAATGTCTATGTCTCAAACGGCACCCTATTCCCACCATGGCCCCTGGTCTAAAGTAGTGCACTACATAGAGAATAAGGTGCTATTTGAGACGCACACATCCTGCAACTCTATCCATTTTGCCATGGTGTGGACTTAAATCAAATCAAATGTTGATGCTTCGTAAACAACAGGTGTGGACTAACAGTGAAATGCTTAATTCCCAACATTTACATTTACATTTACATCATTTAGCAGACACTCTTATCCAGAGCGACTTACAAATTGGTGCATTCAACTTATGATAGCCAGTGGGATAACCACCTTTAAAAAAATTGTTTTATGGGGGGTTGGGGAAGAAGGATTACTTTATACTATTCCAGGTAGAGAGAAAGAAAATAGAGAAAGACAGAAACGTTTTCCTTTTTAAAGCTAATTTCCTGCAATTCTACACATTTTGCCTTGACTCATGCCATGTTAATGACATGTGAGTAAGTGACTAACAAAACCAATGGGCGCCCCCTGGAGGTCAGGGCCCCTGGGCACGTGCCCTGCGTGCCTGGTTGGTATTTGGCCATGATTACTACTAAGTTTAGATAGCTGGCTAGACTCATTTACCAATCTAAAAATTGTCACCTAACAGTGTGTTCCAAATTGCACCCTATTGCCTATATAGTGCACTTCTTTTTTTGACCATGGCCACTACATGGGCACTAAGTGCACTACAAAGGGAATAGGGTGCCATTTGGGATGCAGGTAATGACTCAGTCTGGATGCCATTAAAAGTTCGGGCTGGTGCTAACGGTAAAATACCAGGAATGGACAGAATGAAAAAAGAAAGAAGTGAAGGAGGGCTGATTGGTTTCTGAATGAGAGGAGTAATCAGGGACATTCTGGGAAGATGAGTTTACCAGGACTCAGACACCATGGGACTACTATATACACTACCAGTCAAAGGTTGGGACACACCTACTCATTCAAGGGTTTTTCTTTATTTTTACTATTTTCGTCATTGTAGAATAATAGTGAAGACATCAAAACTATGAAAAAACTCATATGGAATCATTTAGTAACCAAAAAAGTGTTAAACAAATCCAAATGTATTTTATATTTGAGATTCTTCAAATAGCTACCCTTTGCCTTGATGACAGATTTGCACACTCTTGGCATTCTCTCAACCAGCTTCATGAGGTAGTCACCTGGAATGCATTTCAATTAACAGGTGTGCCTTCTTAAAAGTTAATTTAAGAAGGCACAAAACAAGTGTTCATTATGCTTCAGCCACAGTGAAGTGACAGTAGGTATTCATTATGCTTCAGCCACAGTGAACTGACAGTAGGTATTCATTATGCTTCAGCCACAGTGAACTGACAGTAGGTATTCATTATGCTTCAGCCACAGTGAACTGACAGTAGGTATTCATTATACTTCAGCCACAGTGAACTGACAGCAGGTATTCATTATGCTTCAGCCACAGTGAAGTGACAGTAGGTATTCATTATGCTTCAGCCACAGTGAACTGACAGTAGGTATTCATTATGCTTCAGCCACAGTGAACTGACAGTAGGTATTCATTATGCTTCAGCCATTGTGAACTGACAGTAGGTATTCATTATACTTCAGCCACAGTGAACTGACAGCAGGTATTCATTATGCTTCAGCCACAGTGAAGTGACAGTAGGTATTCATTATGCTTCAGCCACAGTGAACTGACAGCAGGTATTCATTATGCTTCAGCCACAGTGAACTGACAGTAGGTATTCATTATGCTTCAGCCACAGTGAACTGACAGCAGGTATTCATTATGCTTCAGCCACAGTGAACTGACAGTAGATATTCATTAAGCTTCAGCCACAGTGAACTGACAGCAGGTATTCATTATGCTTCAGCCACAGTGAACTGACAGTAGGTATTCATTATGTTTCAGCCATAGTGAACTGACAGTATGTATTAAAGCAACTTTATATCACTGGATTCGAACTTGTAACCTTTGGAATCAGAGGCAGATGGTTAACAGCGCTCAGTGTTGCCCCTAGTGGCCAGTTTCCACATCATCTCCCAACATCTTCAGACATGGACAGACATCGAATACTGACTTTTATCATTGGTATAATATACTACTGCTCTGGTATAATATAGTACCGCTCTGGTATAATACAGTACTGCTCTGGTATAATATAGTACTGCTCTGGTATAACATAGTACTGCTCTGGTATAATATAGTACTGCTCTGGTATAATATAGTACTGCTCTAGTATAATATAGTACTGCTCTGGTATAACATAGTACTGCTCTGGTATAATATAGCCTAGTACTGCTCTGGTATAATATAGTACTGCTCTGGTACAATATAGTACTGCTCTGATATAATATAGTACTGTTCTGGTATAACATAGTACTGCTCTTGTATAATATAGTACTGCTCTGGTATAATATAGTACTGCTCTGGTATAATATAGTACTGCTCTGGTATAATATAGCACTGCTCTGGTATAATATAGTACTGCTCTGGAATAATATAGTAATATCTGGTATAATATAGTACTGCTCTGGTATAATATAGTACTGCTCTGGTATAATATAGTACTGCTCTGGTATAATATAGTACTGCTCTGGTATAATATTGTACTGCTCTGGTATAATATAGCCTAGTGCTGCTCTGGTATAATATAGTACTGCTCTGGTATAATATAGTACTGCTCTGGTATAATATAGTACTGCTCTGGTATAATATAGTACTGCTCTGGTATAATATAGCCTAGTGCTGCTCTGGTATAATATAGTACTGCTCTGGTAAAATATAGCCTAGTGCTGCTCTGGTATAATATAGTACTGCTCTGGTAAAATATAGCCTAGTGCTGCTCTGACATCGCATAGCAGGAAACAGAAAAAACTGAGAGGAGAGGAGAGGGAACCAGCGTGAGGTGGTATTGTCTGGTTCTAGGGAGAGAGAGAGGGAAAGAGAGAGAGAGAGAGAGAGAGAGAGAGAGAGAGAGAGAGAGAGAGAGAGAGAGAGAGAGAGAGAGAGAGAGAGAGAGAGAGAGAGAGAGAGAGAGAGAGAGAGAGAGAGAGAGAGAGAGAGAGAGAAACTGAACAAACTAGAATGCTTTTTGGCCCTAAACAGACAGTACACATTGGCAGAATACCTGACCACTGTGACTAACCCAAACTTAAGGAAAGCTTTGACTATGTACAGACTCAGTGAGCATAGCCTTGCTATTGAGAAAGGCCGCCGTAGGCAGACCTGGCTCTCAAGAGAAGACAGGCTATGTGCACACTGCCCACAAAATGAGGTGGAAACTGAGCTGCACTTCTTAACCTCCTGCCAAATGTACGACCATATTAGAGACACATATTTTCCTCAGATTACAGAGATCCACAAAGAATTCGAAAACAAACTCAATTTTGATAAACTCCCTTATCTACAGGGTGAAATACCACAGTGTGCCATCACAGCAGCAAGATGTGTAACCTGTTGCCACAAGAAAAGGGCAACCAGTGAAGAACAAACACCATTATAAATCAACCTTTATTTGTGTTTATTTATTTTCCATTTTTTGTGGTCTTTAACTATTTGCACAATTTTGGTTACAACACTGGGTGAGGATAGATAGAACGGGTAAGATGAAATTTGAGCTAGCATGTATGTTTTGGGACAATGAGGCAACTTCGTGAGTGCGAGGTTTTTACTGTTAATTTCATTGTTTTAGTTCACTAGTTTGTTTACTATCTTACTTCACTTTTCTTTTGCAATGTTAACATATCCTTTTCCCAGGCCTTTAAATTGAAATTAAAATTGAATGAGAGAGAGAGGAGAGAGAGAGAGAGAGATAGGAGGGGACAAGGAGGAGTAGAAGAAGAGACAGAGAAAGAGGAGAGAAGAGGTTGAGGAAGGGAGAGGAGAGGAGAGAGATCTAGAGCTAGAGTCTTGGGATAGAGGAGAGTCGAGGAGAGGAGGAGGAGAGAGAGAGAGGATAGGAGAGAGAGAGAAGAGAGAGAGATAGAGAGGGAGAGAAGAGAGAGGAGAGAGAGAGAGAGAGAGAAGGAGGGTTGTTTGGGAGAGAGAGAGGATAGATAGAGAGAGAGGGGAGGGAGAGAGAGAGAGAGAAACTAGAGACAGAGAGAGAGTTGATGGAGAAGGGAGAGGAGAGGAGAATAGCGAGACATAAGAGAGGCTTGAGAGTGAGAGTATAGGAAAGAGAGAGCATAGAGAGAGCGAGGAATAGAGGTAGGGGAGAGGATAAATGGAGAGAAGAGAGCGATTAGAGAGAGAGAGTGTGTGATAGGAGAATGATTAAGATAAGACCGGAGACTTAGATTCTAGAGAGGAGGAGAATTATTGGATGCGTTGGGAGAGTAGAAGAGAGATAGGAGAGAGAGACAGACTAAAGACAATAGTTGATGCAGCTTTATAGGATAGGATAGGGAGGATAGGGAATACCTCATAGCTTGGTGTTTTATATTAGGGCGACAGAGACGGAGGGGATAGTACGCCACCGAGAGAGTGAGCGGGCGATATGATATATATATAGCTACCGATATCGGGAAGAATAATTTGGGAGAATATCGATCTCTCTAGAATAGTTGATGGAGAAGTGGCGAGTCATGAGAAAGGAGCGATGGCTCATATAGATCTGTAGAGAGAAGGAAAAAGAGAGAGAGAGAGCGATATAAAAACTGACGCGAATGAAAGAGACATACGCAAGAAGTCTAAGGTTGCGAGAGGGAGAAGGAAAGGAGAAACATAGACAGAAAGGAGGAAGAAAAGAAGGAGTGGAAAAGAAGGAAGACAAACATACATCAAAGAGGAAAAGAAACAAGAGTGGGTGCAAAGAAGGGGGAGACGGGTTGGAGAGTGGGGTTGGGAGAACCCAAGAAAGAAGCGGAAAGAAAATAAGGGAAGAAAGGATGAAGTGATACAGATAGATAGAGTAAGAGAGAGGAAGAGAAGAGGAAGAGAGAGAGAATGTTTGAGGAGAGGGAGAGGATAGAGAGAGAGATATAGATAGAGGAAGAAGAGAGAGAGAGAAGAGAGAGAGAGAAAAAGGGAAGGGGAACAGAAATTATGGGGTTTGGAGGGGGGGAGGGAGAGGAGTGAGGGAGGGGAGAAAGAGGGGAAGGGGGGTTTTGCAGAGAGGGAGTTTGGAAAAGGAGAGAGGGGAGACAAGAGGGGAAGGGGTTGAAGGAGAGGGAGGGGAAAAAGAGGGTTTTAAAGAGGGGGAACAGAGGATAGGTTTGAGGGAGAGGGGAAGGGGGAGGGGAAATAGGAGAGGAAGGGGGAGGGGAAGGAGGGAAGGAAGGGGGCAAGGAGAGGGGGGGAGAGTAGAGGAGAGAGGGGAAAGAGGAGAGGAGAAGGGAGAGGAGAGGAGAGAAGGGGAAAAAGGGGTTGAAGAGGGGAGGAATAAAAGAGAATTTTGGAAGGAGAATAAGAATGAGAGGGGAAGGGGGTTTATTGGGGAGGGGGAAAAGGAGAGAGGAAATAATAAAAATTTTGAAAAGGTAGAAAGGGGAGAGGAGAATAGAAAAGAAATGGGTTTAGGGAGAGTGAGATTCTATTAGTAGAGAGATTACATAGATAGATTGTTTTTATGAGATGTAGAAAATGATATTAATTATATAGACATATAGATTTTTGAGGTAAGTTAGAGTAGCTTATATATATAATGATAGATATGTTGATCAGTGGGAATATTTAGAGAGATGGCAGATATTAGGAGGTTGAGTAGATTATATTATAGATATATATACCTATATATTTTTTATTAGATTTATATGCATTAATATATCTATATAGACTAGTTATATTTTGAGTATATTTATATTATATTATATATTTATATATCATATAATATATTTTTATTATATTTATATTATATTATATATATATACATAAATTATATCTTTATTTTATTTTTTATTATATATTATATTTAACATTTTAGTTTAATTTATATATATAATTAGTAAGTATTTAAGTCTATTATTATTAATATTAAACCATTATTAATTATTATATTATATTTTATATTATTATATTTATGGTTTTAATAAGAAAAATATTAAAAAAATAAATGTTTTATTTAATCATTTTGAAAATTAGATAGTATTAGGATATTTGTCGATATAGCAGATATAGATCATAGTATAGAGGATATAACTTTATGTAAAATTTATATTTAAATCTATATATACATATATATACAATTTTATTATATTTAATTATATATATACGTTATTATTTATTGATTATTATTAATATTTTTTTATTTCTTTAAGGTTATTATTGTCTTATTGTTTCATTATTAATTATTAACATTTTTTTGGATTTTAGTTATTTAGCGTATTTTTTTATTCTATGTTACTCATTTATTTATATTTTTTTTTTTTTTTAGTGGATGTATTTAGTTTTTTTAACAAAATATTTTTATTTAATTTTACACTCACACCTACCAACCATCATTAACCAAAAATTTTCACCTTCCCCCAGCAGCATATCAGAAGTCAAGGGCCTATTTTCTCTCTATTTCTTATTTTAAATGTGTTGTTACTATTATTAGGGGTTAGAAGTTCAAGTAGAGAATTGTTTCGTAAATATATTTTTAAGCTTTTTAGAAGGCTTTTATATTTTTTTATAGTTCCGCCATGGAGGGACTGAATGATCTCTGACTGTCAGTAGAATCGGAGGGAAAAATGTGAACACATTAGAGGGTCACCTGCTTGGGAATGGGGAGACTAGGTCATGTTATGGTTGACAGGTGGACTGAATCCTGGGGGAGGGGGGGGACACACCCATGGACACCACAGACAGAGAGGGTGGGAAACAGGCACAGGTCAAGAGTAGATCGCTCGGGGTGGGGGTAGTACATGTAGGGTGAAGAAGAGAGTGGAGGGTGGGTGACGAGTAGACCCTCAGACTAGAAGAGGGGGGAGGAAGGTGGGGGGGAACAAGTTTTCACAGGGGACGGGGGCGGGGGAAAGGTTTTTGGAATAGGAGCTGAGAAGGAGAGAGGGGGGAGGGGGGGGGGAGACAGAGGATTGTGGAGAGAGACAGGAAGGGAAGACCGGGGGGGAAAGTGAATAGAGTAGGGTGGTGGACGCGGGGAGAAAAGGGTGAAGGATGCTCGTTTTTTTAGCAGTGGGTCGGGCTGAGTCGTGCTCGGGGTGGCGGGGGAAGGGGTGGGAACAGTCAGGCCGAGGGCAGGTCGGGGGGGATTACGACGGGGGAGGGGGACGGTCCAGCACTATGGACAACGGCGTGCGCGGCGTACTAGAGGGGATTCCTGGGGTTTTGCTAGGGGCAGGTCGAGGACGGGGGGGGGCAGGGGGTAGGTTCCAGCTTCCGAGGGGGGAGCATGTTCAATCCCAGCGCGAGGGGGTAGTGTGTTTTGTTTTGTGGGGCTCGCGGAGTCGGGGAAGACTCCTGACGGTCGGGGGAATACGCATTTGGAATGATGTGGACTGAACCGTCGCAGGACGAAATGTAGGGCAGGAACAACTGTGATTCGGCTGCACCTAGTGCGTGAACCAATAAGAGGACAACGTAGGTGGGGAGAGGGGGAAGGGAAGCGTGGGGGGAGAGGTGGTGGAGCTGGACAAGAGGGACGGCGGGGAGGGAAGGGCAGGTGCGCGTGCCACACTGGGACACCACCACACACACACAAATCTACACAGAGACACAAACTGATAGATACGAGGGAGTCATGACCGCACAGGGGGGCCCAGGTCGGGGTTGGCAAGAGGAGGAGGATTCAGTCGGAGGTCCGATCAGAGCCTTAGGGATTCTGAGGGGGTGGAGGGACCAGGGGGAAAGAGGGAGGGCGACTCTCCAGCCAGGGGAGAGGGTGTGAACTGAGTAGTGGACGACAAGGGATGGGGGGGAAGGGGGAGAAGGGGGGGGATGGGGGGGAAAGAGGTCACTAGGGGAGGGACTGAGAAAGTTTAGGCATCAGGGTGTGGGACAGAAAGGAAGGGAGTTCGAATCCATGAGAAGGAGAGTTTTATTTAGAGGGGGGGGGGAAAGGGGGGGGGAGGGGACGAAAGGGGGGACCTGGATCAGGGGGACGGGAAGGGGGGGAATGAAAGGAGGAGGGAGGAGGGATGCCTAAACTGAAAAATAAACACTTCGGAGGGGAACTTGCAGGGAGGGAGGGAATACTGCCTAGGAGGGACGGATGACAGGGGGTGAGAGGGACAGAAGAGGACGGTGGTACCCATCACCCCCCCCCCCAAAAACCTGGCGTCGAGGGGGGGGTCCAGGGGGATCATAAGGAGGAGGGGGAAGGGGGAGGGAAAGGGAGGGGATAGGAGGGAGACTGCTGAGGGGGGGGGGAGGACAGCCATGATACAAAGATCATGGGCTGCAGGCTGGGGGGGGCAGTCTCAATATGTATGATGGAAGGGAGAGAGACGAACGAAGGGGGGTGGGGGATAGGGGGGCAGCAGGGAAGGGGAGGGAATCAATAACGGAGTTTAACATTAGAAGGCCTGAGAGGAGAATATTGGAGGTCTCAATATGGGTGAGAGAGGTGGTGGACAGGACGGGAGGGGGAGGGGGGAGCTATTGAAAGGGGAGGATAGGGATCAGGGATAGGGTTAAGAGGGGGGGGGCCTGAGGGGAATAGATGGGGGGGGGGGAGGGTATCATCGGGGGGGGAGAAGGGGAAGAAAGGGAGACTGGGATTGGGGCGGAGAGGACTGTCTCAATATGTATCATAAAGACAGTTAACAGTATAAAGGCCTGAGTGATACTACTGTACTGTCCCAATATGTATCATAAAGACGTTAACAGTATAAAGGCCTGAGTGATAACTACTTTACTGTCTCATATGTTATCATAAAGGACAGTTAACAGTATAAAGGCCTGAGTGATACTACTGTATTGCATACTGGGGAAAGGCTATCTCAGGTATCTCAAGGACTACAAGTCCCAGCTGACACTTCTCTCCCCTCTTACACGACTATTGGATCTCACATTGCTGTTGCCGTGGAGATGTTTCACCCTTTCCCTTCGAAAGAAACATCCACTTTTTTCCTCTTCTCTCTCGTCTCTCTTTTGTCTTTTCTGCACAAGTCCTCGTCTTTTCTCAATTTCATCCCTCCCTCGCTTTTACCTCTTTCTTTATTTCATATTGTTTTCTTTTCTTGTGCTACGGCAACAAGGAGAGGAGGACAACAGCATGGAAGACAGAAGAAACAGAACCCAGGCCTGCTGGGAGAGATGAGGAAGAGGAACAAAGGAAAAGCCTGATAGATGTGAAAATGTTGTGGGCGTGAGCAGAGCCGGAGAGGAGGAGAGGAAGGAGAGATGATGAGAAGGCAGAGGGGGATTAGGGGGATCGTAGAGGTGATGAACTCAGGGTGGCGTGAACGAGGGATCGGTTTCACCTAGAGGAGAGGAGAGAGAGAGAAACGACGAGAGAGAGAGAGAGAGAGAGAGATGGATGGAGAGGTAGGAGAGAAGTTGCTGTGAGCGAGCAGTGTTGTTGAACGACAGAACAGAGGAAATAAATGATGAATGTCGTAGAGTTATGGAGATGAGTAGAGGGCGACGAGGTGCCTGTCTGTGTCGCTCTGTTGGGTTGTGGTGTGTGTGTGGTGTGTTGTGTGTGTGTTGTGTGTGTTATTTGTGTGTGTGTGTGTGGGTGTGTGTGTGTGTGGTGTGTGTGTGTGTATGTGGTGTGTGAAACCAAAAAGAAACATATAGGTTAGTCCAAAGGGTCCCAGTCCTATCTTTGTCAAGTCTAATAATATAATGATGATCCTATCATTTCTGTCAATGAAGAGAAACATGTAAGTAAGACCTGACAGCTCCATCCCATTACCAGGTCTGATCTCTTCTGTGAGGACAGATTATACAGGAGAGATGAAGTAACGCCCTCGTTTGCCATTCATCATCCTCTTCTCCTCTCTCCTCTTTCTTCCTCAGGCCAGATCTAAGATCAGTTCAGGTTCAATCCTAACCTCGGTGCCGCAGAATAGTTGAGAGATTTGATATATTTTGATGATTTGCTTCGTGACCTTGAAGGCAGTCAAATCTAAATCAAATCAAATCAAATTTATGGTCACATGCGCCGAAATACAACAGGTGCAAGACATTACAGTGAAATGCTTACTTACTACAGCCCTTAACCAACAGTGCATTTATTGTAAACAAAAAAGTAAGAATAAAACAACAACAAAAAAAAAGAGAAAAAAGAGCAGAAGTAAAAAAGACAGTTAGGGAGGCTAGATATACAATAGAATAACAAGTAACAGTAGGGAGGCTATATATATACAGGGGGGGGCTACCGTTGCATAGAGTCAATGTGCGGGGGCACCGGCTAGTTGAGGTAGTTGAAGGTAATATGTACATGTGGGTAGAGTTAAAGTGACTATGCATAAATACTTAACAGAGTAGCAGCAGCAGCGTAAAAGGGATGGGGTGGGGGGCAGTGCAAATAGTCCGGGTAAGCCATGATTAGCTGTTCAGGAGTCTTATGGCTTGGGGGTAGAAGCTGTTGAGAAGTCTTTTGGACCTAGACTTGGCACTCCGGTACCGCTTTGCCGTGCGGGCTTGTAGCAGAGAGAAACAGTCTATGACTAGGGGTGGACTGGAGTCTTTGACAATTTTGAGGGCCTTCCTCTGACACCGCCTGGTATATAGAGGTCCTGGATGGCAGGGAGCTTTGCCCAGTGATGTACTCTGGGCCGTACGCACTACCCTCTGTAGTGCCTTGCGGTCAGAGGCCAAGCAGTTGCCATACCAGGCGGTGATGCAAACCAGTCAGGATGCTCTCGATGGTGCAGCTGTAGAATTTTTTGAGGATCTGAGGACCCATGCCAAATCTTTTTAGTCTCCTGAGGGGGGGAATAGGCTTTGTCGTGCCCTCTTCACGACTGTCTGTCTTGGTGTGTTTGGACCCATGATAGTTCGTTGGTGATGTGGACACCAAGGAACTTGAAGCTCTCAACCTGTTCCACTACAGCCCCGTCGATGAGAATGGGGGCGTGCTCAGTCCTCTCTTTTTTTTTCCTGTAGTCCACAATCATCTCCTTTGTCTTGGTCACGTTGAGGGAGAGGTTGTTGTCCTGGCACCACACGGCCAGATCTCTGACCCTCCTCCCTATAGGCTGTCTCATCGTTGTCGGTGATCAGGCCTACCACTGTTGTGTCGTCGGCAAACTTAATGATGGTGTTGGAGTCGTGCCTGGCCATGCAGTCATGGGTGAACAGAGAGTACAGGAGGGGACTGAGCACGCACCCCTGAGGGGCCCCCCGTGTTGAGGATCAGTGTGGGCAGATGTGTTGTTTTACCTACCCTTACCACCTGGGGGCGGCCCCAGGATCGCAGTTTTGCCGGTCAGGGAAGTCCAGGATCCAGTTGCAGAGGGAGGTGTTTAGTCCAGGATCCTTAGCTTAGTGATGAGCTTTGAGGGCACTATGGTGTTGAATGCTGAGCTGTAGTCAATGAATAGCATTCTCAACGTAGGTGTTCCTCTTGTCCAGGTGGGAAAGGGCAGTGTGGAGTGCGATAGAGATTGCATCATCTGTGGATCTGTTGGGGCGGTATGCAAATTGGAGTGGGGTCTAGGGTTTCTGGGATTATGCTGTTGATGTGAGCCATGACCAGTCTTTCAAAAGCACTTCATGGCTACAGACGTCAGTGCCACGGGTCGGTAGTCATTTAGGCAGGTTATCTTAGAGTTCTTGGGCACGGGGACTATGGTGGTCTGCTTGTGAAACATGTTGGTATTACAGACTCAGTCAGGGACATGTTGAAATGTCAGTGAAGACACTTGCCAGTTGGTCAGCACATGCTCGGAGTACACGTCCTGGTAATCCGTAATCCGTCTGGCCCTGCGGCCTTGTGAATGTTGACCTGCTTAAAAAGTCTTACTCACATCGGCTACGGAGAGAGCTGTGATCACATAGTCGTCCGGAAACAGCTGGTGCTCTCATGCATGCTTCAGTGTTGGCTTGCCTCGAAGCGAGCATAGAAGTGGTTTAGCTCGTCTGGTAGGCTTGTGTCACTGGGCAGCTCGCGGGCTGTGCTTCCCTTTGTAGTCTGTAATAGTTTTCAAGCCCTGCCACATCCGACGAGCGTCAGAGCCAGTGTAGTATGATTCAATCTTAGACCTGTATTGACTCTTTGCCTGTTTGATGGTTCGTCGGAGGTCATAGCGGGATTTCTTATAAGCGTCCGGGTTAGAGTCCCGTCCTTGAAAGCGGCCAGCTCTACCCTTTAGCTCAGTGCGGATGTTTCCTGTAATCCATGGCTTCTGGTCTGGTTGGGGTATGTACGTACGGGTCACTGTGGGGACGACATCATCGATGCACTTATTGATGAAGCCAGTGACTGATGTGGTGTACTCCTCAATGCTGTCTGAAGAATCCCTCCTGAACATGTTCCAGTCTGTGCTAGCAAAACAGTCCTGTAGCTTAGCATCTGCGTCATCTGACCACCACTTTTTTATTAGCCGAGTCACTGGTTGCTTCCTGCTTCAGTTTTTGCTTATAAAGCAGGAATCAGGAGGATAGAGTTATGGTCAGATTTGCCCAAATGGAGGGCGAGGGAGAGCTTTGTATGCGTCTCTGTGTGTGGGAGTAAAGGTGGTCTAGAGTTTTTTTTTTTCCCCTCTGGTTGCACATTTAACATGCTGGTAGAAATGAGGGTAGAACGGATTTAAGTTTCCCTGCATTAAAAAAGTCCCCTGCTACTAGGATGCGCTGCATCTGGATGAGCGTTTTCCTGTTGATTAATGGCCTTTGTACAACTCATTCAGTGCAATCTTAATGCCAGCATTGGTTTGTGGTGGTAAATAGACAGCTATGAAAAGTATAGATGAAAACTCTCTTGGTAAATAGTGTGGTCTACAGCTTATCATAAGATACTCTACCTCAGGCGAGCAAAACCTTGAGACTTCCTTAGTATTTGATTTTGTGCACCAGCTGTTGTTTACAAAATATACAGAGACCGCCACCCCTCGTCTCTACCCGAGTCTGCCGTTCTGTCCTGCCGATTGTAGCGTATAGCCTGCTAGCTGAATGTTGTCATTGTTGTCATTCAGCCACGACTCCGTGAAACATAAGATATTACAGTTTTTAATGTCCCGTTGGTAGGATAACCGTAATCTTAAATCGTCCATTTTATTCTTATCCAAAGCTTGAACGTTGGCTAATAGGATTGATGGGAGAGGCAGTTTACTCGTTCGCCGTCGGATCTTTTACAAGGCACCCCCGACCTACGTCCACGATATCTCCGTCTCTTCCTCACGCGAATGACGGGGATCTGGGCCTTGTCTGGAGTCTGTAGAATATCCTTCGCGAACGCCTCGTTGAAGAAAAAGTGTTCGTCCAACGCGAGGTGAGTAATCGCTGTCCTGATATCCAGAAGCTCTCTTTGGTTATAAGAGACGATGGCATAAACATTATGTACAAAATAAATTTACAACATAACGCGGAAAAAACACACATTAATAGTACAATTGGTTAGAGGGCTGTTAAACGGCTTAGTCTATAGATGAAATGTTTATACATGCTAATGTTGTTTATATGTTTGCGAGTGGCTAGATTAACAAAACCAAAGTGTAGATAGGGTCACTTCCTGTCCGCCCTTTAGACTCCAGTCAAGGTAAGTAAACAAGTAGGACCTTTTTTGGAAACAAACATCGAAGGAAAACAAACATCGAAATATGTCAAATCTCTGAACCATCCCTTTAACCATTTAGAATGAAAAGTAGTGCACCACATAGGGAATAGGGTGCGATTTCGGAAGCAAAAAAAAAAGCGGACCTGTGGCTTCCGGCTGATGCATTGTTGGATGAGGTCAGGGGGTCAAGGGAGAGACTGGCTCTATGATTAATATCAGTGTACAGGGCTTGCCCTCCCTCGCCATCATTCACACAAACACGCACACACATGTGTTCACACACACACCACCCACAACACACACGTGCACACACACACACACTGGCACACAGACATATACACACGCCATCTCTGTGTTATAAAGGTGTTCGAGTCAGCCTACTAGGGAGGTCTCATTATGGGGTCCTTCCACTGCCCACACACACGCCTGCCTGCTCCTCTAGGGCATCCATCAATCTGTCTGTCTCAACTGACACTAAACTAAACCATCAGCAGACTTAGCCTACTCTGGGCTGGACTCTCCTCCTTCTCACACACAGTCTGTCTCTTTTCCTCTCCTCTCTGTCTCTCCATCTCTCTCTCTCTCTCTCTCTCTCTCTCTCTCTCTCTCTCTCTCTCTCTCTCTCTCTCTCTCTCTCTCTCTCTCTCTCTCCTTATGCCTTCTCTCTCCTTCGCTCTCTCTCTCTCTCTCTCTCTCTCTCTCTCTCTCTCTCTCTCTCTCCTCTCTCTCCTTACACCCTCTCTCTCTCCATCTCTCTCTCTCTCTCTCTCTCTCTCTCTCTCTCTCACTCTCTCTCTCTCTCTCTCTCTCCTCTCTCTCTCTCTCTCTCTCTCTCTCTTTCTCTCTCTCTCTCTCTCTCTCTCTACATTTATCTGTATCTCTCTGCCTCCTCTCTCTCTCTCTACATTTTTCTGTATCTCTCTGCCTCCTCCCTCTCTCTCTACATTTCTCTGTATCTCTCTGCCTCTTCTCTCTCTCTACATTTCTCTGTATCTCTCTGCCTCCTCTCCCTCTCTACATTTCTCTGTATCTCTCTGCCTCCTCCCTCTCTCTCTACATTTCTCTGTATCTCTCTGCCTCCTCTCCCTCTCTACATTTCTCTGTATCTCTCTGCCTCCTCCCTCTCTCTCTACATTTCTCTGTATCTCTCTTTCTCCTCTCTCTCTCTCTACATTTCTCTGTATCTCTCTGCCTCCTCTCTCTCTCTACATTTCTCTGTATCTCTCTGCCTCCTCCCTCTCTCTCTACATTTCTCTGTATCTCTCTGCCTCCTCCCTCTCTCTCTCTACATTCTCTGTATCTCTCTGCCTCCTCACTCTCTCTCTACATTTCTCTCTGTATCTCTCTGCCTCCCCTCTCTCTCCACATTTCTCTGTATCTCTCTGCCTCCTCCATCTTTCTTTCTCCTTCTTTCTTTCTTCCTTTCTTCTTTCTTTTCTTTCTTTCTTTCTTTCTTTCTTTCTTTCTTTCTTTCTTTTTTCTTTCTTCTTTCTTTCTTCTTTCTTTCTTTCTTTCTTTCTTTCTTTCTTTCCTTTCTTTCTTCTTTCTTTCTTTCTTTCTCCTCTGGAGAACATTGAGTTGCTGTACATAGTCACTAACTAGTTAAATGTAAATTAACTGAGAGCGAGAAAGAGAGAGAGAGGTTTAATCAGGAGACAGTTTTTCCTGAAACAGGCCGTCTTAATGAAATCAGGAAGAGTCTCTTTTGCGGTTGGTTGTGGGATGCAGAATAAGTCATGACACCGTTTATGAAGTTCAGACTGGAGAGCGGTTCCCTTTTCGCCTATTTTCAGTGGTCCAATAGTGTCTGGTTGAATTTGTGGCCCTGTGGTTCATTCATAGACTGAAGATGAATTAACATATGGCAGCAAGAGTGAGATAGAAAGAGAGAAAGGAAGAGAGAGAAGAGAGAGAGAGAGAGAGATGAGAGAGAGAGAGAGAGAGAGAGAGAGAGAGAGAGAGAGAGAGAGAGAGGGAGAGTTAGAGAGAGAGAGAGAGAGAGAGTGGGGTGAGAGAGAGAGAGAGAGAAGAGAAGAGAGGAGAAGAAAGAGAGAAGAGAGAGAGAAAGAGAAGAAGAGAAAGAGAAAGAGAAAGGAGAGAAAAAGAGAAAGAAAGAGAAAGAGAAAGAGAAAACGGAAAGAGAAAGAGAAGGATGAAGAGGAAGGAGAGAGAAAGAGAAGGAGAAGTGATATAAGAGAAGAGAGAGAGAAGAGAGAGAGAGGAGAGAGAGAGACGAGAGAGAGAGAGATCGAGAACGAGAGAGAGAGAGGAGAGAGAGAGAGAGAGAGAGAGAGAGAGAGAGAGAGAGAGAGAGAGAGAGAGCGGGGAGAGAGGAGAAGAGAGGAAATGAATGTAGAAGAGTGT
>CM072220.1:11776187-11796187 GCA_036851935.1 Coregonus suidteri
GGTTTGGGGTGGGGGGGAGGATTCAGCAGCTTGAGGAGAATATGGCAAAGAGCTTCCTAGGGTTAGAGGCAGATGCTTGGAATTTAGAGTGGTAGAAAGTGGCCTTAGCAGCAGAAACAGAGAAGAAAATGTAGAGAGGAGGGAGTGAAAAGATGCCAGGTCGGCAGGGAGTTTAGTTTTCTTCCATTTGTGCTCAGCTGCCCGGAGCTCTGTTCTGTGAGCTCGCAATTGAGTCATCAAGCCACGGAGCTGGAGGGGAGGACCGAGCCGGCCGGGAGGATAGGGGACACAGGGAGTCAAAGGATGCAGAAAGGGAGGAGAGGAGGGTTGAGGAGGCAGAATCAGGAGATTGGAGGGAGAAGGATTGAGCAGAGGGAAGAGATGATAGGATGGAAGAGGAGAGAGTAGTGGGGAGAGAGAGAGCGAAGGTTGCGGCGGCGCGTTACCATCTGTGTAGGGGCAGAGTGAGTAGTGTTGGAGGAGAGCGAGAGAGAAAAAGGATACAAAGTAGTGGTCGGAGACATGGAGGGGAGTTGCAGTGAGATTAGTAGAAGAGCCACATCTAGTAAAGATGAAGTCAAGCGTATTGCCTGCCTTTGTGAGTAGGGGGGGACGGTGAGAGGGTGAGGTCAAAAGAGGAGAGGAGTGGAAAGAAGGAGGCAGAGAGAAATGAGTCAAAATGTAGACGTAGGGAGGTTGAAATCCCCCAAAACTGTGAAGGGTGAGCCATCCTCAGGAAAGGGAACTTATCAAGGCGTCAAGCTCATTGATGAACTCTCCAAGGGAACCTGGAGGGCGATAGATGACAAGGATATTAAGCTTAAATGGGCTAGTGACTGTGACAGCGTGGAATTCAAATGAGGAGATAGACAGATGGGTTAGGGGAAAAATTGAGAATGACCACTTGGGAGAGATGAGGATTCCTGTGCCACCACCCCTCTGACCAGATGCTCTCGGGGTATGCGAGAAACACATGGTCAGAAGAGGAGAGAGCAGTAGGAGTAGCAGTGTTTTCAGTGGTGTAGCGTTCTGTTATAACACAAAGCCTGAATATGTTGTATACAGCAAGTCAATGATGTGTGAATCACAAACACCACAGCAACCCACTCCTACAACAACCTCCCTGCTATCACCGTACACTGTCATTAAACACCACATTCAGCGCACTAACAACCCACTCCTACAACAACCTCCCTGCTATCACCGTACCCTGTCATTAAACACCACATTCAACAGTAAACACTTCTAAACCTTCCAAAACCTACTAGTTCATAACCTTTCTCCCAGACACATTGAAGAATGGCTGCCTCTCAATGTCAGAAAAGGAGCTTGGCTACGTGTGTGTGTGCAGAGCTTCGCTACCTGTCAGGGTGTGTGTGTGTACGTGTGTGTGTGTGTGCGTTTTGTGTGTGTGTGTGTGTGTGTGTGTGTGTGTGTGTGTGTGTGTGTTTGTGTGGAGCTACCTGTTAGGGGGTGTGTGTATGTGTGTGTTTGTGTACGCCTGTGTGTGTGTGTGTGTGTGTGTGTGTGTGTGTGTGTGTGTGTGTGTGTGTGTGTTTGTGTGGAGCTAGCTGTCAGGGTTGACGCCATTTGAAGCTTTATTACTGAAGAACAGATCAAAGACAGGACGCCCGCAGGCCCTCTCCAACGCGCACACATACACACACACACACACACAAACACGCACACACGCACACACACACAAAAACACACACACACACACACACAATCACACAAACACACGCTGGCAGAAAGATAGAGAATTAAAAGAGGAGATGAGAGAGGAGAGGAGACAGATGAAACATTCGGCTGACATTGACTGTTCTTCATATGTTGGTTTGTTTATTTCCAACGTTTGTATGAATAAATATTTAGTGACAGAAAGAGCTGTGGTGACAGGTCTGGAGACTTTTAGGGGTGATCTGTCTCTCTCTCCTCTCTAACTCCATACTTTCTCTCTCCTCTCTAACTCCATACTTTCTCTCTCCTCTCTAACTCCATACTTTCTCTCTCTCCTCTCTAACTCTATACTTTCTCTCTCCTCTCTAACTCCATACTTTCACTCTAGGCTCTAACTCCATACTTTCTCTCTCACCTCTAACTTCATATTTTCTCTCTCACCTCTAACTCCATACTTTCTCTCTAGGCTCTAACTCCATACTTTCTCTCTCACCTCTAAATCCATACTTTCTCTCTCCCCTCTAACTCCATACTTTCTCTCTCATCTCTAACTCCATACATTTTCTCTCACCTCTAACTCCATAATTTCTCTCACCTCTAACTACATACTTTCTCTCTCAACTCTAACACCATACTTTCTCTCTCAGCTCTAACTCCATACTTTCTCTCTCGGCTCTAACTCCATACTTTCTCTCTCATCCATAACTCCATACTTTCTCTCTCACCTCTAACTCCATACTTTCTCTCTCACCTCTAACTCCATACTTTCTCTCTCAGCTCTCAGCTCTAACTCCATACTTTCTCTCTGGGCTCTAACACCATACTTTCTCTCTCAGCTCTCTAACTCCATACTTTCTCTCTCATCCATAACTCCATACTTTCTCTCTCGGCTCTAACTCCATACTTTCTCTCTCCGCTCTAACTCCATACTTTCTCTCTCGGCTCTAACTCCATATATTCTCTCTCACCTCTAACTCCATACTTTCTCTCTTAGCTCTAACTCCATACTTTCTCTCTCCGCTCTAACACCATACTTTCTCTCTCATCCATAACTCCTTACTTTCTCTCTCACCTCTAACTCCATACTTTCTCTCTCACCTCTAACTCCATACTTTCTCTCTAGGCTCTAACTCCATACTTTCTCTCTGGGCTCTAACACCATACTTTCTCTCTCAGCTCTCAGCTCTAACTCCATACTTTCTCTCTGGGCCTAACACCATACTTTCTCTCTCAGTTCTAACTCCATACTTTCTCTCTCGGCTCTAACTCCATACTTTCTCTCTCATCCATAACTCCATACTTTCACTCTCAGCTCTAACTCCATACTTTCTCTCTCGGCTCTAACTCCATACTTTCTCTCTCAGCTCTCAGCTCTAACTCCATACTTTCTCTCTGGGCCCTAACACCATACTTTCTCTCTCAGCTCTAACTCCATACTTTCTCTCTCATCCATAACTCCATACTTTCTCTCTCGGCTCTAACTCCATACTTTCTCTCTCCGCTCTAACTCCATACTTTCTCTCTCGGCTCTAACTCCATATATTCTCTCTCACCTCTAACTCCATACTTTCTCTCTCAGCTTTAACTCCATACTTTCTCTCTGGACCCTAACACCATACTTTCTCTCTCTGCTCTCAGCTCTAACTCCATACTTTCTCTCTGGGCCTAACATCATACTTTCTCCCTCAATTCTAACTCCATACTTTCTCTCTCACCTCTAACTCCATACTTTCTCTCTCACCTCTAACACCATACTTTCTCTCTCAGCTCTAACTCCATACTTTCTCTCTCGGCTCTAACTCCATTCTTTCTCTCTCGGCTCTAACTCCATTCTTTCTCTCTCATCCATAACTCCATACTTTCTCTCTCACCTCTATCTCCATACTTTCTCTCTAGGATCAATCTCCATACTTTCTCTCTTGGCTCTAACTCCATACTTTCTCTCTAGGCTCTAACTCCATACTTTCTCTCTCGGCTCTAACTTCTAACTTTCTCTCTCAGCTCAATCTCCATACTTTCTCTCTCACCTCTAACTCCATAATTACTTTTTCTCTCAGCTCTAACTCCATACTTTCTCTCTCGGTTCTAACACCATACTTTCTCTCTCAGCTCTAACTCCATACTTTCTCTCTCACCTCTAACTCCATACTTTCTCTCTCACCTCTAACTCCATACTTTCTCTCTCACTCTAACTCCATACTTTCTCTCTTGGCTCTAACTCCATACTTTCTCTCTCACCTCTAACTCCATACCTTCTCTCTCAGCTCTAACTCCAAACTTTCTCTCTCATCTCTATCTCCATACTTTCTCTCTCACCTCTAACTCCATAATTACTTTCTCTCTCAGCTCTAAGTCCATACTTTCTCTCTCATCTCTAACTTCATACTTTCTCTCTAGGCTCTAACTCCATACTTTCTCTCTTGGCTCTAACTCCATACTTTCTCTCTTGGCTCTAACTCCATACTTAATAAGACCCTTATCATTCTTGCCCTTTCTCTCCATCTTTCTCTCTTCCTTAATATCTCCTTCCATCTCTTTCTCTCTTCCTCTCCCTCTCTCGCCCTCCCCCTATTTTCTCCTTCCCGCTCATACACAATTTACATCATCCCCGGCTCATTGGGATTGCCATGCCGCCAGTGAGAAAAGACGTAGCAGAGTGGCTCGCGGTTCAGGTGTGTGTGTGTGTGTATGTGTGTGTGTGTGTGTGTGTGGTTGTACGTGTGTGTGTGTGTGTGTGTGTGTGTGTGTGTGTGTGTGTGTGTGTGTGTGTAAGAGTGTTAGTTAGCAATGAGAGTTCTCTTGAGAGGTGTGTATGTGTATGTGAGAGATGTAAAAATAAAAAGATCAGTCCATTCATTCAGACTATTCCATCCCCAAATGCTATTTTTACATGATTCACTCCATGGGCCATGTATAGAATGACAGTATCAACAACTATATCAGCAACTCCCTCCCTCCATCCTACAGTACCTGCGTACCATGGTCCTATGCTTTTTGGAACTGTCTGTCTGGTGGAATGTCAGTCCAGTCCTGGGGTCTGATTGGTTGTCTCAAGAGTTATTTTCCTGTTACCTGGGGCAACGACCTTTCATCTCCCACGCCACGCTGCTCCTCTGGGGACTTCCGGTCTGCTACGATTGGCCCTGCTGATGCACAGAGATGAGGTCAGTATCATACACATCACACAGGTATGTACAGAGAGAGAGAGGAGAGACTAGAAGTGTGAGAGAGAGAGAGAGAGAGAGAGAGAGAGAGAGAGAGAGAGAGGAGAGAGAGAGAGAGAGAGAGAGAGAGAGAGAGAGAGAGAGAGAGAGAGAGAGAGAGAGAGAGAGAGAGAGAGAGAGAGAGAGAGAGAGAGAGAGAGAGAGAGAGAGAGAGGGGTATGACAGGCGCAATGGCCCAGGGAAAGGAAAGATAAGGTGGTAGAGAGAGGGAGGGATGTGTGAGAAAGGAAGATGGGGAGATACCAAGAAAGACGGAGGAATAGCAAATAATGAAAAGAGAGATAGTGTGTGTGTGTTTGTGTCTTTGTGTGTGTGTGTGTGTGTGTGTGTGTGTGTGTGTGTGTTAGGTACAGTGGGGAAAAAAGTATTTAGTCAGCCAGCAATTGTGCAAGTTCTCCCACTTAAAAAGATGAGAGAGGCCTGTAATTTTCATCATAGGTACACGTCAACTATGACAGACAAAATGAGAAAAGAAAATCCAGAAAATCACATTGTAGGATTTTTTATGAATTTATTTGCAAATTATGGTGGAAAATAAGTATTTGGTCAATGACAAAAGTTTCTCAATACTTTGGTTATATACCCTTTGTTTGCAATGACACAGTAAACGTTCTCTGTAAGTCTTCACAAGGTTTTCACACACTGTTGCTGGTATTTTGGCCCTTTCCTCCATGCAGATCTCCCCTAGAGCAGTGATGTTTTAGGGCTGTCGCTGGGCAACACGGACTTTCAACTCCCTCCAAAGATTTTCTATGGGGTTGAGATCTGGAGACTGGCCACTCCAGGACCTTGAAATGCTTCTTACGAAGCCACTCCTTCGTTGCCCAGGCGGTGTGTTTGAGATCATTGTCATGCTGAAAGACCCAGCCATGTTTCATCTTCAATGCCCTTGCTGATGGAAGGAGGTTTTCACTCAAAATCTCACGATACATGGCCCCATTCATTCTTTCCTTACACACGATCAGTCGTCCTGGTCCCTTTGCAGAAAAACAGCCCCAAAGCATGATGTTTCCACCCCCATGCTTCACAGTAGGTATGGTGTTCTTTGGATGCAACTCAGCATTCTTTGTCCTCTAAACACGACGAGTTGAGTTTTTACCTAAAAGTTATATTTTGGTTTCATCTGACCGTATGACATTCTCCCAATCCTCTTCTGGATCATCCAAATGCACTCTAGCAAACTTCAGACAGGCCTGGACATGTACTGGCTTAAGCAGGGGGACACGTCTGGCACTGCAGGATTTGAGTCCCTGGCGGCATAGTGTGTTACTGATGGTAGGCTTTGTTACTTTGGTCCCAGCTCTCTGCAGGTCATTCACTAGGTCCCCCGTGTGGTTCTGGGATTTTTGCTCACCGTTCTTGTGATCATTTTGACCCCACGGGGTGAGATCTTGCGTGGAGCCCCAGATCGAGGGAGATTATCAGTGGTCTTGTATGTCTTCCATTTCCTAATAATTGCTCCCACAGTTGATTTCTTCAAAACCAAGCTGCTTACCTATTGCAGATTCAGTCTTCCCAGCCTGGTGCAGGTCTACAATTTTGTTTCTGGTGTCCTTTGACAGCTCTTTGGTCTTGGCCATAGTGGAGTTTGGAGTGTGACTGTTTGAGGTTGTGGACAGGTGTCTTTTATACTGATAACAAGTTCAAACAGGTGCTATTAATACAGGTAACGAGTGGAGGACAGAGGAGCCTCTTAAAGAAGAAGTTACAGGTCTGTGAGAGCCAGAAATCTTGCTTGTTTGTAGGTGACCAAATACTTATTTTCCACCATAATTTGCAAATAAATTCATAAAAAATCCTACAATGTGATTTTCTGGATTTTTTTCCTAAATTTGTCTGTCATAGTTGACGTGTACCTATGATGAAAATTACAGGCCTCTCTCATCTTTTTAAGTGGGAGAACTTGCAAAATTGGTGGCTGACTAAATACTTTTTTTCCCCCACTGTAGGTGTCTATGCATTAGCTGTGTGTATGCGCTAAATGTGTGTGTGTGTGACGTGTGTGGTAATGAATAAGGATGTCCTGTGTGTGTCGTTAATCAGGGCCTGGTGCTGGCAGCTAACAGATAAGCAGATTGATCCAAGGCCACCTGGGGAACGAAGGCTGGCACCGGCCCATTTAACACACTCACACACGGGAAACGCGTAAACACACACACACACGGACGCAAAGACAGTAAGACTCACACACCTAGCACGACTAACACACGTGGCTAACTAACACACCAAACTGTAGGGGTCTGGGGACTTCATCGCAGTCAAAGATACAGACAGGAGGGCTCCCTCCTGTCATAAACACACACACACACACACACACACACAGGCTACCGCCCGTCACAGACACGATGACTGAGCCTCCACTAGAGAACACACAACAGATAAACAATAAAGGGGGCTATGGGTGTACGGCCGCAAGCTAAGCCATGGATACAGAAGCTTAGTCTGCATCCCAAATGACACCCTAGTCCCTAAATAGTGCACTACTTTAGACCAGAGCCCATAGGGTCCCATTTGGGAAGCAGCCTTAGACTTCAGTCCCATTCTTTACTCTTCTCTTCCAAGTGTGCACTTGTCCTCTCCCCCTCTAGGATTTCAAAACAATGGACTGTTGTAACCATGGAACTTAGAGAGAGAGAGAGAGAGAGAGAGAGAGAGAGAGAGAGAGAGAGAGAGAGAGAGAGAGAGAGAGAGAGAGAGAGAGAGAGAGAGAGAGAGAGAGGAGAGAGATGGTACAGTTCACGAGAGAGAGAGGACAGAGAGAGAGAGAGAGAGAGAGAGGATACATCCTTAGTATCCCACATGATACAGTTCACTGGAGACAGAGACAGACAGAGACAGAGAGAGGATGCTTCCTCAGCATCCCACATGGTACAGTTCACTAGGGACAGAGACAGAGACAGAGAGAGACAGAGAGAGGATGCTTCCTCAGCATCCCACATGGTACAGTTCACTAGAGACAGAGACAGAGAGAGACAGAGAGAGGATGCTTCCTCAGCATCCCACATGGTACAGTTCACTAGAGACAGAGACAGAGAGAGACAGAGAGAGGATGCTTCCTCAGCATCCCACATGATACAGTTCACTGGAGACAGAGACAGACAGAGACAGAGAGAGGATGCTCCCTCAGCATCCCACATAGTACAGTTCACTAGGGACAGAGACAGAGAGAGACAGAGAGAGGATGCTTCCTCAGCATCCCACATGGTACAGTTCACTAGAGACAGAGACAGAGAGAGACAGAGAGAGGATGCTTCCTCAGCATCCAACATGGTAGAGTTCACTAGGGACAGAGACAGAGAGAGACAGAGAGAGGATGCTTCCTCAGCATCCCACATGGTACAGTTCACTAGGGACAGAGACAGACAGAGACAGAGAGAGGATGCTTCCTCAGCATCCCACATGATACAGTTCACTGGAGACAGAGACAGACAGAGACAGAGAGAGGATGCTTCCTCAGCATCCCACATGATACAGTTCACTGGAGACAGAGACAGACAGAGACAGAGAGAGGATGCTTCCTCAGCATCCCACATGGTACAGTTCACTAGAGAGTAAGAGAGAAACAGAGAGAGGATGAGAGAGGATGAATGGTACAGAGAGAGAGAAAAATACTGAAGAGAGAGAGAGAGGGATGTGACCAGACCTGTAAACCCCACATGACAATTGTACCTGTCACAGAAGTGACAGAGACACACAGACACACACACATGCACAGAGAGACACAACACACACACACACACACACACACACACACACACACACACACACACACACACACACACACACACACACACAGCCTTGTGGCGGTCAGCCTGAAAGCCCAGACACAGTGGATAAATGGAGGGTGAGATGGAGGGAGAGATGGAGGGATGACAGGATGACTAAACAGAGTCAGGAACACGCTCCAGTCCAGTGTGACAGCTTCCTAGTCCACTGGGGGAAGTCTAAGAGAGGAGGAGAGGAGGAGGAGAGGGGAAGAGGGGAGGAGAGGAGGAGAGGAGGGGGGTAGAGGAGGAGGGAGGAGGTCCTGAGGGGAGGAGAGGAGGAGAGGAGGAGAGGAGGAGAGGAGAGGGGAGAGAGGAGGAGGAGTACGAGAGGGGAGGAGGTAGGAGGAGGGAGGAGTAGGAGGGGGGAGAGCAGGAGAGGAGGAAAGGAGGAGAGGAGAGGGGAGGATGTGAGTGGAGAGGAGAGAGGGGGAAAGGTCCTGGAGAGAGAGAGGGAGGAGAGAGAGGAAGGGAGAGAGAGTAGGAGAGAGAGGAGAGAGAGAGAGTCCTGAGTAGGAGGAGAAGGAGTAGAGGAGGAGAGAGAGGAGGAGGAGAGAGAGAGAGGGGAGGAGGGGAGGAGAAGAGGAGAGGAGGGGGGGGGAGGGGGAGAGTGAGTCCTACAGGCAGCGACCTGCAGTATGATTAAGAAATGAGGAGTATTGAGTATGTCCTGGCAGTATGTGGGTAAAACAGTATTAATGTCCTGCAGTAGTGGGTAAACATTTTTTGGTGGGTAAACAGTATAATGTCCTGCAGTGGCGAGAAACAGATTAATGTCCTGCAGTATGTGGGGAAAGACAGTGGGTTAATGTCCTGCAGTATGTGGGTAAAACAGTATTAATGTCCTGCAGTATGTGGGTAAAACAGTATTAATGTCCTGCAGTATGTGGGTAAACAGTATTAATGTCCTGCAGTATGTGGGTAAAACAGTATTAATGTCCTGCAGTATGTGGGTAAAACATTGTTAATGTCCTGCAGTATGTGGGTAAACAGTATTAATGTCCTGCAGTATGTGGGTAAACAGTATTAATGTCCTGCAGTATGTGGGTAAAACAGCATTAATGTCCTGCTCCACACACACATAGTAGCCGTTGCTGAATAATATAATGGTGTATTTCCAATCCGCTCTCCATCTTGGAAAAACACATCCAGCAACATCTTCTACGGTATAATGACGGTCTGCAAACAAACGTCTAAGATGCATGCCGCCACCTACTGAGCTTCGGTGTGCGATCAATCCTGGTTTGCCTAATTCTGCACTACTAAGAAAAAAATTAGAAATAAATCCCTACTAACGTCTAACAAACCTGTCAGGGTTGAGTGTAGAGGTAACGTGGAATCACACGCAGGACACACAGAGATTCGAAACAGATATCTTTAGTGAAGTCCGAAAATACAAGCCAAACACGGCAACAGGCCACAGGCGAAACATACGCACACTGGTAAGAACTAAAGTAAATGCGTACAACGTGCAGGACTCTCTCAAACAAAACGAAATACAGAGAGCACAGAACAGCGAACCAACTACTACACGTGACATCGAACAATTACACACAACACCTGACCAAACACAAGATAACTAAATAGGACGCATAATGAACACTTAACAATGAACAGGTGTAACAAACAGACAAAACCAATCAAACATAGAAACATAGAACGGTGGCAGCTAGTACTCCGGAGACGACGACCGCCGAAGCCTGCCCGAACAAGGAGAAGGAGCAGCCTCGGCCGAAACCGTGAAAGTACCCCCCCCTTGACGCGCAGCTCCAGCCGTGCGCCGACCCCGGCCTCGGGGGACGACCAGGAGGATGCGGAGCAGGGCGCGTAGGATGACCACGATGGACTCGGTCAGAAGAGACGGGTCTAGGATGTCCCTCCTCGGCACCCAGCACCGCTCCTCCGGGCCGTACCCCACCCACTCCACGAGATATTGGAGACCCCCCATCCGGCGTCTCGAATCTAGGATGGACCGAAACAGTGTACGCCGGAGCCCCCCCTCGATGTCCAACGGGGGCGGAGGAGTCTATTCTATCTCATAGTCCTGGAGTGGACCAGCTACCACCGGCCTGAGGAGAGACACATGGAACGAGGGGTTAATATTCTTGTAATCAATGGACAGTTGTAACCCTGTAACACACCTCGTTCAATCTCCTCAGGACTTTAAAAGGCCCCACAAACTGCCGACCCAGCTTCCGGCAGGGCAGGCGGAGGGGCAGGTTTCTGGTGAGAGCCAGACTCGATCTCCAGGTGCGTACACTGGCCCCTCACTGCGGTTGTGGAGATCGGCGCTCGTCTTCTGTCGACGGATAGCTCGCTGCAGATGGATGTGTGCAGCGTTCCACGTCTCCTCCGAGCGCCGCACCCACTCATCCACCGCAGGGGCCTCGATCTGGCTCTCATGCCAAGGTGCCAGAACCGCTGGTACCCTAACACACACTGGAAAGGGGTTAGTTTAGTGGAGGAGTGGCGGAGAGATGAGAGTTCTGTGCCATCTCGGCCAGGGAAACATATCTCACCCACTCCTCCGGCCGGCCGGCCCTGGCAATATGACCTCAGAAACCTACCCACATCCTGGTTGACACGTTCGACCTGCCCATTACTCTCCGGGTGGTAACCTGAGGTAAGGCTCACCGAAACCCCCAACCCTTCCATAAACGCTCTCCAGACTCTGGAGGTAAACTGGGGGCCTCGATCAGACACTATATTCTCGGGTACCCCGTAATGCCGGAAGACGTGGGTAAATAGAGCCTCAGCGGTCTGTATGGCAGTAGGAAGACCCGGCATGGGAAGGAGACGACAGGCCTTCGAGAACCGATCCACAACGACCAGGATGGTGGTATTCCCCTGTGAGGAGGGAAGGTCTGTAACAAAATCCACCGAGAGGTGAGACCAGGGTCGTTGTGGAACGGGCAGGGGTTGTAACTTACCCCTGGGCAAGTGTCTGGGCGCCTTACACTTGGCACACACCGAGCAGGAGGAGACATAAATTCTCACATCCCTGGCTAATGTTGGCCACCAGTACTTTGTGCTAAGGCAGTGCACTGTCCGGCCAATACCTGGATGCCCAGAGGAGGGTGACGTGTGAGCCCAATAAATGAGCCGATCCCGGACCTCGAGCGGGACGTACGTCCGACCCACCGGACACTGTGGAGGGCTAGGGTCGGTGCGTAATGCCTGCTCGATCTCCGCATCGACCTCCCATACCACCGGTGCAACCAGACAAGACTTAGGTAGTATGGGAGTGGGCTCAACGGACCTCTCCTCCGTGTCATACCGCCGAGACAGGGCATCTGCCTTCCCGTTCTGGGACCCAGGGATGTAAGTGATCTTAAACACGAACCGGGCTAGAAACATAGTCCACCGAGCCTGGCGAGGATTCAGTCTCCTAGCTGCCCGAATGTATTCCAGGTTACGGTGGTCAGTCAGAATGAGAAAAGGGTGTTGAGCCCCCTCAAGCCAATGCCTCCACACCTTTAGGGCTTGTACCACGGCTAACAGCTCCCTGTCCCATACGTCATAATTACGCTCCGCCGGACTGAGCTTTTTCGAATAAAAAGCACAGGGCGGAGTTTTAGGTGGTGTGCCGGACCGTTGTGAGAGAACAGCCCCGATACCGGCTTCAGACGCATCCACTTCCACTTGGAATGGTAAAGCGGGATCCGGGTGCGCCAGCACTGGAGCCGAGGTAAACAGGTCCTTCAGTCTCCCAATCCCCCTGTCTATGAGGTGGCAACCGCGCCGCTCTCGTCTTGCTAAACACGAGTGCCAAATCCTCATACTCGGGGGGAATGTGCAATGCGGGCATTTGGTTCGGACTCTCCACCGAGGTCGCCCCTACGGAAACACCCAGACATAGCCCCTCACACTGAGCAGACCACCCCTTAAGAGCCCTCTCTCGCCACGAAATAGTAGGATCATGGGTAATCAACCAGGGAAGCCCCAGTACCACCGGATACGCAGGAGAGTCGATCAGATAGAGCTAAATCGTTTCCTCATGACCCCCCTGCGTCTCCATCCTAAGTGGCACTGTGACCTCCCTAATCAACCCGGATCCTAACGGACGACTATCTAGGGCATGTACAGGGAAATGATTATTTACCGGAAGGAGGGGAATCCCTAACTCTACACAGAATTTGCGATCTACAAATTTCCCAGCTGCGCCTGAATCTACTAGCGCCTTATGCTGGGAACGAGGTGCAACCTGTCGAAAACAAACAGGTATGGTTTATGTGTACGACAGAAAGCTCTGGTAAGTGGGGCGCCTACTCACCTGGGAGGACTCCCCAATGTGTGGCCTGGCTTCTCCTCCACCAGGAGACCCTCCCCAGCACCTAGCCGCGGTGTGCCCTCCACGGCCACAGTTGGTGCAGGGGACGGCCCCCCTCGGGCTCCTTCTTCTCCTTCCTCTAGCGCCAGCACCTCCGAGCTCCATAGGGCTCGGCTAGGAGGTGCTGGAGGGTGGAATGGGCGACCCCCACCTGGGACGCCCGCGGGTAGCGAGCAGGGTGTCCAGCCGAATGGCCATGTCAACCAATTGGTCAAATGAAAGCGTGGTATCCCTGCATGCCAACTCTCTGCGGACGTCCTCCCGGAGGCTGTAGCGGAAGTGGTCTTTGAGTGCCCGCTCATTCCACCCCGCATCTGCCGCTAGAGTCCGGAACTCCATGCAAAACTCCTGAGCGCTCCTCATCCCCTGCCGGAGGTAGAATAGACGACCCCCCCGCTCCCCCGCCGCCTTCCCCTCCGGTGGATGGTCAAACACTCCACGGAAGCGGCGGGAGAACTCCGCATAGGTGATAGTAGTGGCGTCTATTCTCCTCCATTCGGCGTTGGCCCACTCCAACGCCTTGCCGGTGAGACAGGAGATGAGGGCGGAAACGCTCTTGTGTCCCGAGGGCGCCGGGTGTGTACGGTGGCGAGGTAGAGTTCAACTTGCAACAGGAACCCCTGACACCCGGCAGCGGTGCCGTCATACGCCCCTCGTGAGCAAGAGCCGAATCCCACTGGGTTCCGGAAGTTGGACAGGCGGGCTGACCGATGGTGATGGTGCGGTAGGCGGGGGTGTGGGTACCCCGCTGGTCTCCCATCGATGGAGGGTGTTCATCACTCGGTCCAGGGCGTGCCCGATTTGGTTGATCCTGTCCTCCTGTCAACGAAGGCGCTCCTCGATGATCTCTGTGGGTGCGGGTGCTCCTGCTGATTCCATAGAGATGGTGTGTAATTCTGTCAGGGTTGAGTGTATAGAGGTAACGTGGAATCACCACGCAGGACACACAGAGATTTGAAACAGATGTCTTTAGTGAAGTTCGAAAATAATAAGCCAAACACGGCAACAGGCCACAGGCGAAACATACGCACACTGGTAAGAACCAAAGTAAATGCGTACAACGTGCAGGACTCTCTCAAACAAAACGAAATACAGAGAGCACAGAACAGCGAACCAACTACTACACGTGACATCGAACAATTACACACAACACCTGACCAAACACAAGAGAACTAAATAGGACGCATAATGAACACTTAACAATGAACAGGTGTAACAAACAGACAAAACCAATCAAACATAGAAACATAGAACGGTGGCAGCTAGTACTCCGGAGACGACGACCGCCGAAGTCTGCCCGAACAAGGAGAAGGAGCAGCCTCGGGCCGAAACCGTGACAAAACCCTTTCCTTCACACTGAGCAGCTACATGTCCCATTCTTTGGCATTTAAAACACCACAATGGGAACGGTCAAAGTCTCTCAAATTGAAACTAAGGAATCCCATCTGTACTTTTCCAGGCAAAAACCTTCTCAAACCTCAGCAGTACTGATGAGCTTTCATTGCTTTGACCCTCTTTTCTACTGATCAGCCTTGTGGCATCAATCACTCTGCCTCTCATCTATGGACATGGATAGTGGGACCCATGGATAGTGGGAGATGATTGCCCTCAACCTAGCATGAGCTCCAGGGACATGGCTTTTAATCTTCTTCCCATTGAGATTTTCCATTTGAAGAATCTTCCCCTGCTGAGCATTGCTAGCACATATTAGCAATCTACCATTTCCAATGAACCCGGGCTAGTTTGACTTCACCTATCTCTTTCTTTGTGGCGTTGGTTAATCAGATAGGGTGTAGATGAGGCCCTGTGGTCTCATCAAACACCATCACAACTTTCCACTCCGACACATCATTACTCTGGTTCCCTTCCTTCGACCTCTTCATGCGCTCTTCGGTAGCACGGTCTCTCTTTTTCCTATGTCTTTCCACTACAGACCGTTCAGGTCAATGACCCTCATCCTCCTGACCCATATCATCACAACTATCATCCATGTTGATCGCATTCAGACGCAGCTGTTGCTTCTCCAACCTTCTCTCCATATCCTCCATTGCCGCGTCCTCACCACTCTCCGCCGTCCACCTACCGTAGACATCTACACTAGAAAGATGAGACTAACCACTACAGTATGCAGCTAGCTAGCCAGCTAGCCGCTAACCATAGCATGGCCACTGACTAGGCTAGCCGCTAACCATAGCATGGCCACTGACTAGGCTACGCACAAATGTGGATGGCAAATAGGAGGCACTTAACAACAATAGGCTACTCAGAGATATGCTTCAAAGGTAGGCTGCAAATGCAAGACTGGGATGTGTATGATTGTGTGTGGGAGATAGAGGATGTGTGTGAGAGAGGGAGTAAGTGAGAGAGGGAGAGTGTGGGAGGGAGGGAGAGAGAGGGGGTGTGGGAGGGAGGTAGTGAGTGAGAGAGAGAGGGGTGTGGGGGGGTGAGAGAGAGTGTGTGGGGAGGGAGTGAGAGAGAGAGAGGGGGTGTGGGGGAGGGAGTGAGAGGAGAGAGGGTGTGGGAGGGAGTGAGAGGGGGTGTGGGAGGGAGGGAATGAGAGAGAGAGGGTGTGGGAGAGAGAGAGTGAGAGAGAGGGTGTGGGAGGGAGTGAGAGAGAGAGGGAGTGTGGGAGGGAGGGAGTGAGAGAGAGAGGGTGTGGGAGGGAGAGAGAGAGAGAGAGAGGGGGTTTGGGGGAGTGAGAGAGTGAGAGGGGGTGTGGGGGGAGGGAGTGAGAGAGAGAGAGAGAGAGAGAGAGAGAGAGAGAGAGAGAGAGAGAGAGAGAGAGAGAGAGAGAGAGAGAGAGAGAGAGAGAGTGAAGGAGAGCGAGAGAGAGAGAGAGAGAGAGAGAGAGAAAGAGAGAGAGAGAGAGATAGAGAGGGAGAGAGAGAGAGAGAGAGAGAGAGAAGGTGAAGGAGAGCGAGAGAGAGAGAGAGAGAGAGAGAGAGAGAGAGAGAGAGAGAGAGAGAGAGAGAGAGAGAGAGAGAGAGAGAGAGAGAGAGGAGAGAGAGAGAGGGGAGAGAGAGAGAGAGAGAGGGACAGTGCAGACCTGTGTGTGTAAAGTTATCTGAACAGTACAGATTGTTACAGTGTTTTCAGAACATTGTTGGACAAGTTTTAAAGCTCTTTGTTCTTTGAATCCATAGAGACAGTATTATTTTTCCCTGTAGTCACACTCATTTAGAATGCCTGAAGCTTTAACAGTACTTAAATCTGTGTGTGTGTGTGTGTGTGTGTCTGTCTGTGTGTGTGTGTGTTTGTGTTTGTGTGTTTGTGTGTGTAAGAAAGAGAGAGAGAGAGAAATACAAATAAATGTTATTTGTCACATGTCACATTATCACATACGCCGAATACAACTGGTGTAGACTTTACCATGCAATGCTTACTTACGAACCTTTCCCAACTATGCAGAGAAAAAAAAAAAAAAAAAAAAACATATGAGGCATAAAGTAAAATACACAACAATGGCGATATATACAGGAAATACCAGATCAATGTGGAGCTATATACAGGAAGTACCAGATCAATGTGGAGCTATATATAGGAAGTACCATATCAATGTGGAGCTATATACAGGAAGTACCAGATCAATGTGGAGCTGTATACAGGAAGTACCAGATCAATTTGGAGCTATATACAGGGAGAACCAGTACCAGATCAATGTGGAGCTATATACAGGAAGTACCATATAAATGTGGTGCTATATACAGGGAGTACCAGTACCATATCAACGTGCAGGGGTACAAAGTATTTGAGGTAGATATGTACATGAAGGCAAGGTAAAGTGACTAGGCATCAGGATATATAATAATACGGTATTTGAGGTAGATATGTACATGAAGGCAGGGTAAAGTGACTAGGCATCAGGATAGATACTAATAATAAGTTACATTTTGAAACATTATACTTTTGTGTTTCAGTCCCTTACAGTCAAAGCATAGTATCCCTGTAACTCATTGCACTGCTTTTTTAAATGGTAAAATCTTTCATCACGTCCTTGTGAAAAGAGTCATGCTACCATGGAAACGGTCTCAACCATGCCTCTTGTGTTTTTTATCTGAATGCCCCATCTTCACCCAGCTGTTCTACAACACAACATTCTAAAACTGATGGGCCGTCATGTCAGTGACGGCTCCTCTCTTCTAATGTTGTCGGTCGTATCTGACCTGAGCTTTAGAGTATTTTCCATGGTACAGAGAGTTCCGGAACATTTTTCCTTTATGACGCACAAACAGCATAGAATATGTCAACTGGTATTTCCTATAGAAGCTTTTCTAATGTGTTTCCCAAATGGCACCCTATTCCCTATATACAGTGCCTTGCAAAAGTATTCATCCAGCAGCATCATACTGTGGGGATGTTGCTCATCGGCAGGGACTGGGAAACTGGTCAGAATTGAAGGAATGATGGATGGCGCTAAATACAGGGAAATTCTTGAGGGAAACCTGTTTCAGTCTTCCAGAGATTTGAGACTGGGATGGAGGTTCTCCTTCCAGCTGGACAATGACCCTAAGCATACTGCTAAAGCAACACTTGAGTGGTTTAAGGGGAAACGTTTAAATGTCTTGGAATGGCCTAGTCAAAGCTCAGAACTCAATCCAATTGAGAATCTGTGGTATGACTTAAAGATTGCTGTATACCAGCGGAACCCATCCAACTTGAAGGAGCTGGAGCAGTTTTGCCTTGAAGAATGGGCAGTGGCTAGATGTGCCAAGCTTATAGAGACATACCCCAAGAGACTTGCAGCTGTATTTGCTGCAAAAGGTGGCTCTACAAAGTATTGACTTTGGGGGGGGGGGGGGGGGGGGGTGGTGATAGTTATGCACACTCAAGTTTTCTGTTTTTATGTCTTATTTCTTGTTTGTTTCACAATAAAAAAGATGTTGCATCTTCAAAGTGGTAGACATGTTGTGTACATCAAATGATACAAACCCCCCCAAAAAATATATTTTAATTCCAGGTTGTAAGGCAACAAAATAGGAAAAATTCCAAGGGGGATAGGAATACTTTCGCAAACCACTGTAGTGCCACTACCTTTGACCAGGATCCATTTGGGACGCACTTATAAGAGAGGAACATGATGAAAAGAGAAGAGCCATCGGTCGATTCTCCTGGAGTAAGTGCCCTATACATGTTGTGTATAATGTGTGTGTGTGTGTGTGTGTGTGTCATCCAATGCATTTCCTCTCAGACCTTGAAAGCCTGCACCCTCAAATAAAGCTGTCCCCCTCTATTCATCCCTCTCTCCTCTCCTCCTCTCCTCTCCTCTCCCACGTCCACCACCCTCACCCTTTCCCCTTCCTCCCCCCTCCTCTCTCTTCTCCCTCCCCTTCCACTCCTCCATCCCACACCTACATCTCTTGTCCTTATTTAACCCCCTTTCTCCTCCCCCCTCCTCTCTCTCCTCCTCCCCCTTCTTCCCTCCTCCTCCCACATCAATGTTCCCATCTTGTGTTCCAGCGTTCCCTCACAAAGGCTCTGTTACCGTGGTAATGGACTAGTGAGATGGAGGGATGAGGTTGGAACGAAGGAGCGATGGAGAGAGGGAGCAAGTGATTACCCAAATGAAAAAGTTTCAGCCTGGCAGTTAAGGAAAGAGAGCTCTCTCTCTCTCTCTCTCTGTCTCTCCCCCTCTTTCTCTCTCTCTCTCTCTCTCTCTCTCTCTCTCTCTCTCTCTCTCTCTCTCTCTCTCTCTCCATCTCCTCCTCTCTCTCTCTTCCTCTCTCTCTCTCTCTCTCTCTCTCTTTCTCTCTCTCCATCTCCTTTCTACCTCTATCCCTCGGGGTATAATTTGATTTGGAGATGATGATGTGAGAGAAACCTGCTAGAATCTTTCTGCTCTACACATCCCTCTCTCTCTGTCTCTCTCTCTCTCTCTCCCTCCCTCTCCCTCTCTCCCTCCCTCTATCTCTCTCTCCCTCTCTCTCTCTCCCTCTCTCTCTCCTCTCTCTCTCTTTCATTCTCTCTCTTTTCTCTCTCTCTCCTTTTGTATCTCTGTTCCTCTCAATCTTTCTCAGAGCAGGCATTTTGATTAACTTTTCAATGGATGGAAGGACATGCATCTATACTGAACAACAATATAAAGGCAACATGCAACATTTTCAAAGACTTTACTGAGCTACAGTTCATATAAGGAAATCAGTCAATTTGAAATTGAAATATACTGAACAAAAATATAAACGCAACATGTAAAGTCTCATGTTTCATTAGCTGAAATAAAATATTTTCCATAAGCACAAAAAAGCTTATTTCTCTCAAATTGTGTGAACAAATTTGTTTACATCCCTGTTAGTGAGCATTTCTCCTTTGCCAAGATAATCCATCCACCTGACAGGTGTGGCATATCAAGAAGCTGTTTAAACAGCATGATCATTACACAGGTGCACCTTGTGCTTGGGACAATGAAAGGCAACTCTAAAATGTGCAGTTTTGTCACACAACACAATGCCACAGATGTCTTAAGTTTTGAGGGAGCTTGCAATTGGCATGCTGACGGCAGGAATGTCCACCAGAGCTTTTGCCAGAGAATTGAATGTTTATTTCTCTACCATAAGCCGCCTCCAACGTCGTTTTAGAGAATTTGGCAGTATGTCCAACCTGCCTCACAACCGCAGCTTTTTGTGAGGAAGAATTTTTTATATTTCTTCTCATGAAACCAACACTTTACATGTTGCGTGTATATTATTGTTCAATATAGAAGGATGGATGGATTGACAGACAGATGGATGAATGGATGGATGGATGGATGAAGGGATGGTTGGATGCATGACTGAAGAGATGGATGGACTGACAGACAGATGGATGGATGAAGGGATAGATGGACTTACAGACAGATGGATGAAGGGATGTATGGATGGATGTATGGCTGTGTGTCAGTGGTGGCTGGTGGCACTTTAGAGGAGGGGCTCATCGTTCCATTCATTTAGTTCCATTACTATGAGCTGTCCTTCCATCACCAGCCTCCTCTGATAGATGGATTTATGGATGAATGGATGAGATGCCCTC
>CM072220.1:11801187-11803687 GCA_036851935.1 Coregonus suidteri
TTAGCAATACAAAATGGTGACATATGGACAACCCATTTTAAAACACTCTACAACACCGTTCAAATTGATGTAAATGCAAAACAATGCCAAATTCATGAGAAGTTGAATGGATTAGAGAAAGCTATAAAGGACAATGACTGACCAGGAGCTCTATAAGAAACTTCAGGCCCTCAAATTTAAAAAAGCATGATGGCATCCTAAATGAGATGCTCAAATTCACTAGCGCAAAATTTTAATTGGCTATATTAAAACTGATATTTTTTTGATCCTGAGTGTAGGTTATTTCCCTGACATCTGGAATCAAGGACTCATAACCCCAAACTTTAAGAACAGAGACAAATTTGACCCTAACAATTACAGAGGCATTTGTGTGAACATTAACCTGGGGAAGGTTTTCTGTAGTATTATAAATGTAAGAGTTCTAAACTTCCTTAATAACACAATGTCTTGAGTAAAAGCCAAATTGGATTGATACCCACATACCGCACGACCGATCAAATTTACACCCTGATAGATAAACATGTCCACCAAAATAATACAAAAATATACGCTTGCTTTATCGACTTCCAAAAAGCATTTGATTCTATTTGGCATACAGGACTGTTCTACAAAGTTATTGAAAGTGGTGTAGGGGATAAAACATATGACATAATTAAATCAATACATGCAGCATCAAAATTGGCCAGAAAATAACATAGTTATTTAACCAGGGGTGGGGCCTTCGCCAGGGTTGTAATCTGAGCCCTGCACTCTTCAATATTTACATCAACAATTGGCCACTATTCTAGAAATATCCTCAGCCCCTGGTGTTAGTCTCCACAATTCAGAGGTTAAATGCCTGCTCTTCGCAGATGACCTGTGCCTGCTGTCACCCACAGCACACGCCCTACAGCAGAGCCTGGACCTGCTAGAGCAGTACACCCCAAAAATACTAAAATGGTGATTTTCCAGAGAAGATTTAGACCTCAGGGAATTAGACCAAAGTTCTCAATTGGTGCAACATGTATAGAGTACTGCACACACTACAATTACTTAGGTTTAAAAATAAGCTCAACAGGACACCTTAATGATGCAGTGAATGAACTGAGAGAGAAAGCACGCATGGGCATTCTACGCCATTAAAAAACAAATTCAAATTGAAATACTTATTCAAATTTGGCTAAAACTAATTGAATATGTCATTGAACCAATTGCACTTTATGGCAGCGAGGTGTGGGGTCCACTTGCAAAACAATATTTCACCAAATGGGACAAACACCCCATTGAAACCCTGCATGCAGAGTTCTGTAAGATTCTCCTACACGTCCAGAGGAAAAACTTCAAACAACGCATGCAGGGCAGAATTAGGCCAATATTCACTAATAATAAAAACTCAAAAAATAGCAATTAAGTTTTGGAAACATCTAAAATACAGTGACCCCCTCTCATATCATTACCAAGCCCTGCAATGACAAGAGCTGAGCAAAGAAAGGAGTCCCCTCATCCAGCTGGTCCTGGGGCTGAGTTCACAAACCTGTTCTACTAACACACAGAAGCCTCAGGAACAGAACATCCAATCAATGAGAATTAAACCAAATTACAACACAGTCAAGAATAGGCTACCCGTCCTGTTGTGGGGGGGGGGGGGGGGGGGACGGACACACACAGAGAGCTGTGGGTTGGCAGCGCACTACATTGCTTCCTGCCATAAGATGAGGGACAGTGTCTGACAGATCAACCAATCTGCACATGTCCTCTATATTGTTATTGTTCAATGGTTATTTTGTTATATTGACTCTTGGTTATTGTTGTTACTGTTGTCCCGTTGACAATATTGATTATTATTATTTTAATTATGTTAATATTGTAAATCTCCAAAGTAAACTTTGACAATATGTACATTGTTACGTCATGCCAATAAAGCAAATTGAATTGAATTGAATTGAGAGAGAGGAGAGAGAGAGAGAGAGAGAGAGAGAGAGAGAGAGAGAGAGAGAGAGAGAGAGAGAGAGAGAGAGAGAGAGAGAGAGAGAGAGAGAGAGAAGAGAGAGAGAGAGAGAGAGAGAGAGAGAGAGAGAGAGAGAGAGAGAGAGAGAGAGAGAGAGAGAGAGAGAGAGAGAGAGAGAGAGAGAGAGAGAGAGAGAGAGAGAGAGAGAGAGAGAGAGAGAGAGAGAGAGATGAGAGAGAGATGAGGAGAGAGAGAGAGAGAGACGACAAGGCTGTGAACGATCTGAGAGACAAGGCAAGAAGGGCCTTCTACTCAATCAAAAGGAACATAAAATTCAACATCCCAATTAGGATCTGCCTTAAAATACTTGAATCAGTTATGGAACCCATTGCCCTTTATGGTTGTGAGGTCTGGGGTCCGCTCACCAACCAATAATTCACTAAATGGGACAAACACAAAATTAAGACTGCATACAAAATTCTCTGTGTACAATGTAAAACACCAAATAATGCATGCAGAGCAGAATTTGGACGATTCCTTGTAATTATCAAAATCCAGAAAATAGCAATTAAA
>CM072220.1:11808687-11848687 GCA_036851935.1 Coregonus suidteri
TGGAGAGAGGGAGGGGGAGGTGGAGAGAGGGGGGGTGAGGAGGGAGAGAGGAGGGAGGGTGAGGTGGAGAGAGGGAGGGTGAGGTGGAGAGAGAGAGGGGAGGTGGAGAGAGGAGGGGGAGGTGGAGAGAGGGAGGGGGGGGGAGATGGAGAGAGGGAGGAGGGAGGTGAGAGAGGGAGGGGGAGGTGGAGAGAGGGAGGGGGAGGTGGAGAGAGAGAGGGGGAGGTGGAGAGAGGGAGGGGGAGGGGAGAGAGAGGGGGAGGGGGAGGTGGAGGTGGAGAGAGGGAGGGGGAGGTGGAGAGAGGGAGAGGGAGAGAGGGAGAGAGAGAGAGAGGAGAGAGGAGAGAGATGAGGAGAGAGAGGGAGAGAGAGGGAGGAGGGAGAGGTGAGAGAGAGAGGGGAGGAGAGAGAGAGGGAGGGGGAGGTGGAGAGAGGGAGGGGGGAGGTGGAGAGAGGGAGGGGAGGTGGAGAGAGAGGGGGAGGGGAGAGGTGGAGAGAGAGGAGGGGGAGGTGGAGAGAGGGGAGGGGGAGGTGGAGAGAGGGAGGGGGAGGTGGAGAGAGAGGAGAGGGGAGGTGGAGAGAGGAGGGGGAGGTGGAGAGAGGGAGGGGGAGGTGGGAGAGAGGGAGGGGGAGGTGGAGAGAGGGAGAGGGGGAGGTGGAGAGAGGGAGGGGGAGGTGGAGAGAGGGAGGGGGAGGTGGAGGGAGGGACGGGGAGGTGGAGAGAGAGAGGTGGAGAGAGAGAGGGGGAGGGGGAGGGGGAGAGAGAGATGGATATAAAGAATGTTGGAAAAAAAAGCTGCTTTGTTTATGTGTGCCAGGCTTTTGTGCTAAATAAATTAAAGTTACTATATGCTTCTCTGTGTGTGCGTGCACGTGTGTTTGTGTATCTGTGTGTGTGTGTGTGCATACGTGTGTGCGTGCATGCAAGTACAGTGGGGAGAACAAGTATTTGATACACTGCCGATTTTGCAGGTTTTCCTACTTACAAAGCATGTAGAGGTCTGTCATTTTTATCATAGGTACACTTCAACTGTGAGAGACGGAATCTAAAACAAAAATCCAGAAAATCACATTGTATGATTTTTAAGTAATTAATTTGCATTTTATTGCATGACATAAGTATTTGATCACCTACCAACCAGTAAGAATTCCGGGACTCACAGACTTGTTAGTTTTTCTTTAAGAAGACCTCCTGTTCTCTACTCATTACCTGTATTAACTGCACCTGTTTGAACTCGTTACCTGTATAAAAGACACCTGTCCACACACTCAATCAAACAGACTCCAACCTCTCCACAATGGCCAAGACCAGAGAGCTGTGTAAGGACATCAGGGATACAATTGTAGACCTACACAAGGTTGGGATGGGCTACAGGACAATAGGCAAGCAGCTTGGTGAGAAGGCAACAACTGTTGGCGCAATTATTAGAAAATGGAAGAAGTTCAAGATGACGGTCAATCACCCTCATTCTGGGGCTCCATGCAAGATCTCACTTCGTGGGGCATCAAACGATCATGAGGAAGGTGAGGGATCAGCCCATAACTACACGGCAGGACCTGGTCAATGACCTGAAGAGAGCTGGGACCACAGTTTCAAAGAAAACCATTAGCAAACACACTACGCCATCATGGATTAAAATCCTGCAGCGCACGCAAGTCCCCCTGCTCAAGCCAGCGCATGTCCAGGCCCATCTGAAGTTTGCCAATGACCATCTGATGATCCAGAGGAGGAATGGGAGAAGGTCATGTGGTCTGATGAGACAAAAATAGAGCTTTTTGGGTCTAAAACTCCACTCGCCGTGTTTGGAGGAAGAAGAATGATGAGTACAACCCCAAGAACACCATCCCAACCGTGAAGCATGGAGGTGGAAACATCATTCTTTGGGGATGCTTTTCTGCAAAGGGGACAGGACGGACTGCACCGTATTGAGGGGGAGGATGGATGGGGCCATGTATCGCGAGATCTTGGCCAACAACCTCCTTCCCTCAGTAAGAGCATGAAGATGGGTCGTGGCTGGGTCTTCCAGCATGACAACGACTCGAAACACACAGCCAGGGCAACTAAGGAGTGGCTCCGTAAGAAGCATCTCAAGGTCCTGGAGTGGCCTAGCCAGTCTCCAGACCTGAACCCAATAAAAAATATTTGGAGGGAGCTGAAAGTCCGTATTGCCCAGCGACAGCCCTGAAACCTGAAGGATCTGGAGAAGGTCTGTATGGAGGAGTGGGCCAAAATCCCTGCTGAAGTGTGTGCAAAACCTGGTCAAGACCTACAGGAAACGTATGATCTCTGTAATTGCAAACACAAAGGTTCTGTACCAAATATTAAGTTCTGCTTTTCTGATGTATCAAATACTTATGTCATGCAAATAAATGCAAATTAATTACTTAAAAATCATACAATGTGATTTTCTGGATTTTTGTTTTAGATTCCGTCTCTCACAGTTGAAGTGTACCTATGATAAAAATGACAGACCTCTACATGCTTTGTAAGTAGGAAAACCTACAAAATCGGCAGTGTATCAAATACTTGTTCTCCCCACTGTATGTGTGTGTGTGTTCGTGTGTATGCGTGTGTGTGTGTATCTGTGTGTGTGTGCATGCGTGCGTGCATGCATGTGAGTGTGTATATAATGGTGCCGGAGGAGATGGCTGCCGTTTTACGGGCTCCTAACCAATTGTGCTATTGTGTTGTCACGATCGTCGTAAGGAATGACCAAGGAGCAGCGTGTGAAACGAAAACATGGTAAGTATTTAGTTAAAGCACGAAAAACAAGAAACACGACTAGTGAAGTCCACAGTCAACCTGACTGAAAACGGAAACAAAAAACCCACAAAAACCCCAGGTGAAACCACACAGTTTAAAATATGGCTCCCAATCAGAGATAACGAGCCGACAGCTGACACTTTACCTCCGATTGGGAGTCATATGGACTAATCAACAACCAAACCAAACATAGAAAATGACAAAAACTAGATCCAACATAGAAATACACCCTAAATGAAAATAACAACCCTGCTCAACAATCAAAGTCCATGGAGCCAGAGTGTCACAGTACCCCCCCTAAAGGTGCGAACTCCGGGCGCACCAGCATACAGTCTAGGGGAGGGTCTGGGTGGGCGTCTGGTCCATGGTGGCGGGGCTCTGGCCCAGGTCGTGGTACCCCACCCCACCTTTAGTCACTATCCGCCTCCGTAGCCCCCTCCACCTTTGACCACCCCCCAACTAAACCCACCTGGATTAAGGGGCGGCAACGGACTAAGGGGCAGCACCGGACTAAGGGGACAGTACCTGACTAAGGGGCAGCACCGGCCTGAGGGGCAGAGCTGAATGGCGGATCCTGGCTGGCTGGCTCTGGCGGATCCTGTCTGGCAGAAGGCTATGGGCTGATCCTGTCTGGGGAAGGCTTCTCGGGCTGATCCTGTCTGGCGGGAAGGCTCTGGCTGATCCTGTCTGGCGGAAGGCTCTGGCTGATCCTGTCGGCGGAAGGCTCTGGCTGATCCTGTCTGGCAGAAGGCTCTGGCTGATCCTGTCTTCTGGCTGATCCTGTCTGGCGGAAGGGCTCTGGCTGATCCGTCTGGCGGAAGGCTCTGGCTGATCCTGTCTGGCGGAAGGCTCTGGCTGATCCTGTCTGGCGGAAGGCTCTGGCTGATCCTGTCTGGCAGAAGGCTCTGGCTGATCAGAAGGCTCTGGCTGACCCTGTTCTGGCGGAAGGCCTGGCTGATCGGGCTCTGGGGAAGGCTCTAGCGGCTCCGGTCTTGGCGGACGGCTCAAGCGCCTTTGGGCAGACGGGCAGTCCAGTCCACGTTGGGCAGACGGCAGACTCTGGCCGTCTGAGGCGCACCGTGTAGACTTGGTGCGGGTGACGGAAACAGGCCCGACCCGGGCTGGCGACGCGCACCGTAGTCTTGGTGCGGGTGGCAGGAACAGGCCGGGTCGGGCTGGCGACGCGCAACGTAGTCTTGGTGCGGGTGGCCGGAACAGGCCGGAACCGGAGCTGGCGACGCGCACCGTAGTCTGGTGGGGGTGGCAGGAACAGGCCGGGTCGGGCTGGCGAGCGCACACGTAGACGGGGCGGGGGTGGCAGGAACAGGACGGACCGGGCTGGCGACGCGCACCGTATTCGTCTTGGTGCGGGGGTGGCAGGAACAGGCCGGGTCGGGCTGGCGACGCGCACCGATAGTCTTGGTGCGTGGTGGCAGAAAACAGGCCGGACCGGGCTGGCGACGCGCACCGTAGGTATGTAGTGGGGGTGCGCAGGAAAGGCCGGGTCGGGCTGGCGACGCGCACCTAGTCTGGTGCGCGGTTGGCAGGAACAGGCCGGACCGGGCTGTGGAGACGGACAGGAGGCCCTGGAGGTGAACAGCGGCCCACCACCCATCCTGGCTGAATGCCTACACTCACCACACCTCGTGTGAGGCATCAGCACAGGACGTCCAGGGCGGTGTACCCCTGGCCTGGTGGCCTCTGGATACTCCCCCTTTCTCCTCCGTCAGCCCCGTCGTCCATGCCCGTGTGCCCCCCCTAAAAATTTTCTGGGGTTGACTGCACGACCCTCGACGATGGCCCTGCTGCCGCCGTTGCTCCTCTCTCGACAGGCCTTGATCCTTCCCAAGGTCCCTTGCCTCACCACCCGAGCATGTCCTCCAGGACCACGATGTGCGGCCATCGCCCAGCTCTCCATCTCCTTGCCCGGCGCCTCCTCCCATCGCTCCAGTCTCCTGATACTGGACACGCTGGGTCTTTCTTAGGTGGGTTTTTCTGTCACGATCGTCGTAAGGAATTGACCCAAGGCGCAGCGTGTGAAACGAACATGGTACTTTATTTAGTAAAGCACGAAAAACAAAGAAACACGGACTAGTGAAGTCCACAGTCAACCTGACTGAAAACGGAAACAAAAACCCACAAAACCCAGGTGAAACTACACAGTTTAAATATGGTCCCAATCAGAGATAAACGAGCCGACAGCTGACACTCGTTACCTACGATTGGGAGTATGACTAATCAACAACCAAACCAAACATAGAAATGAACAACTAGATCCAACATAGAAATACACCCTAAATGAAAATAACAACCCTGGCTCAACAATCAAAGTCCATGGAGCCAGAGTGTCACATGTGTGTGTTTTTTTCACATAATTTATAACTTATTTTGTACATAATGTTTCTGCCACCATCTCTTATGACCCGAGAAGAGCTTTTGGATATCAGGACAGCGATTGATTACACCTGGAATGGACGAAGATTTTTTCTTTAACGAGTCGGAAGTGAAGGATTTACTTCAGACACCCGACTAGGCCCAAATCCCCGTAATTTGCAGGACAAAGAGACGGAGATATCGGGGACGTAGATCGGGGTGCCTTGTAAGGATCCGACGGCGAGTGGGTAATCTGCCTCTACCATCAGTCCTATTAGACAACGTACAATCATTGGATAACAAAATAGACGAGCTACGATCACGAATATCCGACCAACGGGACATTAAAAACTGCAATATCTTATGTTTCACCGAGTCGTGGCTGAACGACGACATGGATAACATACAGCTGGCGGGATATACGCTGCATCGGCAAGATAGAACAGCAGCCTCCGGTAAGACAAGGGGTGGCGGTCTGTGTATATTTGTAAACAACAGCTGGTGCACAAAATATAATATTAAGGTCGAGGTTTTGCTCGCCTGAGGTAGAGTATCTCATGATAAGCTGTAGACCACACTATTTACCAAGAGAGTTTTCATCTATATTTTTTGTAGCTGTCTATTTACCACCACAAACCGATGCTGGCACCAAGACCGCACTCAACGAGCTGTATAAGGCCATGAGCAAACAGGAAAACACTCACCCAGAGGCGGCGCTGCTAGTGGCCGGGGACTTTAATGCAGGGAAACTTAAATCTGTTTTACCTCATTTCAATCAGCATGTTAAATGTGCAAACAGAGGAAAAAAAACTCTAGACCACCATTACTTCACACACAGAGATGCGTACAAAGCTCTCCCTCGCCCTCCATTTGGAAAATCCGACCATAATTCTATCCTCCTGATTTTCTGCTTACAAGCAAAAACTAAAACAGGAAGCACCAGTGACTCTGTCAATAAAGAAGTGGTCAGATGACGCAGATGCTAAGTTACAGGACTGTTTTGCTAGCACAGACTGGAATATGTTCCGGGATTCTTCTGATGGCATTGAGGAGTACACCACATCAATCACTGGCTTCATCAATAAGTGCATCGATGACGTCATCCCCACAGTGACCCTACGTACATACCCCAACCAGAAGTCATGGATTACAGGCAACATCTGCACTGACCTAAAAGGGTAGAGCTGCCGCTTTCAAGGAGAGGGACTCTAACCCGGACGCTTATAAGAAATCCAGCTATGCCCTCTGACAAACCATCAAACAGGCAAAGCGTCAATACAGGACTAAGATTGAATCGTACTACACCGGCTCCGACGCTCGTCAGATGTGGCAGGGCCTGCAAACTATTACAGACTACAAAGGGAAGCACAGCCGCGAGCTGCCCAGTGACACAAGCCTACCAGACGAGCTAAATCACTTCTATGCTCGCTTCGAGGCAAGCAACACTGAAGCATGCATGAGAGCATCAGCTTTTCCGGGCGACTGTGCGATCACGCTCTCCGTAGCCGATGTGAGTAAGACCTTTAAACAGGTCAACATTCACAAGGACAGATTACCAGGATATGTATTCCGAGCATGTGCTGACCAACTGGCAAGTGTCTTCACTGACATGTCCCTGACTGAGTCTGTAATACCAACATGTTTCAAGCAGACCATCATAGTCCCTGTGCCCAATAACACACCTGCATAAATGACTACAGACCCGTAGCACTCACGACTGTAGCCATGAAGTGCTTTGAAAGGCTGGTCATGGCTCACATCAAAACTATTATCCCAGAAACCCTAGACCCACTCCAATTTGCATACAGCCCCAACAGATCCACAGATGATGCAATCTGCCCTTTCCCACCTGGACAAAAGGAACACCTACATGAGAATGCTATTAATTGACTACAGCTCAGCGTTCAACACCATAGTGCCCTCAAAGCTCATCACTAAGCTAAGGACCCTGGGACTAAACACCTCCCTCTGCAACTGGATCCTGGACTTCCTGACGGGCCGCCCCCAGGTGGTAAGGGTAGGTAACAACACATCTGCCAAGCTGATCCTCAACACGGAGGACCCACAGGGGTGCATGCTCAGTCCCCTCCTGTACTCCCTGTTCACCCATGACTGCATGGCCAGGCACGACTCCAACACCATCATTAAGTTTGCCAACTACACAACAGTGGTAGGCCTGATCACCGACAATGATGAGACAGCCTATAGGGAGGATGTCAGAGACCTATCCGTGTGGTGCCAGGATAACAACCTCTCCCTCAATGTGATCAAGACAAAGGAGATTATTGTGGACTACAGGAAAAAAAGAGGACTGAGCACGCCCCCATTCTCATCGACGGGGCTGTAGTGGAACAGGTTGAGAGCTTCAAGCTCCTTGGTGTCCACATCACCAACAAACTATCATTGTCCAAACGCACCAAGACAGTCGTGAAGAGGGCATGACAAAGCCTATTCCCCCTCAGGAGACTGAAAAGATTTGGCATGGGTCCTCAGATCCTCAAAAACGTCTACAGCTGCACCATCGAGAGCATCCTGACTGTTTGCATCCCTGCCTGCTATGGCAACTGCTTGGCCTCCAACCGCAAGGCACTACAGAGGGTAGTGCGTACGGCCAGTACATCACTGGGGCCAAGCTTCCTGCCATCCAGGACCTCTATACCAGGCGGTGTCAGAAGAAGGCCCTAAAAATTGTCAAAGACTCCAGCCACCCTACATTGACTCTGTACCGGTACATAGCCTCGCTACTGTTATTTTACTGCTGCTCTTTAATTATTTTTTATTTTATTTTTTATATTATTTTTTACTGATCCATTTTTTTCTTAACACTTATTTTTCTTAAAACTGCATTGTTGGTTAAGGGCGTGTAAGTAAGCATTTCACTGTAATGTCTACCCCTGTTGTATTTTATTTGATGTGTGTGTGTGTGTGCCCGTGTGTGTGTGTGTGTGCCCGTGTGTGTGTGTGTGTGTGTGTGTGTGTGTGTGCCCGTGTGTGTGTGTGTGTGCCCGTGTGTGTGTGTGTGTGCCCGTGTGTGTGTGTTGTGTGTGCACTAAGTGATGTGTTCCGTGTTGTATTAGGATGTGTGTGATCAGTACAGTCTGACAGGTTGGAGTTCAGCCTGGGGCTAAAGCCTCGGGTCAGAACACACTTCACCGTTTGGTCCCGTGTGGCTGAGTTGGTAGAACATGGTGCTTGCAACGCCAAGGTTGTGGGTTAGATTCCAATGGGGGACCAGTGTGCAAAAGTATGAAAATGCACTCATTACTGTAAGTTGCTCTGGATAAGAGTGTCTGCTAAATGACTCAAACGTAAAGGGAGTGTGTGATTCACAAAGTTACGCCAACCTGTTTCTCTGTTTTTTTTTCCAACAAGATCTCACGGTTTCACCAATTTCGACTTCAGATTCTGACGTTTATCCAAGTTTCTTTCGAAGTTGATCCAAAACTTCAAATTTCGAAGTTAAGGGCTAATGTTTTGGATAGGGTTAAAACAATCAAATAAAAAACTAGTGGTATTGAACACGCGACCTTCGGTTCCGGAGTCGTGGGATTGCGTCAATAACACAAGCCTACCTGATGGTAATAGCTCTCAATGTTGCCCCTAGTGGCCAATTTTGAAGGCATGTCCCGATGTCCTCGGGTCATGGACAGACATCCAATTTCGAAGTCAATCTTGAGCGATCTGGCTCTTTTTCCCCCTCTATTGCTAGTGTGTGTGTGTTCGTGTGTGTGTTTTCAATTCACAAAGTTCTACCAACCTGTTTATTTTCTCTTTTGCCATCACACTCTGTTTATAGTGTGTACGTGCTCACAAAGCTCTCTCTCTCTCTCTCTCTCTCTCTCTCTCTCTCGCTCTGTCTCTCTCTCGCTCTGTCTCTCTCTCTCTCTCACTCTCTATTTCTTTCTATTCTGCTCTGTCTGTATATATTGAGTAATTTGTTGTTGCCTTACAAAACTAGTTGTACTCTCTGAGGTCAATTTCCAGGACTCTCCTAACTCGTCCAAAAACACACTGCATCCCAAATGGCCCTATTCCCTTTGTAGTGCACTACTTTCGTCCAGGACTCATAGCCACTATGTACGGTAAAGGGTGACGTTTGAGACACAGCCAATGTTTGAAAAGAAATATCAATATACTTTTTTTTTTCTCTCTCTCTCTCTCTCTTTACAACAGGGCTATTCACCTCAAGATACTTGGTGTTGGTGTTCATTCTCTCAGGCTCTTTCTCAATGTGCCTCTCCTCACGCCCTCTCTCATTGCATTCTTCTCTAAGTTCTGGACGGAAACATACAACGTCCCTCTGATTCTTTCCCTCCAATGTATTTCGAGGAGGAAGAACAAAACGTTAGAGAAGTGAAAGAGCCTTTGGCCACGTTCCAGGCTGACTTCATTGCAGACACATGCCAGATCTCACAACAAACTGGATAGGTGTGTAACACAGTATATCAGCTGACCGCATTCATAGACTGATACCAGACTGCCACACCATGTGATAATGCCCGACTGCCCAGTTGATGACCTGGCACACAACCGTTGGTTGATGCAGTGCAACAGGCTGAAGTGTTAGGCAGCATGGAACGTGTAATCAGAGTTGACTCAGACCCAGGTTAGTGGACTCTCAGGAAAGAAAAAGAAAACTGGGCAGCGGCCCAAATGCACCCTGGTCAAAAGTAGTGCACTATGCGGGGAACGGTGTGCCATTTGGGATGCATCCTAGCAGTGCTCTGGTCCTCTGAATAACCTTGCTTTATCAGCTCCAAAGGTTTGGAACTCATTAGTTCAGAATCTGTATCTAATTATTATTCATTTTCTTTCAGTGTGTTCCCTTTCCCTTTCCTTATCTCCCTCCCTCTGTTGAGAACGTTTCGGTTTAACTTGAACAATTAAGTAAGACAGTCTTCTTCCACCTCTCTCTCTTTCCCTCCTACCTCTTTCCCTCCTACCTCTTTCCCTCCTACCTCTTTCCCTCCTACCTCTTTCCCTCCTACCTCTTTTCCCCACTCGCTCTCTTTCCATCTCACCGTCTCCCCTGTCTTTCCTTGTTTCAAACTATGAAGTTTCAATCTTCTCTCACACTGCCTGTCTTCCTTTCTAAACCTACCCCTCCCTTTCTCTCTCTCTCTCTCTTCCTCCCACCTCTTTTCCTCCCTCTCTCTTCCAACCCTTACAAAGAGGCTATCGCTCCAAGCATCCATCTGTCATCTGTCAATCATACACAAACAAGAATAAACAAACAAATAAAATGCACAAGTAAAAACTAAAATATTTCAATGATTATGATCTCAATGACCTCGTTCTATCACAATAATACATTTTAAAAAACTACGATTTTGTTGCTAATTTACTTCCTGTATAAATAGTTCAATCAAAAAATATAAATAAATCAGACACACGCTAAAATAAACTTTTCACAGTTAAAACTTCTCTATCGCTCTCCCTCATTAATTTTCTTAAGCTACAACAACAACAGCCTCCCTCTATCAGGGTGACAAGTGAGGCAGCTGTAGCCAATTTGAATCAAATCCTTACAAATGAAATTGTGTTTAAAAAGAAGGGATATATTAGGGAGGAAAATGGAAGACGAAGACCTGGTTGGTTATTAGAGATGAGAAAGAGAAGAGATATATATATATATATAGAGAGAGAGAGAGAGAGAGAGAGAGAGAGAGAGAGAGAGCGAGAGAGAGAGAGAGAGAGAGAGAGAGAGAGAGAGAGAGCGAGAGAGAGAGAGAGAGAGAGAGAGAGAGAGAGAGAGAGAGAGAGAGAGACCGAGAGAGAGAGAGAGAGAGAGAGGAGAGAGAGAGAGAGAGAGAGAGAGAGAGAGAGAGAGAGAGAGAGAGAGAGAGAGAGAGAGAGAGAGAGAGAGAGAGAGAGAGAGAGAGAGAGAGAAGAGAAGAGGAGAGAGCGAGGGGGGGGGGGGGGGGGGGGGTTGTGATTCCTACAACGAGACGCACACCTGCGACCTGCAGACCCTGTGATGATTAAGATGCTAATGCTACACAGGGACGCATGCACACACACATACGCACTCTCAGAGTCCCTCTACTGTTAAGTGCTAGACAGGCTCCTTGCTCCTCGCAGCCTGAAACAGGAAATGGTCTCTTCTTTGTTTACAAATAACACTGAATAATATTCTACCCCACCAAACACCTAACACTGAATAATATTCTACCCCACCAAACACCTAACACTGAATAATATTCTACCCCACCAAACACCTAAGACTGAATAATATTCTACCCCACCAAACACCTAACACTGAGATCTACAGCATTACACACCCTACCTCCGTCTCTCTCTCTCTGAGAATCTCTCTGTCTACAGCATCCTCTCTCCCTATATCCTCCGTCTCTCTCACTCTCCCTATCTCTCTCTCTCCCTCTTTTTCCCTCTCTCTCTCTCTCTCTCTCTCTCTCTCTCTCTCTCTCTCTCTCTCTCTCCTCTCTCTCTCTCTCTCTATCTCTCGCTCTCTCTCTCTCTCTCTCCCTCGTGTTCCCTCTCTCTCTCTCTCTCTCTCTCTCTCTCTCTCTCTCTCTCTCTCTCTCTCTCTCTCTCTCTCTCTCTCTCTCTCTCTCTCTCTCTCTCTCTCTCTCTCTCTCTCTCTCTCTCTCCCTAAGAAACCGAAAAACTGTTCCAACCAAAATGACACACATCCACACCAAGTCTGCATCCCAAATGGCACCCTGTTATTATTTAGTGCATTACTTTTGAACCGGGCACATATCTGTTTCTGGTCAAAAGTAGTGCACTACGTAGGGAATATGATGCCGTTCAGGTACTTTCAATAATTATCCTGTACTACTCAAAAGAAGCAATGAATCAATAACGAGTTTAGGGAGAAGTTCAAATAAGTTATTTTGTGAATATTTTCAGGCCCTGTTCAGTTCTATGGGAAGATTTTGGATGGTAGAATAATGTGAATCTCAAGCTGTGAAATTAGTACAGAATTGAGGGTAAATTGAAAACAAATGTGTCTTTAACTCAATGTGTACATTTTTGCCATGGAGACTGATCCTATTGACTTGTAATAAAGCCTGAGGCATCGCATGTTGTTGAGGCAGATGTTGACTTCAGTCATTGCTTGGCATTGACCAAATTACAATGTGTTCAAAAACCAATGTGTTGGTTTACATAGATATGCATTCACAGCGTAAGAGGAGGAGGAAGAGGAGGAGAAGAGATGAAGAGGAGGAGGAGGAGGAGAAGAGGAGGACACACACACACAAACACCTTCCACATGCCTGTCTAATTTTCCCGGTGCCTCCCAGCTGGGGCGCAATACAATTTTGCTCATCAAACTTGAGGCAAAATCAGGAAAAAATTGTTTTAAAACTTCTGTTGAAAAAAGTGTTTTCAATCCTAAAATAGTTAGTAAAATATAACCTTCTTAGTTAAGTATAAAGTAGCTTAGTAAAGTATATAACCTCCTAAAGTAGCTTAGTAAAGTGTATAACCTCCTAAAGTAGCTTAGTAAAGTGTATAACCTCCTAAAGTAGCTTAGTAAAGTGTATAACCTCCTAAAGTAGCTTAGTAAAGTGTATATAACCTCCTAAAGTAGCTTAAAGTGTAAAGTTAGTTAGTAACCTCCTAAAGTAGCTTAGTAAAGTGTATAACCTCCTAAAGTAGCTTAGTAAAGTGTATAACCTCCTAAAGTAGCTTAGTAAAGTGTATAACCTCCTAAAGTAGCTTAGTAAAGTGTATAACTTAAAGTAAAGTGTGTATAACCTCCTAAAGTAGCTTAGTAAAGTGTATAACCTCCTAAAGTAGCTTCATGAAAGAGAACTCAAGTCTTTTATCAGTAGATCCCCTGATTGGGTTCCTGAGTGACATTGAGAGAGAGGAGAGAGAGAGAGAGGAGAGAGAGAGAAAAGAGAGAAAAGAGAGAGGGGTCAATGTTAATGCGTGGGCTTTGTCTGAGTTAATGAGGACCATTAGCTTTTAAAGACTCAATATTCATTTGCTGTGAATTGATTATTTAGTTGACACCTCTTTAAAGCGCTGTGAGAAGACAGGCAGACATGCTAGGACTGTGTGTCACAGCTATAGGTGATTACCGTGAATATATAAAATCAATGTTGTGCCAGGAGAGACGTCCGTCAACAGAATGTTGAGTGGGAAACTTTCCCCTCATCAGTAACTCACTTCTTGTGACCGAAGATGCATTTATGCTGCACTAATTCACTGTCAGTTGATATTTAAAGGGGTATTTCTCCCAAATGTTCTAGGGTCCATTGATTTCTCCTTGTCTGCAGGAATGTGTTCTTGCCTCACACTCTGCACAGATCCACACACCCCCTGACACACACTTCATTCCCAAAAGCATCGGTCTCTGAGTCAGGGAGCTCCCTGCCTTGCATGGAGGAACACACAAAGATACACACACACATACATATGCACGCACGAACACATGCACAGAGGAACATACACACACATGCAAACACACATACACACACACCAACAAGATCTCACAGTTTTACCAATTTCACTTCAGATTTGGACATTTAGCCACGTTTCTCCAAACATCAAATTTTGATGTTGATCCAAACGTCAAATTTAGAAGTTAAGGGTTAAGGTTTGGGATAGGCTTCAAATAACACAAATAAAAAAGAGTGTTTACCACTGGGATTGAACACGCAACCTTCGGATCCCGGAGTCGTGGGATTAGGCCGTTCCAAAACCCACACCCACACCCACACCCACACCCACACCCACACCCACACCCACACCCACACCCACACCCACACCCACACCACACCACCCTATCAAAACCCAAGCCTACTTGATGGTAATAGCACTCACTGTTGCCCCTAGTGGCCGGTTTCCTCAGTACCTGGACAGAAAAACTATTTCGAAGTCAATCTTGAGCAATCTGGCTGCACACATACACACACACACACACACACACACACACACAATGCAGACGTAGACACACACACACACACACACACACACACACACACACACACACACACACACACACACACACACAGACACACAGACACACACACACAATCCGTCTGTCGCCTTGTTGCGAGGCAGGACTCTCAGAGGAAATCTCTGGCAGGCGAAGTACTCCCAGAGGAAATCTCTGCATCGGTGCGAAGTACTCCCAGACTCCCAGAACTCCCAGGGTTAAGTGCTCCTCAAGAACTCCCAGTTTTTCTCCCAGAACTCCCCAGAACACCCAGTACTCCAGAACTCCCAGTACTCCAGAAACTCCCAGAACTCCCAAACTCCCAGTACTCCCAGAACTCCCAGTACTCCCAGTACTCCCAGTACTCCCAGAACTCCCAGTACTCCCAGAACTCCCAGTACTCCCAGTACTCCCAGAACTCCCAGTACTCCCAGTACTCCCAGAACTCCCAGTACTCCCAGAAAACTCCCAGTACTCCCAGAACTGTCATCGATGTCTAAATTACACGCATTAGCCACACCCTCTATTACCCTCCTCTCCACCTCTCCTCTCCTCTCCTCCTTCCATCCCCCTCTCCTCTCCTTATACCCTTATCCCTCCCTCCCTCCCCTCCCTCCCTCCCTCCCTCCTCTCTTCCCTCGCTCCTCTCCTCCTCTCCTCCTCTCCTCCTCCTCCCCTCTCCCTCCATCCCTCCCTCCTTCCTCTATCCCCATCTCCTGTCCACCTCATCTCTCATTCATTATTCCTGTTTGTTCTTGTAGAAATAAGCACTTGGTCAATACACATTTATCAGGCCAGACCACACACAGCCTACCCATTAGTTTGAACAGCCAATAGGCCCTCCGGGGGAACAGAGGGATGAGGGATGAGAGGGAGAAGAGAAGTCTTGCATCGATGAGTACGTTTAGGAATGATAGTCACCCGTTGAAGTGTCCTGGGGTAAGGACTGATGATAGTCACCCATTGAAGTGTCCTGGGGTAAGGAATGATAGTCACCTGTTGAAGTGTCCTGGGGTAAGGAATGATAGTCACCAGTTGAAGTGTCCTGCAGTAAGGAATGATAGTCACCAGTTGAAGTGTCCTGCAGTAAGGAATGATAGTCACCCGTTGAAGTGTCCTGGGGTAAGGAATGATAGTCACCAGTTGAAGTGTCCTGGGGTAAGGAATGATAGTCACCAGTTGAAGTGTCCTGGGGTAAGGAATGATAGTCACCAGTTGAAGTGTCCTAGGGTAAGGAATGATAGTCACCAGTTGAAGTGTCCCGGGGTAAGGAATGATAGTCACCAGTTGAAGTGTCCCGGGGTAAGGAATGATAGTCACCAGTTGAAGTGTCCTGGGGTAAGGAATGATAGTCACCAGTTGAAGTGTCCTGGGGTAAGGAATGATAGTCACCAGTTGAAGTGTCCTAGGGTAAGGAATGATAGTCACCAGTTGAAGTGTTCTGGGGTAAGGAATGATCATCACCAGTTGAAGTGTCCCGGGGTAAGGAATGTTTTGGGAATTTTCACGTCCCTCAGCCGAACACCTGACGGTATGGTGTTGGGAGATGGGAAGTGAATAGCTACCTGATCGTGTGGTGTTAGCTGGACACGCACGTGTGGACAAAAAACACACACATAAACACACATACACACACATTAAAAGGGGTGTGGACTGCCTACAGGGTAAGGGTCTTGTACAGAGATTCCATTAGCTAAAGCAGCAGAGCATGACCTATGCTGCCTCATCACTATCTCTACCCCATCTACTAGTAACAGACAAAGGAGAGAGAGAGAGCGAGAGAGAGAGAGAGAGAGAGAGAGAGAGAGAGAGAGAGAGAGAGAGAGAGAGAGAGAGAGAGAGAGAGAGAGAGAGAGAGAGAGAGAGAGAGAGAGAGAGAGAGATAGAGAGAGAGAGAGAGAGAGAGAGAGAGAGAGAGAGGAGAGAGAGAGAGAGAGAGAGAGAGGAGAGAGAGAGAGAGAGAGAGAGAGAGAGAGAGAGAGAGAGTGAGAGAGAGAGAGAGAGAGAGAGAGAGAGAGAGAGAGAGAGAGAGAGAGAGAGAGAGAGAGAGAGAGAGAGAGAGAGAGAGAGAGAGAGAGAGAGAGAGAGAGAGAGAGAGAGAGAGAGAGAGAGAGAGAGAGAGAGAGAGAGAGAGAGAGAGAGAGAGAGAGAGAGAGAGGAAAGCCAGAGGGGGAGAAAGAGAAAGAGATAGAGAGAAATCTGTGAATATCACTTCAGCACATTTGCCCAGCATTTCTCCATTAGTCAGCTAACATTGTCAGAGTTTGTGCAAGAGAGCAAGGCCAGGATATCTCCCTGCCTCTGGAACAAGCTATATCATCACCATTCTGAGTCACGATTTAAACAACCACTGTTTACTAGCATATCATGCAATAGTTACATTGGTTTAAAGCATGTTTTAATAGCATATAATTCAATAGCTTTAACGATTTAAAACATATTTTCATCTTTACATTTAAGCATCTCATTCCACAATTATTCCCCATTAAGGACCGTATGTCTCACTATTAGTGGTGTTAGTGTCATTGCTTTCTAAATACTAATACTTTAAAACCCTCTTATCACTCAGAAAACATATACAGTAACTGATTACAAAGAGAAAGTGCCACGCGCACACACACACACGCACGCGCACATCAAGTCCTATTGTAAAATATTTCAGACTTAGACAGCTTGTGTCAAATCAGTGTCTGGCTAGTTTTAAAACAATTAAGCTATCCACTTCCCTTCTTTTATCTTTCTTATCGCAACCGTTCCGTTCCGCATGGAGTTCTCCAGGGAGCTTAATCCTCCTCTCGTCCCTCACTACTCTCCTCCTCTCTTCCCTCGCTCCTCTCCTCTCTTCCCTCGCTCCTCTCCCCCTCTCTTCCTCGCTTCGCTCCTCTCCCCCTCTCTTCCCTCGCTCCTCTCCTCCTCACTCCTCTCCTCCTCTCCTCCTCTCCTCCTCTCCCCCTCTCTTCCCTCGCTCCTCTGCTCATCTCTTCCCTCGCTCCTCTCCTCTCTCCCCCTCTCTTCCCTCGCTCCTCTCCCCCTCTCTTCCCTCGCTCCTCTCCTCCTCTCTTCCCTCACTCCTCTCCTCCTCTCCTCATCTCCTCGTCTCCCCTCTCTTCCCTCGCTCCTCTCCCCCTCTCTTCCCTCATTCCTCTCTTCCCTCATTCTTCTCCTCCTCTCCCCTATTCCCTCGCTCCTCTCCCCCTCTCTTCCCTCTCTCCTCCCCTCCTCTCTTCCCTCGCTCCTCTCCTCCTCTCTTCCCTCGCGCCTCTCCCCCTCTCTTCCCTCACTCCTCTCCTCCTCTCTCCCCTCACTCCTCTCCTCCCCTCCCCCTCTATTCCCTCGCTCCACTCCCCCTCTCTTCCATTGCTCCTCTCCTCCTCTCCCCCTTTCTTCCCTCGCTCCTCTCCTCCTCTCCTCCTCTTCTCCTCTCCTCCTCTATTGTTTTTGCTTCCCTCACTTTTACTCCTGTTTAATATTTCTGCCTCCAGAAGACAAAGGAAAGTGCTGATGTCCAATTATACACTGCTTTTCCCATGGCAGGGGAGGTCAGGAGAGGAGGGTGTGATGGGAGGGAGGGTGAAGTACAAGGAGGATCCAGGTGGTTAGCGAGAGATGGAAGTAGGTACCAGAATATGTTCTGTCCAATCCATATCTCTGTCCTGACCTGGACCTCAAAAAAGGGAGGGGGGAAAGGAGGGAGGGAGGAAAGGAGGAAGGGAGGAAGGAAAGGAGGGAGGAAGGAAGGGAGGGAGGGAGGAAAGGAGGGAGGGAGGAAAGGAGGAGGAAAGAAAGGAGGGAGGAAGGAAAGGAGGGACGGAGGGAGGAAAGGAGGGATAGAGGAAAGGAGGGAGGAAGGAAAGGAGGGAGAGAGGAAGGAAGGGAGGTAAGGAGGGATGAAAGTATAACAGAATAGGTCCTGTCCCTGTTGAAAATAGGGACCCTTGAAGCACCCAGATTCACCACCCTTCACATTGTCAATACCAGATTTCCTGGGTTTGGATCGACAGGTCTTCTATGTTTCAGGGCCAGAACCAGCACACACACAGTTAGATTAAAATGCCAAAAAGGAAAGGAAACGAAAGACAGGTGAGGGAGGGGGGGAGGGAGAGGAAGTTAAGGTTGTCATCTTCTGAATGATTATTAGCAATACATAATTAATAAATACAAACTTTTATGAAATTTAGGGGGAAAAAAACAATTCAAAAATCTTTGATCAAGTTTGTCTAAGTTTTATTGCAGCTGTTCCTTATTAATTGTCCATCAGTTGTTTTAGAGTTTTGTGACAACGTCTTTTTTATGTGCCTGCTGTTTTGTCATCAGTCTTGGTGTGTAGGAGATTTATGTGCAAACAGATGGGGGTCTGTTTAAAGACGAAACACAGCACTTCTAAACACACTCACCTGGGGGACTGTGGTGGCAGCCATCTTGTATTAGCTGTTGGTCGTCTCGCGGGATTCGCTGACAGCAGAAGAGTGGGCGGAGTTCAAAGCAGAGAACATCAACTCAAGTGTGTGTGCATGTGTGTGTGCATGTGTGTGTGTGTGTGTGTATGCGAGTGTGTGTCCTTGTCAAGAACCGTTTCTTCCTCTCAGAAGATATACTTTTTTGCAGATACTGTCGCTATTAGTTTAATTTGAGGTAAATTAAATATGTCATGTTAACTCCCTCAGGCCTCACTACACTATTTCTGTGCCATGGTAGTGTCAAGGGGTGCTGAAGGTGGGTGTGGTGCAGGAATCAAGCGCAGGACGCAGAAGCTCAGTCCAAAAGACTTTAGTGAAATATTCACGTAGTAAATGAGCACAATAAGCCCGGAGGCGAAATAACGGCGCACGCAGGCGTCAAACAAACGGCGCACTAACATGTGCAAAAACCTCTCCAAAACACTGGAGGGAAGTACGTAGCTCAAACACCAAAACAGAAGAGCAATCACACACAAACACAGACACACACAATGAGAACTAAATAGGACACTAATGAGGACTAACTAGACACAGGTGTACAACATCAAGACAAAACCAAACGAACATGAAACATAGATCGGTGGCAGCTAGTACTCCGGGGACGACGACCGCCGAAGCCTGCCCGAACCAGGAGGAGGAGCAGCCTCGGCCGAAACCGTGACAGTACCCCCCCCTTGACGCGCGGCTCCAGCCGTGCGCCGACCCCGTCCTCGGGGACGACCAGGAGGACGCGGAGCAGGGCGCGCGGGATGGTCCCGGTGGAACTCCGACAGGAGAGATGGGTCTAGGATGTCCCTTCGCGGCACCCAGCACCGCTCCTCCGGGCCGTACCCCTCCCACTCCACGAGATACTGGAGACCCCCCATCCGGCGTCTTGAGTCCAAGATGGACCGAACGGTGTACGCCGGAGCCCCCTCGATGTCCAGTGGGGGCGGAGGAGTCTCTCCTATCTCACCTTCCTGGAGTGGACCAGCTACCACCGGCCTGAGAAGAGACACATGGAACGAGGGGTTAATATTCTTATATTCAACAGGTAGATGTAACCTATAACACACTTCGTTCAATCTTCTCAGGACTTTAAAAGGCCCCACAAACCGCCGACCCAGCTTCCGGCAGGGCAGGCGGAGAGGTAGGTTTCTGGTAGAGAGCCAGACTCGATCTCCGGGTGCGTACACCGGCCCCTCACTGCGGTGGAGATCGGCGCTCGCCTTGTGACGATGGATGGCCCGCTGCAGGTGGACGTGGGCAGCGTTCCACGTCTCCTCATCCAATCATCCACCGCAGGGGCCTCGATCTGGCTCTGCTGCCAAGGTGCCAGAACCGGCTGGTAACCTAACACACATTGGAAGGGGGTTAGGTTGGTAGAGGAGTGGCGGAGAGAGTTCTGGGCCATCTCGGCCCAGGGAATGTACCGAGCCCACTCCTCAGGCCGGTCCTGGCAATACGGCCTCAGAAACCTACCCACATCCTGGTTGACACGTTCTACCTGCCCGTTACTCTCCGGGTGGTACCCTGAGGTAAGGCTAACCGAGACCCCCAAACGCTCTCCATACTCGGGAGGTAAACTGGGGGCCTCGATCAGACACTATATCCTCGGGTACCCCGTAATGCCGGAAGACGTGGGTAAATAGGGCCTCTGCGGTCTGTAGGGCAGTAGGCAGACCCGACATAGGGAGAAGACGACAGGCCTTAGAGAACCGGTCCACACAACGACCAGGATGGTGGTATTCCCAGAGAGAGGGGAAGGTCTGTCACAAAATCCACCGAGAGGTGGGGACCATGGTCGTTGTGGAACGGGCAGGGGTTGTAACTTACCCCTGGGCAGGTGTCTGGGCGCCTTACACTGGGCGCACACCGAGCAGGAGGAGACATAAACCCTCACATCCATGGCTAACGTGGGCCACCAGTATTTAGTGCTAAGACAATGCACTGTCCGGCCAATACCCGGATGTCCAGAGGAGGGTGACGTGTGAGCCCAGTAAATGAGTCGATCCCGAATCTCGAGCGGAACGTACTTCCGACCCTCAGGACACTGTGGAGGGCTGGGGTCAGTACGCAACGCTCGCTCGATTTCGGCATCGACCTCCCACACCACCGGTGCCACAAGACAAGACTCCGGTAGTATGGGAGTAGGCTCAACGGACCTCTCCTCTGTGTCATACCGCCGGGACAGAGCGCATCTGCCTTACCATTCTGGGACCCAGGGATGTACGTGATTTTAAATACGAACCTGGTGAGAAACATACTCCATCGAGCCTGGCGAGGGTTCAGTCTCCTCGCTGCCCGGATGTACTCCAGTTCCGATGGTCAGTCAAAATGAGGAAAGGGTGTTGAGCCCCCTCAAGCCAATGCCTCCACACCTTAAGGGCCTGAACTACAGCTAACAGCTCCCTGTCCCCGACGTCATAATTACGCTCCGCCGGGCTGAGCTTTTTGAGTAAAAAGCACAGGGGCGGAGTTTAGGTGGCGTGCCGGACCGTTGAGAGAGAACGGCCCCTGTACCAGCCTCAGACGCGTCCACCTCAACCTGAAAGGGTAATGCGGGATCCGGATGTGCCAGCACCGGAGCCGACGTAAACAGGTCCTTCAGTCTCCTAAAGGCCCTGTCCGCATCAGCTGACCACTGCAGGCGCACCGGACCCCCTTTCAGGAGGGACGTGAGGGGAGCTGCCACCTGTCCAAAACCCCGGATAAACCTCCGGTAGTAATTCGCAAAGCCCAAGAACTGCTGCACCTCTTTGACAGTGGTTGGGGTTTGCCAATTACGCACAGCGGACACACGATTCACCTCCATTCTCACCCCTGACGCGGACAACCGATAACCCAAAAAGGAGACCGACTCCTGGAAAAACAGACATTTCTCTGCCTTGACATATAGGTGTGTTCCAACAGCCTCCTCAATACACGACGCACCAGGGTTATATGCTCGGCTCGGGTAGACGAGTACACCAGAATGTCATCAATGTACATGACCACCCCTTGCCCCTGCATATCCCGGAAAATGTCATCTACGAAGGATTGGAAGACTGATGGAGCATTCATCAACCCATATGGCATGACGAGATACTCGAAATGACCTGACGTGGTACTAAACGCTGTTTTCCATTCGTCGCCCTCCCTAATGCGCACCAAGTTATACGCGCTCCTGAGATCCAGTTTTGTGAAAAACCGCGCTCCATGCAATGACTCCGTCATGGTCGCAATCAGAGGGAGTGGATAACTGTATTTCACAGTAATCTGATTGAGACCACGGTAATCAATGCACGGGCGCAACCCTCCATCTTTTTTCTTCACAAAAAAGAAGCTCGAGGAGGCGGGAGAAGTGGAGGGCCCTGCGCACACATCCTAAGTGGTGCTGTGATTTCCCTAATCAACCCCGACCCCAACGGGCGGCTATCTAAGGCATGAACGGGAAAAGGTTTGTCAACAGGTAGGAGAGGGATCCCTAAATCTAAACAAAACTTTCGATCACAACAACATTCCCAGCTGCGCCTGAATCTACTAGCGCCTTATGCTGGGAATGAGGTGCAACCTGTGGAAAAACAAACAGGTATACAAAAAGTGCGCAACAGAGAGCTCTGGGTAAGTGGGGCATCTACTCACCTGGGAGGGCTCCCCCGTGCGTGGGCCTGTTGTCTTCTCCCCGGAGAACCCTCCCCAGCACCTGGCCGCAGTGTGCCCTCCACGACCGCACTTGGTGCAGGAGACAGGTCCCCTCGGGCTCCTCCTCCTCATTCTCTCTAGCGCCGGCACCCCCGAGCTCCATAGGGCTCGGCTCGGAGGTGCCGGAGGGCGGAATGGACGGACCCCCCTCGGGACGTCCACGGGTGGCCAGCAGGGTGTCCAGACGGATGGACATATCGACCAACTGGTCGAAGGTGAGATTGGTATCCCTGCAGGCCAACTCACGTTGAACGTCCTCCCGTAGGCTACATCGAAAATGGTCGATGAGGGGCCCGTTCATTCCACCCTGCGTCCCGCCGCTAGAGTCCGGAACTCCAGCGCAAACGCCTGTGCGCTCCTCCTCCCCTGTCTCAGGTGGACTAGACGCTCCCCCCGCCGCTTTGCCCCTCAGGTGGATGGTCGAAACACGGCCTTGAAGCGACGGGAGAACTCGGCGTAGGAGATGGTGGTGGCGTCCATCTTCCTCCTCTCGGCGTTGGCCCATTCCAACGCCTTGCCCGTGAGACAGGAGATGAGGGCGGAAACGCTCTCGTGTCCCGAGGGCACCGGGTGTACAGTGGCCAGGTAGAGCTCCACCTGTAGGAGGAACCCCTGACACCCGGCAGCTGTTCCGTCATACGCCCTCGGGAGCGAGAGCCGAATCCCCCTGGGTTCCGGACCTGGGACTGGTGGACCGGCCGATGGGGTTGGCAGGGTAGGTGGAGGTGTGGGTACCCCTCTGGCCTCCCATCGGTGCAGGGTGTTGATGACGTCCTGTAGAGCGGTCCCCAGTTGTCGTATCTGGTCATCCTGGCCGCGGACATGCTCCTCGAGCGACTCGGGCGTGACTATTGATCCTGCTGATTCCATTCAAGCGGTGTGTGATTCTGTCAAGGGGTGCTGAAGGTGGGTGTGGTGCAGGAATCAAGCGCAGGACGCAGAAGCTCAGTCCAAAAGACTTTAGTGAAATATTCACGTAGTAAATGAGCACAATAAGCCCGGAGAAAAAAATAACGGCGCACGCAGGCGTCAAACAAACGGCGCACTAACATGTGCAAAAACCTCTCCAAAACACTGGAGGGAAGTACGTAGCTCAAACACCAAAACAGAAGAGCAATCACACACAAACACAGACACACACAACGAGAACTAAATAGGACACTAACGAGGACTAACTAGACACAGGTGTACAACATCAAGACAAAACCAAACGAACATGAAGCAGCTAGTACTCCGGGGACGACGACCGCCGAAGCCTGCCCGAACCAGGAGGAGGAGCAGCCTCGGCCGAAACCGTGACAGGTAGGCTGTGTACCAAATGGCACCCTATTCCCTATGCAGTGCACTACTTTTCAACCAGGGCCTATAGGGAAGTAGATAGGGCTCTGGTCAATAGTAGTGCACTACAGAGGGAATAGGGTGCCGTTTGGGACGCATTCGTAGTCAATGGTGTAAATGGAGAATACAATGATATCCTCGATTCATTTGATTTAGCCACTGACTGACTGTTTATGTGTGTACCTGGTGAAGGGGTTTTAATGTGATTTAGCCACTGACTGACTGTTTATTTGTGTATACGGTGAAGGGTTTTTAATTTGTATAGAAACACTTTTGAGTGGCAGGCGGGAGGTGACACTCTTTGCCTGTGTCCCAAATGGACCCCTACTACTTTTACCCGGGTCCATAAGGATCTGGTCGAAGGTAGTACACTATGTGGGGAATAGGGTACCATGCGGGACACTCAACTCTTTGGCTCGCTCTTAGGACGCTAAGATGGAACGTTTAATCGTTTAATGTGGTTGTTAAATGTGTTGCTTAATCTCAAATTCCTTGTTTATCAAATGTGAGCCGAGTGTTTACTGTCATATCCGGTTTGTTTGAAGGAACCCTGAGGCTGGTTGCGGGAGTCTTTTTTAGTCTCTTTGCCTCCCTCCCTCTCTCGCTCTCTCTCTCTCTTCCTGTTTCACAGAAGGGTTCGCACAAAGTGTATGTTTATGTGTGTGTGTGTGTACAGCTCTGTGAGTCAAAGGCAATATCAACCATTGAACATGTTCCATCAATATCCACATGTGTTAACACGTGTGTGTAAACACATAGACCCATACACACGCACCCACACACACATAAACACACACGTAAACACAGACACACAAAGACACACACACACACACACACACACAGGGTGTTTATACCTGAACACTGTGAACAGTAGTTTATAGATTTACTGAAGGTAGCTCAATAAGGCAATGCATTGCCTCTAACACCTATAGGTTCAACTGAACCACACACAGCAACCACATAGAGAGACATAACAAAATATTTGTTGAAGAATGTCTCTGCATCTTCTGTCTCTCTCCCCCCCTCTCTCTCTCCCCTCTCTCTCTCTCTCCCCTCTCTCTCTCCCCCCTCTCTCTCCCCCCCTCTCTCTCCATCTCTCTCTCTGATTATCTGTCACCCCATGATAACCTTGACCACGCACCATGACTGAAGAACATTCCACTCTCTCTCTCTTTTCTCTCTTTCTCTGTTCCTGTCCGTTCCTTCCCTACGAGTTACCACACAAAACACAAAACTCCTCCTCCACTTCTCCCTCTATCGCGCTCCCTCTTTTTGGTGATGGGGGGAGTTAAGAGGGAGAGAGAGAGATAGAAAGGAGAGAGAGAAAGAGAGAGAGGTAGAGCCTTGAACTTGAGTGTTCCCTTGTCTGACTGAAGACATTAGCTGTGCCCTTCTACCCCACCTGTCTGTCACCTCACCTCTCCTCTTTCTACCCCACCTGTCAGTCACCTCACTCTTGTCCTACCCCACCTGTCAGTTCCTCACCTCTGAGAACCACCTTCAGTCTCCTCACCTCTCCTCTTTCTAGCCCACCTGTGCCTCCTCACCTCTCTCTTTCTACCCCACCTGTCAGTCTCCTCACCTCTCCTCTTTCTACCCCACCTGTCAGTCTCCTCACCTCTCCTCACCTCTCCTCTTTCTACCCCACCTGTCAGTCTCCTCACCTCTCCTCTTTCTACCCCACCTGTCAGTCTCCTCACCTCTCCTCTTTTCTACCCCACCTGTCAGTCTCCTCACCTCTCCTCTTTCTACCCCACCTGTCAGTCTCCTCACCTCTCCTCTTTCTACCCCACCTGTCAGTCTCCTCACCTCTCCTCTTTCTACCCCACCTGTCAGTCTCCTCACCTCTCCTCTTTCTACCCCACCTGTCAGTCTCCTCACCTCTCCTCTTTCTACCCCACCTGTCAGTCTCCTCACCTCTCCTCTTTCTACCCCACCTGTCAGTCTCCTCACCTCTCCTCTTTCTACCCCACCTGTCAGTCTCCTCACCTCTCCTCTTTCTACCCCACCTGTCAGTCTCCTCACCTCTCCTCTTTCTACCCCACCTGTCAGTCTCCTCACCTCTCCTCTTTCTACCCCACCTGTCAGTCTCCTCACCTCTCCTCTTTCTACCCCACCTCTCTCCTCACTCCCCACCTGTCACCTCTTTCTACCCCACCTGTCAGTCTCCTCACCTCTCCTCTTTACCCCACCCCCTCACCTCACCTCTCAGTCTCTCACTCTCCTCTTTCTCTCTCTCTCTCTCTCTCTCTCTCTCTCTCTCTCTCTCTCTCTCTCTGTGCAGAATGTCCTAACCTATTGTCCTTGATGTTCAAAGCTCTCAACTTCTCAATCAATGATGTTCACCATGACGGAGATGATGATGATGGTGGTGAGGATGACGATGATGACGGTGGTGATTATGAAGACGAAGATGATACTGATGAAGAAGATGATGATGATGATGATGATGATGATGGTGGTGATTGTGAAGATGAAGATGATACTGATGAAGAAGAAGACGATGATGATGATGGTGGTGATTATGAAGATGAAGATGATACTGATGAAGAAGAAGACGATGATGATGATGGTGGTGATTATGAAGATGAAGATGATACTGATGAAGAAGAAGACGATGATGATGATGGTGGTGATTATGAAGATGAAAATGACACTGATGAAGATGATGATGATGATGGTGGTGATTATGAAGATGAAAATGATACTGATGAATGATGATGATGATGATGATGATGATGGCTGATTGTGATGAGTGTTGTTTGATCAGTCTCTAGTGTTCCTTCCCCTTCTCCCCTTCTCTCTCCCTCCGCTCCTCTCTCATCCCTCTCACTCTCCCTCCTCTGGTCTGTGAATCATGTGTGTATTGGTGCTGTGTGCCTCACCTTTCTCCTCTGCGCCCACCCCTCTCCCTCCTGCCTCCATCTCCTCCCTCTCTCCCTACTTCCCTGCTCCAGGGTGTGTGTCAGTTCACTGTACCTCACCTCTCCAGTCTATCTATCCCTCCATCCCTTTTCTCACTCACTGTTTCCACCTCCCCACCTGTCCAGTCATTCAACAGCTGCCTCTCCTCTTATCTCCCGCTTCACCTTCCTTTATCCCTCCATCCATCTCTTTTTCTATCTCCCTCCCCTCTCTTTCCCTCTCTCTCTTCTGCTCTATCTCTCCCTCTCCTGCTCTCTCTCCCCTCTCTCTTCCCCCTCCACCCCTCTCGCTCTCTCTCTATCCCTCTGTTTTTCCACCTCTCCAGTCAGTCCATCATTCTCCAGGCTGAGAGTGCATTATTCAGTCAACACAGACCTAGCCTGACATCACTCATCCACTCACTCAGAGAGAGAGAGAGAGAGATGGATGAGGGACAGAGGGATGGAGAGAGGTAGGGTGGGAGGGATGGAGGAGATGGAGGGAATGGAGAAGGATAGGTGAACACTACATCAGATAACACATCAACATACACAGGAGAGAGGGACAGAGTGAGGAGGGAGAACACTAGGAGAAAGAGGGAGGAGAGAGAGAGAGAGAGAGAGAGAGAGAGAGAGAGAGAGAGAGAGAGAGGAGAGAGAGAGAGAGAGAGGAGGAGAGAGAGAGAGAGAGAGAGAGAGAGAGAGAGAGAGAGAGAGAGAGAGAGAGAGAGAGAGAGAGAGAGAGAGAAAGAAAGAGGGTGAACAGTTAGCGAGAGGGGTAATAGCGGGAGTGAAAAAGAGGGTGACAAAGAGGGTGAATCACCACATCCCTCTCTCTCTCCCTCCCTCTGCTCCTCCCTCTCCTTCCCTCTCACTCTGTCTCTCCCTGGTGGTCTCCTCTTTCTTGGTAACAGGACTATATTCTCTCTAACTGACCAGTGTAAGAGGACGGTTGCTAGGCAGTGGCTGAAGTGGTACTTTCCCCTCAGGGAGAAAGTAATTCTCTCAGGCCACTAGTACAATCACACTGAAACTCTCAGCCAATCACTGACAAGACAGAGATCCAACGAAAGACGGATGGTAAGAGGACCGGGGGGAGAAACAAGAGAGAGAGAGAGAGAGACATTTGCAAAAAACACACATTTTTCTTTCCACAGGGTGAGGGCACTAGAACATTCTGCAGCACCCGGCCTCACCCTACTAGAATCTGAAGTAAAATGTCTAATGTCTGCTGATGATCTGGTGCTTCTGTCACCAACCAAGGAGGGCCTACAGCAGCACCTACAGTCGTGGTCAAAAGTTTTGAGAATGACACAAGTATTGGTCTTCACAAAGTTTGCTGCTTCAGTGTTTTTAGATATTTTTGTCAGATGTTACTATGGTATACTGAAGTATAATTACAAGCATTCCATAAGTGTCAAAGGCTTTATTGACAATTACATTAAGTTTCTGCAAAAGATCAATATTTGCAGTGTTGACCCTTCTTTTTTCAAGACCTCTGCAATCCGCCCTGGCATACTGTCAATTAACTTCTGGGCCACATCCTGCCTGATAGAAGCCCATTCTTGCATAATTAATGCTTGGAGTTTGTCAGAATTTGTGGGTTTTTGTGTGTCCACCCGCCTCTTGAGGATTGACCACAAGTTCTCAATGGGATTAAGGTCTGGGGAGTTTCCTGGCCATGGACCCAAAATGTTGATGTTTTTTTCCCCGAGCCACTTAGTTATCACTTTTGCCTTATGGCAAGGTGCTTCATCATGCTGGAAAAGGCATTGGTCATCACCAAACTGTTCTTGGATGGTTGGGAGAAGTTGCTCTCGGAGGATGTGTTGGTACCATTCTTTATTCATGGCTGTGTTCTTAGGCAAAATTGTGAGTGAGCCCACTCCCTTGGCTGAGAAGCAACCCCACACATGAATGGTCTCAGGATGCTTTACTGTTAGCATGACACAGGACTGATGGTAGCGCTCACAGCTGTTCTTCTCCGGACAAGCTTTTTTCCGGATGCCCCAAACAATCGGAAAGGGGATTCATCAGAGAAAATGACTTTACCCCAGTCCTCAGCAGTCCAATCCCTGTACCTTTTGCAGAATATCAGTCTGTCCCTGCTGTTTTTCCTGGAGATAAGTGGCTTCCTCGCTGCCCTTCTTGACACCAGGACATCCTCCAAAAGTATTCGCCTCACTGTACATGCAGATGCACTCACACCTGCCTGCTGCCATTCCTCAGCAAGCTCTGCACTGGTGGTGCCCCGATCCCGCAGCTGAATCAACTTTAGGAGACGGTCCTGGCGCTTGCTGGGACTTTCTTGGGCGCCCTGACGCCTTCTTCACAACAATTGAACCTCTCTCCTTGAAGTTTCTTGATGATCCGATTAATGGTTGATTTAGGTGCAATCTTACTAGCAGCAATATCCTTGCCTGTGAAGCCCTTTTTGTGTAAAGCAATGATGACGGCACGTGTTTCCTTGCAGGTAACCATGGTTAACAGAGGAAGAACAATGATTTCAAGCACCACCCTCCTTTTAAAGCTTCTAGTCTGTTATTCTAACTCAATCAGCATGATAGAGTGATCTCCAGCCTTGTCCTCGTCAACACTCTCACCTGTGTTAACGAGAGAATCACTGACACGATGTCAGCTGGTCCTTTTGTGGAAGGACTGAAATGCAGTGGAATTTCTTTTTTGGAATTAGGTTCATTTTCATGGCAAAGAAGGACTTTGCAATTAATTGCAATTCATCTGATCACTCTTCATAACATTCTGGAGTACATGCAAATTGCCATCATAAAAACTGAGGCAGCAGACTTTGTGAAAATTAATATTTGTGTCATTCTCAAAACTTTTAACCACGACTGTAGATCTTCTGCACAGATTCTGTCAGACCTAGGCCCTGACAGTAAATCTCAGTAAGACAAAAATAATGGTGTTCCAAAAAAGGTCCAGTTGCCAGGACCACAAATACAAATTCCATCTAGACACCGTTGCCCTAGAGCACACAAAAAACGATACATACCTCGGCCTAAACATCAGCGCCACAGGTAACTTCCACAAAGCTGTGAAAGATCTGAGAGATAAGGCAAGAAGGGCCTTCTATGCCATCAAAAGGATCATAAAATTTGACATCCCAATTAGGATCTGGCTAAAAATACTTCAATCAGTTATAGAACCCAATGCCCTTTATGGTTGTGAGAGGTCTGGGGTCCGCTCACCAAGCAAGAATTCACAAAATGGGACAAACACCAAATTGAGAGTCTGCATGCAAATTTTGCAATATCCTCAGTGTCCAACGGAAAACACCAAATAATGCATGCAGAGCAGAATTAGGCCGATACCCGCTAATTATCAATATCCAGAAAAGAGCCGTTGAAATCTATAACCACTTAAAAGGAAGCGATTCCCAAACCTTCCATAACAAAGCCATCACCTACAGAGAGAAGAACTTGGAAAAGAGTCCCCTAAGCAAGCTGGTCAAGTTCACAAACACAAACAGACCTCACAGAGCCCCAGGACACAGCAACACAATTAGACCCAACCAAAAATGAGAACAAAAGAGAAAATTACTTGACACATTGGAAAGAATGAACAGAAAACAGAGCAAACTAGAATGCTATTTGGCCCTAAACAGAGAGTACACAGTGGCAGAATACCTGACCACTGTGACTGACCCAAACTTAAAGAAAACTTTGACTATGTACAGACTCAGTGAGCATAGCCTTGCTATTGAGAAAGGCCGCGGTAGGCAGACCTGGCTCTCAAGAGAAGACAGGCTATGTGCACACTGCCCACAAAATAAAGTGGAAACTGAGCTGCACTTCCTAACCTCCTGCCAAATGTATGACCAAATTAGAGACACCTATTTCCCTCAGATTACAGCGATCCACAAATAATTAAAAAACAAACACAATTTTGATAAACTCCCTTATGTACTGGGTGAAATACTACAGTGTGCCATCACAGCAACAATATTTGTGACCTGTTGCCACAAGAAAAGGGCAACCAAGAAGAACAAAACACCATTGTAAAAATACAACCCATATTTATGTTTATTTATTTTTCCCATTTTGTACTTTAACTATTTGCACATTGTTACAACACTGTATATAGACATAATATGACATTTGAAATGTCTTTATTCTTTTGGAACTTCTGAGTGTAATGTTTACTGTTAATATTTATTGTTTATTTCACTTTTTTTACTTCTACTTCATTGCTTTGGTAATGTTAACATATGTTTCCCATGCCAATAAAGCCCTTAAATTGAATTGAATTAAATTGAAAGGATAAGAAGGAGTGAGAGAAAGAAAGAGAGAGAGAGAAAGAAAGAGCGAGAGAGAGAGAGAGAGAGAGAGAGAGAGAGAGAGAGAGAGAGAGAGAGAGAGAGAGAGAGAGAGAGAGAGAGAGAGAGAGAGACAGAGAGAGAGAGAGAGAGAGAGAGAGAGAGAGAGAGAGAGAAGAGAGAGAGAGAGAGAAAGAGAGAGAGAGAGAGAGAGAGAGAGAGAGAGAGAGAGAGAGAGAGAGAGAGAGAGAGAGAGAGAGAGAGAGAGAGAGAGAGAGAGAGAGAGAGAGAGAGAGAGAGAGAGAGAGAGAGAGAGAGAGAGAGAGAGAGAGAGAGAGAGAGAGAGAGAGAGAGAGAGAGAGAGAGAGAGAGAGACAGCTGGTTCTGAGGCTCAGTTCACTAACCAAAACCAACCTCATAGAGCCTCAGGACAGCACTCAGAAAATCTGGCCCAACCAAATCATCACAAAGCAAAAAAGAAAAAATATATCACCTATTGGAAAGACACCACAAAAAATCAAAGTAAACTTCAATGCTATTTGGCTCTAAACAGACAGTACATGGTGGCAGACTATCTGACCACTGTGACTGATAGAAAACTGAGAAAAAAACACTGACTAGGTACAGACTCAGTGAGCACAGTCTGGCTATAGAGACCGGTCGTCACAGGCAAACCTGGCTGCCCAGAGAGGACAGGCTGTGCTCACTCTGCCCCCGGGGAGAGGTAGAGACAGAGCTGCATTTCCTATTACACTGTGACAAATACTCAGACCTAAGAGAATCTTTCTTTCCCAAAAAAAAAATTATCATTCAGTACAAAGAATTTGAAACTATAAAAGAGGAAGAAAAAATCAAATATTTATTGGATGTGAAAAGCCAAAATGTGCAATTTTGGCAGCCAAATATGTGTCCTCCTGCCACAACCTGAGGGACAGCCAGTGAAAAGTGTATTGTAATGTCAACAATATTTCCTGTTTTTGTTTTGGCTTTCATACCATGTAATGTGTCTTCTCAGTCATGTTGAGATTGGTCAACTACTATTGCTTTAATGTATTTGTTATTCTCATTAATATTGTTGTTGTAGTTGCTGTTAATGGTAATCCCATTTCCACTACTACTATTATTATTGCTGTTGGTCCCACCATTTTTGTTATATGTATACTTTGACAATGTAAGTAATTTTACTTGCCATGTCAATAAAGTCTATTGAATTGAATTGAGAGAGAGAGAGAGAGAGAGAGAGAGAGAGAGAGAGAGAGAGAGAGAGAGAGAGACTTGGTCCCCATAGAGGAGAGAGAGAGAGAGAGAGAGAGCGAGAGAGAGAGAGAGAGAGAGAGAGAGAGAGAGAGAGAGAGAGAGAGAGAGAGAGAGAGAGAGAGAGAGAGAGAGAGAGAGAGAGAGAGAGAGAGAGAGAGAGAGAGAGAGAGAGAGAGAGAGAGAGAGAGAGAGGAGAGAGAGAGAGAGAGAGAGAGAGAGACAGAGAGAGAGAGAGGTCTAGAGAGAGAGAGAGAGAGATGAGAGAGAGAGAGGACAACTTAGTGGAGGGACACACGCTGAGAAAATACAGATGCTTCTACACGGTCACATACACCAACTACACACCCTCCTCTCACACCCTCCTCTCACACCCTCCTCTCACACCCTCCTCTCACCACCCTCCACTCACCACCCTCCTCTCTCACCCTCCTCTCACACCCTCCTCTCACACCCTCCTCTCACACCCTCCTCTCACACCCTCCTCTCACACCCTCCTCTCACACCCTCCTCTCACACCCTCCTCTCACCACCCTCCACTCACCACCCTCCACCCACCACCCTCCATTCACACCCTCCACTAAACACCCTCACTCAACACCCTCCATTCACACCCTCCACTCACACCCTCCACTCATCACCCTCACTCAACACCCTCCATTCACACCTCCACTCACCACCCTCCCCTCCCCTCACACCCTCCTCTCACACCCTCCACTCACCACCCTCCTCTCACACCCTCCTCTCACACCCTCCTCTCACACCCCCTCTCTCACCACCCTCCACTCACCACCCTCCTCTCACCACCCTCCACCACACACACCCTCCCACACCCTCCACTAAACTCCCTCACTCAACACCCTACCCTCACCACCCTCCCCTCACCACCCTCCCCTCACCACCCTCTCTCCCTCCCTCTCTCTTTAGTCTGTGTAATCTGATGGTTTCTCCCTGTCTTCTCTCCGTCTGTCTGGTGGTAATGATGCATTAATGATGCAGTAAAGATGCGACACGCAGTGAATTCTCCCCTCCTCCTCCTCCTCCTCCTCCTCCTCCTCCTCCTCCTCCTCCTCCTCCTCCTCCTCCTCCTCTCCTCTGCCTGTTGTTTGTTTATTTTGTTTGTTTATTGTAGGGGCGTCAACTGTTGCTAATTTCTCAGTTTGGGAAAGCAATGCCATTAAGATCTGATCTAGGATCAGGGGTGTGTCCCAAATGGCACCCTATTCCCTATACAGTTCACTAATTTGGTCAAACGTATTGCACTACATAGGGAATAGGGTGCAATTTGGGAGACAGAGAGCCCTTTAGCCTTTAGAGTCATATGAAAAAGTGACTTGATCATAGTCTTCATCTTCTACTGCCGTTTTCCTCCTCATATTCCTGTATATATACCTCTCCTCCCTCCCTCCATCTCTCTCTCTCTCTCTCTCTCTCTCTCTCTCTCTCTCTCTCTCTCTCTCTCTCTCTCTCTCTCTCCTCCCTCCATCTCTCTCTCTCTCTCTCCTCCCTCCATCTCTCTCTCTCTCTCTCTCTCTCTCTCTCTCTATCTCTCTCTCTCTCTGTCTCTCTCCGTCTTGTTTTCCAGACAACACCAGACCAGGCAGACCTGGCATTTCTTTTTACCAGTTTTAAGAGAGAGAGAGAGAGAGAGAGAGAGAAGATAGAGAGAGAGAGAGGAGAGAGAGGGGGAAAAAGAGTGAGAGAGAGTTTTATTTCAGCATAAGCCCCAGAATGTCTAAGTGCTCCAGGAACAGCCTTTAATTGTTACCTTTCAATCAAATTCAAATTCAAGCTGCTTTACCTTTCAATCTCTCACTACACACATCCATAAAGACCTCCCCACCTACCCACTGTGTGTGTGTGTGTGTGTGTGTGTGTGTGTGTGTACACATGCATGTGTGCTTATGTGTGTGCGTGCAGAGAGAGTGGGGTTCGGTTTGTGTTGGCGGACACAGAGGGTGTAGTTATTATCTCAACCACTTGGGGACACTGTGGTACCAGCCGGCACTGCAGAAGAGGGTGATTCAGGGTTTTATCTAACGTAGTGACGCAGACAGAGGGAGAGAGAGAGAGAGAGAGAGAGAGAGAACGAGAGGACAGGGAGCAGAGAGAGAGAGAGAGAGAGAGAGAGAGAGAGAGAGAGAGAGAGAGAGAGAGAGAGAGAGAGAGAGAGCAGAGAGAGAGAGAGAGAGAGAGAGAGAGAGAGAGAGAGAGAGAGAGAGAGAGAGAGAGAGAGAGAGAGAGAGAGAGAGAGAGAGATTATTTATTTTATTTATATATTATAATTTGTTATTCTTCATTATTTTATTACAATGTATATTGTATACATTGTTGCTTTGGCAATATTAACGCAATGTTTTGGAGATGCCAATAAAGCAGAGAGAGATTTGAGAGAGAGAGAGAGAGAGAGAGAGAGAGAGAGAGAGAGAGAGAGAGAGAGAGAGACAAAGAGACACATACAGGCTGAGGCTGCTCCCTGAGAGGCTATAAGGTATGTAACTGTATCCGCATCATATCCAACTACACCGGCCACCTTAACCAACTGCTGTGACTGTGTGTGTGAGTGTATCTGCTTCAGCACCAGTTGAAGTAGCTTATTGGGTAAGAGCGTTGTGCCAGTAACCGAAAGGTCGCTGGTTCTAATCCCTGATCCGACTAGGTGAAAAATCTGTCGATGTGCCCTTAAGCAAGGGACCTAACCCTAATTGCTCATGTAAGTCACTCTGGATAAGAGCGTCTGCTAAATGACTAATTTATTCATTTATAAGTTACCAGCTGCAACGACACCATGGCGTTATAACCTAACAGCACTGTACAACGTGTAGCTCAGTTGGTAGAGCATGGCGCTTGCAACGCCAGGGTTGCGGGTTCGATTCCCACGGGGGGGCCAGTATGAAAATGTATGCACTCACTAACTGTAAGTTGCTCTGGATAAGAGCGTCTGCTAAATGACTAAAATGTAAATGTATAACGGTTCCCTTTGATAATGTCAGATATGTAATACACAGCTCATCATAAGGCCTTAAGCAGATCATGCCAGCTACAATACACTACGGATATATCCCAAATGGAACCCGATTATATATATAGAGCACTGGATAGGGAATAGGGTGCCATTTGGGACACAATATACAATGCATCAACACCTTCTGTGCTTACAGATGAGTAGAAAAATAACAATGATACATTTAATAGGATGAAGTTGCCCCTAGACATTTACTGCTCTCTTCTACTTTTCCCTCCCTCCCTCCCTCCCTCCCTCCCTCCCAAAACCTTATGAGCTCGGCAAGGAAGGGGACAGCCAGAATTGTAATGAGGCCAAGTGTGTGTATGTGTGTGTGTGTGTGTGTGTGTGTGTGTGTGTGTGTGTCATTCATTAATGAGTATTGTTAAATGAATGACACCCTTCCGTGGCTGGTAATTACGACACCACACTGTGTTGTACCCAGCACAATTAGCCATGAATGGACAGAGATAGCAGAGATAGGATAGGTAGGTAATATGGGAACATCTTGTGGCTGGTCATTGTGACACCACACTGTTCTGCCCAGTCAAAATTGTGATGAATAGACTGAGAGAGTAGCCTGACTGCCAGTCTGTTGCTGCTATCATGATAACTCCTTGTCAATCATTGTCATGTCAAACATGTTTGTAAGAGCACAAACAAATGAGTGGCCAGGCTACAGTAGGACCAGACTACAGATACAGTAGGACCAGACTATATATACAGTAGGACCAGACTACAGCTACAGTAGGACCAGACTACAGATACAGTAGGACCAGACTACAGATACAGTAGGACCAGACTATATATACAGTAGGACCAGACTACAGCTACAGTAGGACCAGACTACAAATACAGTAGGACCAGACTACAAATACAGTAGGACCAGACTACAGATACAGTAGAACCAGACTATAGATACAGTAGAACCAGACTACAGATACAGTAGGACCAGACTACAGATACAGTAGAACCAGACTACAGATACAGTAGAACCAGACTCTAAATACAGTAGAACCAGACTACAGATACAGTAGAACCAGACTACAGATACAGTAGAACCAGACTACAGTAGAACCAGACTGCAGATACAGTAGAACCAGACTACAGATAGAGTAGGACCAGACTACAGATACAGTAGAAACAGACTACAGATACAGTAGAAACAGACTACAGATACAGTAGAACCAGACTACAGATACAGTAGAACCAGACTAGAGATACAGTAGAACCAGACTACAGATACAGTAGAAACAGACTACAGATACAGTAGAAACAGACTACAGATACAGTAGAACCAGACTACAGATACAGTAGAACCAGACTAGAGATACAGTAGAACCAGACTACAGATACAGTAGAACCAGACTACAGATACAGTAGGACCAGACTATAGTAGAACCAGACTGCAGATACAGTAGAACCAGACTACAGATACAGTAGAACCAGACTAGAGATACAGTAGAACCAGACTAGAGATACAGTAGGACCAGACTACTGATACAGTAGGACCAGACTATAGTAGAACCAGACTGCAGATACAGTAGAACCAGACTAGATACAGTAGAACCAGACTACAGATACAGTCGGACCAGACTACAGTAGGACCAGACTACAGTAGGACCAGACTACAGTAGGACCAGACTACATATACAGTAGGACCAGACTACAGTAGGACCAGACTACAGTAGGACCAGACTACAGTAGGACTACAGGCTAGGATGGATACATGACGGTTAGATAAGACAGTTAGTGGAGGTATACATGATGAGTGAATTACGTTTTTAATTTAGTCGGTTGGTTTTCATATTCTACACTGTAATATCTATATCCTTCATGAAAATACTATAATTTGTTGTACTGATCACACAATTTGATAATTATCTCCCAATAACTGAATAAAAGCTGCAAGGATAGTAGACATTAATCAATAATGTCACTATTCTTATGGCAATTACGGAATCATTACTATTTCACTATTCCACCGTTATCGAAAAATACAAGTCAATTTGGCATCATGTTCATTTTGTTTACCTCCAACGGTTCTTGTTGCTTGTTGTTATTTAAAGTAGGTTGCTATGCCCATTTCACAGCCTATCAACGTCTACCTGTAGCCTTTAAAAACTCACATGACCTTTAGATGAAATGACAATCAACATACAAACATCAGGTGGCCATATTGATACAGACGTTTATACAGTGGGGGAAAAAAAGTATTTAGTCAGCCACCAATTGTGCAAGTTCTCCCACTTAAAAAGATGAGAGAGGCCTGTAATTTTCATCATAGGTACACGTCAACTATGACAGACAAATTGAGAAAAAAAACCCAGAAAATCACATTGTAGGATTTTTTATGAATTTATTTGCAAATTATGGTGGAAAAGAAGTATTTGGTCACCTACAAACAAGCAAGATTTCTGGCTCTCACAGACCTGTAACTTCTTCTTTAAGAGGCTCCTCTGTCCTCCACTCATTACCTGTATTAATGGCACCTGTTTGAACTTGTTATCAGTATAAAAGACACGTGTCCACAACCTCAAATTGTCACACTCCAAACTCCACTATGGCCAAGACCAAAGAGCTGTCAAAGGACACCAGAAACAAAATTGTAGACCTGCACCAGGCTGGGAAGACTGAATCTGCAATAGGTAAGCAGCTTGGTTTGAAAAAATCAACTGTGGGAGCAATTATTAGGAAATGGAAGACATACAAGATCACTGATAATCTCCCTCGATCTGGGGCTCCACGCAAGATCTCACCCCGTGGAGTCAAAATTATCACAAGAACGGTGAGCAAAAATCCCAGAACCACACGGGGGGACCTAGTGAATGACCTGCAGAGAGCTGGGACCAAGGTAACAAAGCCTACCATCAGTAACACACTACGCCGCCAGGGACTCAAATCCTGCAGTGCCAGACGTGTCCCCCTGCTTAAGCCAGTACATGTCCAGGCCCGTCTGAAGTTTGCTAGAGTGCATTTGGATGATCCAGAAGAGGATTGGGAGAATGTCATAGTTGCATCCAAAGAACACCATACCTACTGTGAAGCATGGGGGTGGAAACATCATGCTTTGGGGCTGTTTTTCTGCAAAGGGACCAGGACGACTGATCCGTGTAAAGGAAAGAATGAATGGGGCCATGTATCGTGAGATTTTGAGTGAAAACCTCCTCCTTCCATCAGCAAGGGCATTGAAGATGAAACGTGGCTGGGTCTTTCAGCATGACAATGATCCCAAACACACTGCCCGGGCAACGAAGGAGTGGCTTCGTAAGAAGCATTTCAAGGTCCTGGAGTGGCCTAGCCAGTCTCCAGATCTCAACCCCATAGAAAATCTTTGGAGGGAGTTGAAAGTCTGTGTTGCCCAGCGACAGCCCCAAAACATCACTGCTCTAGAGGAGATCTGCATGGAGGAATGGGCCAAAATACCAGCAACAGTGTGTGAAAACCTTGTGAAGACTTACAGAAAACGTTTGACCTGTGTCATTGCCAACAAAGGGTATATAACAAAGTATTGAGAAACTTTTGTTATTGACCAAACACTTATTTTCCACCATTATTTGCAAATACATTCATTAAAAATCCTACAATGTGATTTTCTGGATTTTTTTTCCTCATTTTGTCTGTCATAGTTGACGTGTACCTATGATGAAAATTACAGGCCTCTCTCAACTTTTTAAGTGGGAGAACTTGCACAATTGGTGGCTGACTAAATACTTTTTTCCCCACTGTATTCAACCTTGTAGTTGTTGTTGTGGTACAGTAATGGATATCAATATTCACGCAGTTATATTATACAGGAATAATCTATGGCTATGTGGAATGCATACAAGCTCTGGTCAACAGGGCTCGTGTCAAACGTAGTGCACCACATAGAGAGTAGGGTGCCATTTGGGATGCAGAAAGTTTGTGTACTGTATTTGACTAGGGCCAGGAGTTTTTCCTGACTAAATGACCTGACCAGGAAAGACTCTGGGTCCTGACAGAGATTACTTTAAAAATATGAATTTCAATATCCAATATTTACACTACACACTTATAAAGAAATGGTTATCCACATATTTCACTGTATAGAAATGCTGTACATAGAGTGGCCTATGAATTTCAATATTCGTACTGCACACTTCCTTATGAATGGACATCCACCAACACACACTATATTCAGGTGTTGTATACACATACAGTGTGCAGGGTGACTGATTACATTAGGAACAAGTATTTCTGATGGTGAACATAAATCACTGCTGTAGTAATCAGTTGTAATGGATGAGTTGTGTGTCAGGTTCTAAACGATCCAACTCCCTCCCTGATTGATCCATTATTTGCTCGTAAGCACTAACGTGTTCCGCATCAATCACATGATTAGTCGGCAATAATTAACAGGAAAAACAGGCATTTTGTAGAGTGTGTATATATGTGTTTTGTGTGTGTGTGTGTGTGTTGGGGGGGGGGGGGGGTGGTTTGTGTGTGTGTGTGTGTGTGGGGGGGGGGGGGGGGTTGGTTTGTGTGTGTGTGTGTGCACGGGATGTGCAGAATGCGTCCACTCCCCTCCTTCCTCATATCTCCATCCTTCACCCTCATTCCCCACTCACCCCCTCTAATATAATGTACTGTAGGCATGCAACGCTCCCCACTCACCCCCTCTAATATAATGTACTGTAGGCATGCAACGCTCCCCACTCACCCCCTCTAATATAATGTACTGTAGGCATGCAACGCTCCCCACTCACCCCCTCTAATATAATGTACTGTAGGCATGCAACATCCCCACTCCCCCCTCTAATATAATGTACTGTAGGCATGCAACGCTACCCACTCACCCCCTCTAATATAACGGACTATGATCATAATCTTGCCGTGTGTAAAAAGCTATGATTGTAACCATGCCCTATGTAAAAAGCTATAATCGTAACCATGCCCTATGTAAAAAGCTGTGATCATAACCATGTCCTATGTAAAAAGCTGTGATCATAACCAAGTTCCTATGTAAAAAGCTGTGATCATAATCATGTCGTATGTAAAAAGCTGTGATCATAACCAAGTTCCTATGTAAAAAG
>CM072220.1:11856187-11888687 GCA_036851935.1 Coregonus suidteri
GACAGTCTGTAGTTATTTACCATGTATGTTAGAGACTGGACAAAACATCACTGCTGTAGTTATTTACCATGTATGCATGCAGACTGGGCCAATAACAGACTGTAGTTAACAGTGTATGTTAGAGACTGGACCAATAACAGACTGTAGTTTTACCATGTGTCATTTAGAGAAAGGACCAATAACAGACTGTAGTTATTTACCATGTATGTTAGAGACCAAATACAGATTTTTCACCATGTAATTTGCAATAACAAATATTTAAAATGTATGTTAGAGACTGGACCAATAACAGACTGTAGTTATTTACCATGTATGTTAGAGACTGGACCAATAACAGTAGTTATGATGAATATTAGAGGCCTCTCAATAACAGACTGTAGTTGGGACCAACTATGTTAGAATTGGTGGACCAATAAAAGACTGTAGTTATTTACCATGTATGTTAAAGACTGGACCAATAACAGACTGTAGTTATTACAGCATGTATGGTAAGACAGGTCATAACAGACTGTAGTTATTTACAGGCAATTAGGAACAAGACATTTGTAGTTATAATACCATGTATTTAGAGACTGTGTGTGTGTGTGTGTGTGTGCAGACTGTGTGTGTGTGTGTGTGTGTTTGTGTATGTGTTAGTGTGTGTGTGTGTGTGTGTGTGTGTGTGTGTGTGTGTGTGTGTGTGTGTGTGTTAGTGTGTGGACCAATGTGTGTGTGTGTGTGTATGTTAGAGACTGAACCAATGTGTGTGTTTACCATGTATGTGTGTGTGTGTGTCTGACTGTGTGTGTGTGCGTGTGTGTGTGTGTGAGACTGTGTGTGCATGTGTGTGACTGTAGTGTATGTGTGTGTGTGTGTGTGTGTGTGTGTGTGTGTGTGTGTGTGTGTGTGTGTGTGTGTGTGTGTAATACACCATACATTAGATTCCCAAGCCTTAGTGCATGTCAGTAATTGTGTATGTATTAACTATTAGAAGCAGGACTCTGCTGTGTTTATCGTTTTTAAACCCATTTGGGTCGTTTCTGAACATTCAACTTCGATGCCGCAATGACTGGGTATCTACATGCTTAGTAACAAAGTCCCTATTGGTTATCCACACAGCACATTTGAACACACACACGCACACGCACACACACACACACACACACACACACACACACTGCTATTAAAATGTGACAGCCGTCGCCTGTGATGATTCCCACATTATGCATGACTACAAATGTCTATCCTGTTGTTGGATGCATCCCAAATGCCACCCTATTCCCTATATCAGTGTTTCCCAACTCCAGTCCTCGTGTCAGTCCCCCAACAGAACATATTATTGTTGTTGCACCGAGGCTACATGCGTACTGTCGGGAGTATGGAGGACATGGTGTTGGAAGCACTGCCCTGTATGATGCACTGCTTTTGACCCATAGGAAAGTAGTGTACTATGTAGGGAACAGGGTGACATTTGGGACGCAGAGTGTTGATTATCATCCCATAAACCCCCTGAGATGGAATGAAATGGAAATGTCCCATGAGTGAAAAACACAGCAAATAGCTAGTCTACAGTAGCCTCAACAGCACTCTGTAGGGTAGCACCATGGTAGTAGCCGGAGGACAGCTAGTTTCCGTCCTCCTCTGGGTGCATTGACTTCAATACAAAACCTAGGAGGCTCATGGTTCTCACCCCATTCCATAGACTTACACAGTAATTAGGACAACTTCTGGAGGATGTCCTTTGGCAGCATGAACTGACCACCCAATCAAAGGATCATAGAATGAATCTAGTACTGAAAGCATAAGCTACAGCTAGCTAGCACTGCAGTGCATAAAACGTGGTGGACTCAAAGAGAGAGAAAGACAATAGTTGAACAGTTTTGAACAAATTCATTTCTTCCAAAATGAAGGAGAAGCAAGAAAGAGAGAGAAAGAGATTTCTTCATTTTTTCCCCCTTTCAGTTTCACTTCCTTAGCTAGCAAATACAGCTAGCTAGTTTAGCCTACTGAAACACCCTGCTCAAACAGAGGGATGCTATGTCAGCTAGCTGGCTATGACTATCCAACACAACCCTGGAACTCTTCCAAGTCAAGGTAAGCTTTTGGTTTTACAAATGTATTGCCACCGGGGCCCGCCAGGTGTAACTGCTAAACTGCTTACTGACTATACACTGTAAAGCTCCTGGATGATTGTAGCGGGTTTACTAACGCATTAGTTCTATTAGCTATGTTGACTAGGACGTTACTTTAGCTAATATGGGGACAACGATGTAGGCTGTGTGTAGCGGTTTGGCTCTGAAATGTTTTTTTCTTATGGTCACATACAGCTGATGTGTTGTGCACTGAAGTCCACAAGCGAAAGGAAAAGTTGAGAGGAGGAGAGTGCATAGAGGCTAGAAGGAATACAACGAGGCTGATATGAATGTCAACTGTGTTCACGCATGAACAGGGGTGTATTCATTCTGCCGATTCTATTGAAAAACGTTTCTTAAACAGAAGCAAACGGAACAAAACAGGGATAAACATACCTGAATTTGTCCAACAGAAACTCTTGTTTGCAACTGTTGGACTAATGATTACACCCTGGATCAGCTAGATGCAGGCAAGAGTGTGCAAGGCACCTCTTTCTCTTGACCTGTGTGCACCTACAGTGGGGAAAAAAAGTATTTAGTCAGCCACCAATTGTGCAAGTTCTCCCACTTAAAAAGATGAGAGAGGCCTGTAATTTTCATCATAGGTACACGTCAACTATGACAGACAAAATTAGATTTTTTTTTACAGAAAATCACATTGTAGGATTTTTAATGAATTTATTTGCAAATTATGGTGGAAAATAAGTATTTGGTCAATAACACACATTTCTCAATACTTTGTTATATACCCTTTGTTGGCAATGACACAGGTCAAATGTTTTCTGTAAGTCTTCACACGGTTTTCAAACACTGTTGCTGTTATTTTGGCCCATTTCCTCCATGCAGATCTCCTCTAGAGCAGTGATGTTTTGGGGCTGTCGCTGGGCAACACAGACTTTCAACTCCCTCCAAAGATTTTCTATGGGGTTGAGATCTGGAGACTGGCTAGGCCACTCCAGGACCTTGAACTGCTTCTTACGAAGCCACTCCTTCGTTGCGCGGGCGGTATGTTTGGGATCATTGTCATGCTGAAAGACCCAGCCACGTTTCATCTTCAATGCCCTTGCTGATGGAAGGAGGTTTTCACTGAAAAAATCTCACGATACATGGCCCCATTCATTCTTTCCTTTACACGGATCAGTCGTCCTGGTCCCCTTTGAAGAAAAACAGCCCCAAAGCATGATGTTTCCACCCCCATGCTTCACAGTAGGTATGGTGTTCTTTGGATGCAACTCAGCATTCTTTGTCCTCCAAACACGATGAGTTGAGTTTTTACCAAAAAGTTTGTATTTTTAGGTTTCAGCTGACCATATGACATTCTCCCAATCCTCTTCTGGATCATCCAAATGCACTCTAGCAAACTTCAGACGGGTGGACCTGGACATGTACTGGCTTAAGCAGGGGGGCACGTCTGGCACTGCAGGATTTGAGTCCCTGGCGGCGTAGTGTGTTACTGATGGTAGGCTTTGTTACTTTGGTCCCAGCTCTCTGCAGGTCATTCACTAGGTCCCCCCGTGTGGTTCTGGGATTTTTGCTCACCATTCTTGTGATCATTTTGACCCACGGTGTGAGATCTTGCGTGGAGCCCCAGATCGAGGGAAATTATCAGTGGTCTTGTATGTCTTCCATTTCCTAATAATTGCTTCACAGTTGATTTCTTCAAACCAAGCTGCTTACCTATTGCAGATTCAGTCTTCCCAGCATGGTGCAGGTCTACAATTTTGTTTCTGGTGTCCTTTGACAGCTCTTTGGTCTTGGCCATAGTGGAGTTTGGAGTGTGACTGTTTGAGGTTGTGGACAGGTGTCTTTTATACTGATAACAAGTTCAAACAGGTGCCATTAATACAGGTAACGAGTGGAGCCAGAGGAGCCTCTTAAAGAAGAAGTTACAGGTCTGTGAGAGCCAGAAATCTTGCTTGTTTGTAGGTGACCAAATACTTATTTTCCACCATTATTTGCAAATAAATTCATAATAAATTCTACAATGTGATTTTCTGGAGAAAAAAAATCTCAATTTGTCTGTCATAATTGACGTGTACCTATGATGAAAATTACAGGCCTCTCTCAACTTTTTAAGTGGGAGAACTTGCACAATTGGTGGCTGACTAAATACTTTTTTTCCCCACTGTACGTTGTAAACTTTCATTTATAGGCTAGGTTGTAGCAACCTCATGATTGGTATAGAGAACATTTAGTAGTAGTAGCCTAAACCTATCGATGTTATATTGAACTGGTTGAATGGAATATGAATGACTGTCATCCACTATGCTGCAATAGAAATCAGGCTATGCTCATGAAAAAAAATGGAAAAAAAAAAAAATCGCCCTCCATCATCTTAAACGGCACCGACCACAACTGGTGTATTCATGTAGTAGCTTTTGTTAGGTGATATTTGTATTGATAGAAAGTTCTGGGTTTGAGCCAGACCTAACTTTATTGCTAAGATTTAGTGTTTGTGTGTGTATGTGTGTACCACCATCCCTCCCTCTCCATCTCTCTCTCTCCCCCTCACACATCCCTTCATCTCCCTCCCTCCCCCCTCCCTCCCTCCCTCCCTCCCTCCCTCCCTCCCTCCCTCCCTACCACCATCCCTCCCTCTCCATCCCTCCCTCTCCCTCTCCCCCTCCCCCTACCCACCAACCCTCTCCCTCTCCATCCCTCCCCTCTCCCCTCTCCTACTCTCCCTCTCCCCCTACCACCATTCCTTCCTCTCCATCCCTCCCTTTCTCTTGGCAGCTGTTGTCATTTAGAAATCTGTTCTTTTCCTGACCCTTCCACGTTGGGATATTGCCTTTCTAATCTTGCTGACAGGGACAATATTTATGTATTGTTTTTCAATATCCATTTCTCATGTTCACTCATAGAGAGAGCCTGGTAACATCACACACTGCATCGCTCTGCATCACAACCCTGCTTTTATCATGCAAGTCCTCATGCTACTGCTCTTCATCCTCCTCCCCTCTCTGCTCCTCCTCCTCCCCTCTCTGCTCCTCCTCCTCCTCTCCTCTCTCTGCTCCTCCTCCTCCCTCCTCTCTCTCTCTCTCCTCCTCCTCACCTCTCTGCTCCTCCTCCTCACCTCTCTGCTCCTCCGCCTCCCCTCTCTGCTCCTCCTCTTCACCTCTCTGCTCCTCCTCCTCCCCTCTCTGCTCCTCCTCCTCACCTCTCTGCTCCTCCTCCTCCCCTCTCTGCTCCTCCTCCTCCCCTCTCTGCTCCTCCTCCTCCCCTCTCTGCTCCTTCTCTTTGCCTCCTCTTGCAGGTTCCATTTCAATAAACTAGTCAACTCCAGTCACAACGTTAACTCTAGCTCTTTAACTAGTCAACTCCAGTCACAACGTTAACTCTAACTCTTTAACTAGTCAACTCCAGTCAAAACGTTAACTCTAGCTCTTTAACTAGTCAACTCCAGTCACAACGTTAACTCTAACTCTTTAACTAGTCAACTCCAGTCACAACGTTAACTCTTTAACTAGTCAACTCCAGTCATAACGTTAACTCTTTAACTAGTCAACTCCAGTCACAACGTTAACTCTTTAACTAGTCAACTCCAGTCACAACGTTAACTCTAACTCTTTAACTAGTCAACTCCAGTCATAACGTTAACTCTTTAACTAGTCAACTCCAGTCACAACGTTAACTCTTTAACTAGTCAACTCCAGTCACAACGTTAACTCTAACTCTTTAACTAGTCAACTCCAGTCACAACGTTAACTCTAACTCTTTAACTAGTCAACTCCAGTCACAACGTTAACTCTAACTCTTTAACTTTAACTCTAACTTTAAACTTATTCTCTCTATTCTCTCAACCTCTTTCCTTTCTCCTCCTCCTCCTCCTCCTCCTCCTCCTCCTCCCTCCTCCTCCCTCCTCCTCCTCCTCCTCCTCCTCCTCCTCCTCCTCCTCTTTCTCCTCCTCCTCCTCCTTTTTTGCTTGTGTGTGTGTGTTTGTATTGACTCCACTATTTTGCTAGTTGGCGGTTTTGGTCCGTGCCGTGGGCCAGAATCAATGCCTCTATGTTTACTAGTTCTCTACCAGACTACAGACAATTTGGCAGCTGTCTATACCTTACCGCAGATATATCATTTCTGACAGTCCAAAGTGTTAAGAAGTGATTCAAGGCTCTCCCTCTGTAAGTGTGTGTGTTTCACTGTGTGCGTTTCTGTTTGCGTGTGTGTGTGTGTGTGATGACAGAGTGGATTGGGTCTGAAAGGTATTTGTGTTGGTTACATAATATCATTAGAAGCCTCTGAGCCTTACCAGCCTGAGGGATTGATAAAGGACACACACACACGCACGCACACACACACACACACACACACACACACACACACACACACATGCACGCACACACACATTTGCACGCGCACACACACATTCACACACACACTGCAGCAGTGATGGTAAATGGTGTGTAATGATGATATATGAGTTAGAGGAGGTTGTCAGTACAGTCAGGTCGTCAAATATTCAGGGCTGATTTGATATGCAGGCTAGAGTGTGTGTGTGTGTGTGTGTGTGTGTATGTGTGTGTGTGTGTGTGTATGTGCTTGATTTGATATTCAGGGTATTAAGGCAGAGAGTTGAGGTAATAGAAAGAACTATGGACAAGTATAGCAGATATCATGCTGCTTGCTCAACCGTACCTCTTCCTCTCTCTCTAGCTCACACTGGACTAGAACCTGGGATGTTGGCGTTTTTTCATCATGCATCTTATTCTGGAGGCAGCTCTGCAGTGGTCACTAGCTGGCACAGCCACAAAGCAATGCAATCTGATTTTAAAGCTAACCCTAACCTTAACCACACTGCTAACCCTAATGCCTAACCCTAACCTTAACCACACTGCTAACCCTAATGCCTAACCTTAACCTTAAATTAAGACCAAAAAGCACATTTCTAGTTTCATGGATTTTTACAATATAGGGAATTTTGACTTTGCAGCAGGCCCATCTAGAATAAAAAAAATCACTCAGTTCTGCCTCCAGGGCAAGATTCATGAAAATAAACGTAATCAATAAATAAACGTAGACAATAAATAAACGTAAACAATAAATAAACGTAGACAATAAATAAATGTAAACAATAAATAAACGTAGACAATAAATAAACGTAAACAATAAATAAACGTAGACAATAAATAAATGTAAACAATAAATAAATGTAAACAATAAATAAAAGGAGCCAATAAATAAACGTAAACAATAAATAAACGTAAACAATAAATAAAAGGAGACAATAAATTAACGTAAACAATAAATTAACGTAAACAATAAATAAAAGGAAACAATAAATTAACGTAAACAATAAATAAACATAAACAATAAATAAAAGGAAACAATAAATAAACGTAAACAATAAATAAACGTAAACAATAAATAAAAGGAGACAATAAATAAATGTAAACAATAAATAAACGTAAACAATAAATAAAAGGAGACAATTAATAAACGTAGACCTGCATCTCAAACACACGTGGCCACCCTCATTAAATATTCTAACCAGCGGAGCTACTGAAAAAGAGCCAATTCGACAGCATAGTGTTTCAGTCTGATCCATATCTGTAACACAGGTACAGTGGGGAAAAAAAGCATTTAGTCAGCCACCAATTGTGCAAGTTCTCCCACTTAAAAAGATGAGAGACCTGTAATTTTCTTCATAGGTACACGCCAACTATGACAGACAAAAATCCAGAAAATCACATTGTAGGATTTTTTAATGAATTTATTTGCAAATTATGGTGGAAAAAAAGTATTTGGTCAATAACAAAAGTTTCTCAATACTTTGTTATATACCCTTTGTTGGCAATGACACAGGTCAAATGTTTTCTGTAAGTCTTCACAAGGTTTTCACACACTGTTGCTGGTATTTTGGCAAATTCCTCCATGGAATGTCTACTCCTGAGTGGCGCAGTGGTCTAAGGCACTGCATCGCAGTGCTAACTGTGCCACTAGAGATCCTGGTTCAAATCCAGGCTCTGCCGCCGCCGGCCGCGACTGGGAGACTCATGGGCGGCGCACAATTGGCCCAGGGTAGGGGAGGGAATGGCCGGCAGGGATGTAGCTCAGTTGATAGAGCATGGTGTTTGCAACGCCAGGGTTGTGGGTTCGATTCCCACGGGGGCCAGTATAAAAAAATATGTATTCACTAACTGTAAGTCGCTGTGGATAAGAGCGTCTGCTAAATGACTAAAATGTAAATGTAATGCAGATCTCCTCTAGAGCAGTGATGTTTTGGGGCTGTCGCTGGGCAACACGGACTTTCAACTCCCTCCAAAGATTTTCTATGGGGTTGAGATCTGGAGACTGGCTAGGCCACTCCAGGACCTTGAAATGCTTCTTACGAAGCCACTCCTTCGTTGCCCGGGCGGTGTGTTTGGGATCATTGTCATGCTGAAAGACCCAGCCACGTTTCATCTTCAATGCCCTTGCTGATGGAAGGAGGTTTTCACTCAAAATCTCACGATACATGGCCCCATTCATTCTTTCCTTTACACGGATCAGTCGTCCTGGTCCCTTTGCAGAAAAACAGCCCCAAAGCATGATGTTTCCACCCCCATGCTTCACAGTAGGTATAGTGTTCTTTGGATGCAACTCAGCATTCTTTGTCCTCCAAACACGACGAGTTTAGTTTTTACCAAAAAGTTCTATTTTGGTTTCATCTGACCATATGACATTCTCCCAATCCTCTTCTGGATCATCCAAATGCACTCTAGCAAACTTCAGACGGGCCTGGACATGTACTGGCTTAAGCAGGGGGACACGTCTGGCACTGCAGGATTTGAGTCCCTGGCGGCGTAGTGTGTTACTGATGGTAGGCTTTGTTACTTTGGTCACAGCTCTCTGCAGATCATTCACTATGTCCCCCCGTGTGGTTCTGGGATTTTTGCTCACCGTTCTTGTGATCATTTTGACCCCACGGGGTGAGATCTTGCGTGGAGCCCCAGATCGAGGGAGATTATCAGTGGTCTTGTATGTCTTCCATTTCCTAATAATTGCTCCCACAGTTGATTTCTTCAAACCAAGCTGCTTACCTATTGCAGATTCAGTCTTCCCAGCCTGGTGCAGGTCTACAATTTTGTGTCTGGTGTCCTTTGACAGCTCTTTGGTCTTGGCCATAGTGGAGTTTGGAGTGTGACTGTTTGAGGTTGTGGACAGGTGTCTTTTATACTGATAACAAGTTCAAACAGGTGCCATTAATACAGGTAAAGAGTGGAGGACAGAGGAGCCTCTTAAAGAAGAAGTTACAGGTCTGTGAGAGCCAGAAATCTTGCTTGTTTGTAGGTGACCAAATACTTATTTTCCACCATAATTTGCAAATAAATTCATTAAAAATCCTACAATGTGATTTTCTGAATTTTTTGTTCTCATTTTGTCTGTCACAGTTGACGTGTACCTATGATGAAAATTACAGGCCTCTCATCTTTTTAAGTGGGAGAACTTGCACAATTGGTGGCTGACTAAATACTTTTTTTCCCCACTGTAAATCCAGCGCACTGCAAAGCAACCCGCACACACACACACACGCACACGCACGCGCACGCGCACGCACGCACACACACACACACACACACACGCACACGCACACGCACACACACACACACACACACACACACACACACACACACACACACACACACACACACACACACACACACGCACACACACACACACACACACACACACGCACACACACACACAAACACAGAGACACACCAGTAACCACATTTTAGTGTGAACACAATATTTAAAAGCTCTGGTTCTCCGTCACAGGATGGAATACATTTAATACAGTTTTATCTCATGTCAGATCATATATTCACTGTACTGCTGCTAGTCTCTGAAATCTGTCAACTACACACTGCAACACACAGTAATGCACGTACATTCATGTGCAGTCTTGTTTAGCAGCCTTATGGCTTGAGGGGTAGAAGCTGTTCACGGTCCTGTTGGTTCCAGGCTCGGTGCACTGTTACCGCTTGTTGTGTGGCGGCAGAGACAACAGTCTATGACTTGGGTGGCTGGAGTCTTTGACAATTTGTTTGGGCCTTCATCTGACACCGCCAGTAGGAAATAGGGTGTCGTTTGGGCCACACATTGTATTTCAGTAAACAGTTGTTTAGGATATACTGAAGTGACATGATTTGAAAGTCTGCTTTATATTCACGGGTGTAGTGGTAAAAACAACTGAAAAAAGATTGCATCACTTTATGATGCTTTGTATTCAAGTGGTAGAAAAGTAATTTAAAGTGGTGTTTCAGCCAAAAAAAAAAGCGAAAGCTGACAACATAAAGCTGAGATTGGAGACGTGCAGGTTTCCTCTAGAGGAGGAAGAAACAGATGCAGGATAATGTTCAGAACAAAACCAGAGGATACTTCTGAAACAAAGTGGCTTTTGGTTGTGGTTTGGTTCATTTTTAAGGGGTTGTGGGATGTGTTTTTTCGGACAGAAAAAGGGGTTAGGTTGGGTTGTTGTTTGTGGGTACGTGGAACAACAGACTAAAGCGAGCATAGTATCCTGTGCTGTTGTGGCTAGGCCTTTTATGTAATGTCCTGAACAGGTTCCAGTGTTAGAATTAAAGAAAGAATCACTGAGTTAAAATCCCAAACAGTTCATTTGTATCTTTAGGTAACTTGTTTGTGGCTGTGTGACGGACCACAGCGTACGTAGTAGCACTGCTTCATTCCCATCTGGGGTACACTGTCCATACAACGTGTCAAACCCGAACACACGGGATCCACCCGCTTGACAACGTCAACGCCAGTTCCGCCACCGTAAAGCTCCAGTCTGTCACAGTAGCAGAGACTGAGACATTAGACACACGTCACCGTGAGCAACCTTTACTGACTGAAGGGCCCAGCAGGACCTCCCTCACACAGAGATGTGAACATGCTGCCCATTTCACGCCTGCCTTCTCCCTCCCTCCCTCCATCCCTCCACTTCCTCCCTCCCTCCATCCCTTCTCTCCCCTTCACTTTCTCCCTCCCTCCATCCATCCTCTCCCCTTCACTTCCTCCATCCCTCCATCCATCCCTCCATCCCTCCACTTCCTCCCTCCCTCCATCTCTCCACTTCCTCCCTCCCTCCATCCCTTCGCTCCCCTTCACTTCCTCCATCCCTCCATCCCTCCACTTCCTCCTCCCTCCCTCCCTCCATCCATCCTCTCCCCTTCACTTCCTCCATCCCTCCGTCTCTCCATCCCCCTCCATCCCTCCCACTTCCTCCCTCCCTCCATCTCTCCACTTCCTCCCTCCCTCCATCCATCCCTTCTCCACTTCCTCCCTCTTCCTCCTCTCCCCTCCATCTCTCCACTTCCCTCTCCCTCCTCTCCCTCCATCCCTTCTCTCCCCTTCACTTCCTCCATCCCTCCATCCCTCCACTTCCTCCCTCCCTCCATCACTCCATCTCTCCACTTCCTCCCTCCATCCCTTCTCTCCCCTTCACTTCCTCCATCCCTCCACCCCTCCATCCATCCACTTCCTCCCTCCCTCCATCCCTCCATCTCTCCACTTCCTCCCTCCCTCCATCCCTTCTCTCCCCTTCACTTCCTCCATCTCTCCACCCCTCCATCTCTCCATCCCTCGATCCCTCCATCCCTCCTCTCCCCTTCACTTCCTCCATCTCTCCACCCCTCCATCTCTCCATCCCTCCATCCCTCCATCCCTCCTCTCCCCTTCACTTCCTCCATCCCTTCTCCCCTCCTCCTTTACTTTATCCTCTTTCATCCCCCTACCCCTTTATCCTGGAATTCCTCCCTCCCTCCATCCCTCCATTCCTCCCTCCCTCCATCCCTCCATACCTCCATCCCTCCATTTCTCCCTCCCTCCATCCCTCCATCCCACATCCCTCCCAAAGGTACATTTCATTGTCAGCATTTCTGAATAATTAAAACAGCTAGAAGCAATCCCACCTTCCGTCCCTCCATGCCTCCCTCTATCCCTCCACCCCACTAGCTTTTCTAGTAGGACAACAACATGACATTTAAAGTCAGTCCATTGGGATGTACAGTGTTATAGTAATTAAGTCAGTGAATGCACAGTACTGACCAATTAATTGTTCAGTGTTCAACTTTAACGCAGACAGACACAGACAGACAGACACACACACACACACAGCCTTGTTTACCTGGGTTGGCAGCATGAAGGCATCGCTGTTGTTTTCTTCTCTGTTGTTTAGGGCCGTCCCCATCGTCTATCCTCTCCTCCCTCCCTCCCTCCCTCCCTCCCTCCCTCCCTCCCTCCCTCATCCTCCCCCCTCCCTCCCTCCCTCCCTCCCTCCCTCCCTCCTCCTTTCCTCTCCCCCTCCCTCCCTCACTCCTCCTCCTCCCCTCTCTCTCTCTCTCTCTCGCTCTCTCTTTCTCCCTCTCTGTTTCTATCCCCTCTCTTTCTCTCTCTGTCTCTCTCTTGCTCTCAGTCAGTTAAATATTGAAGACAGGTGGTAAAGCTTGGCTCAGAGAGAAAGAGACAGAGAGAGAGAAATTGCGAGAGAAATAGAGAGAGAGAGAGAGACAAAGAGAGAGAGAGAGGGAGGAAGAAAGAAAGAAAGAAAGAAAGAAAGAAAGAAAGAAAGAGTGAGAGAGAGAGAAATAAAAATAGAGAGAGAGAGAGAGAGACGAAGAGAGAGAGAGATGGAGGAAGAAAGAAAGAAATCAGAAAGAAAGAAAGAAAGAAAGAGGGAGAGAGAAATAAAAAATATAGAGAGAGAGAGAGACAAGATTTTACTCAACATATCAATTCCAGAGCGAGAGGGGGAGATGAAACTGGGTAGAGAGCTATAGAGATACAGAGAGAGAGGGGAGAAGGTAGGCCTTGCGTAGCAGCCAGGAGAGTGGAGCAGCCTTCTGTCTCACGGTTCAGTCACAGATGTTAGCAGCATCTCATCGCAAAAAGACACAACCCTCCACCCACCACTGTCACACACTACAAACACTTGCACACGCACACACGCACACACACACACACACACACACACACACCACACGCACACACACGCACACACACACACACATACACACCACTATGTGTGAGAGTTATAGTGAATTAGTCTTTCTCATATTAGCCTGTTTTTGGCAGAGAGAGGGGCTATTCTGTGTGTGTGTGTGAGAGTGTGTGTGTGCGTGCGTGCGTGCGTGCGTGCGTGTGTGCGTGTGAGTGTGTGTGCGTGACACCAGGTGCCAGATGGAGCCAATGCTAATGGGTGTGAGATCAATAGAGGGAGCAGAGTGACCCAGGGTAGGGCTGCAGCTCCTGGGCTTGGCACACTACCACCACTGGGTTCCTCTGGTTCTCTCTGGCTGGGTAAGCCACACTCAATAAGCTCTTGTTATTTTTATTTTACCTTTATTTAACTTGGCAAGTCAGTTAAGAACAAATTCTTATTTACAATGAAGGCCTACACAGTCTCACGGCAGAATTAGACGTTCATCCATATTTCTCTAACTTCAAATTGCAAAGTTGTTCCAAGCGTCAAATTTCTAAGTGTTTAAGGTTAAGATTAAGCATTAAATCTGTATTTTTTACGTTAGGGTCAAGTTTAGGCATTAACACCGAATTCTTAAGGGTAGGCATTGACTACAAATGGTTAAGGTAAAGGTTAAGGTTTGGGATAGGCTTAAAACTAAAATATGAAAAACGTTCTATAGCTTGATTTGAACATTCAACCTTTCGAACCAGAGGTAGCTGCTTACCCCATCCAGAGGCAGCAAAACCGAAACCTACTTGAAGGTAACAGTGCTCACTGTTGCCCCTAGTGGCCGGTCTCCTCGTCATCTCGAAAACTGACTTGTATCCCGGGTGACCTGCCTGGCGATACGTCCCTATGGGTCCATGTAGGCCTTGGGCAAAAAAAAGGTGCTCTATATAGGGAATAGGGTGCCACCCCTGCACCCCTCCATCCATCCCTCCACCCCTCCATCCCTCCCCCCCTCCACCCCTCCCTCCCTCCCCCCTCCACCCCTCCCTCCCTCCATCCCTCCATCCCTCCCCACTCCATCCATCCATCCCTCCACCCCTCCACCCCTCCATCCCTCCAACACTCCACCCCTCCCTCCATCCCTCCATCCCTCCATCCCTCCCCCCTCCATCCATCCCTCCCTCCCCCCCTCTATCCCTCCCTCCCCTCTCTCCATCCATCCCTACCTCCATCCCTCCCCCCTCCACCCCTCCCTCCATCCCTCCATCCCTCCATCCTTCCATCCCTCCATCCCTCCCTCCCCCCCTCCATCCCCCCATCCCTCCACCCCTCCATCCCTCCATCCCTCCAACCCTCCACCCCTCCATCCCTCCCTCCCCCCTCCATCCCTCCATCCCTCCACCCCTCCACCCCTCCATCCCTCCAACACTTCACCCCTCCCTCCATCCCTCCACCCCTCCACCCCTCCCTCCCCCCCTCCATCCCTCCAGCACTCCACCCCCCTCCCTCCACCCTCCTCCCCCCTCCATCCCTCCCCCCTCCATCTCTCCAACCCCACCCCTCCACCCCCTCCCTCCACCCCTCCATCCCTCCACACCTCCACCCCTCCACCCCTCCATCCCTCCAACCCTCCAACCCTCGCAGGAGAAGCGAGTGTAGTGTGTGTGTGTGTGTGTGTGTGTGTGTGTGTGTGTGTGTTGTGTGTGTGTGTGTGTGTGTGTGTGACAGAGTGAACGTGACTGTGTCTTTACGTGTGTGTGCTTGACTTGGCCCATTTGGACATGTTGATGTTTGGGCAGGCAAACACCCCCCCCACACACACACATACACACACATACACACACGCACGCACACAAACACACACACACACAAACACACACACACAAATACACACACAAACACACTGGTTAACATAGTATGTCCGTCAGAACCATGACTGTGTGAATTATTTAACGCTGGCATTCTGGTATCCCTATTCATGTCCCAGCTGGGGGTTCTGTGTGTTTGTGTGTTTGTGTATGTGTGTTTATGTTTGTGTGTTTATGTGTGTGTGTGTGTGCGCGTGTATATGTGTGTATATATATGTGTGTGTGTCTATGTGTGTGTGTGTGTGTGCATGTGTGTATATGTGTGTATATGTGTGTATATGTGTGTGTGTGTGTGTGTGTGTGTGTGTGTTTGTGTGTGTACATGTGTGTATATGTGTGTGTGTGTGTGTGTGTGTTTGTGCATGTGAGTGTTTTATTATTTGATGGTGTGTCCAGTGTGGGCATACATTATTCAGGCCAAGCAGAAGGGCAATGCTGTAACCAAACCTATGATATCCTCTTCACTCCACTGACTGTGTGTGTGAGTGTTTGAGTGTGTGTGTGTGTGAGTTTAAGCCTTCCCTCCCTCCCTCCCTCCCTCCCTCCCTCCCTCTCCCTCCCTCCCTCCCTCCCTCCCTCCCTCCCTCCCCCTCCCTCCCTCCCTCCCTCCCTCCCTCCCTCCCTCCCTCCCTCCCTCCTCCCTCCCTCCCTCCCTCCCTCCCCCTCCCTCTACCTCCCTCCCTCCCTCCCTCCCTCCCTCCCTCTCCCCTTACCACCATGGTCTACAGTGTCTCATAAGGCATCCTAACCCGGTTGTCCCTCTACCAGAGTTATGTTAACCATTGTTCTCTCTCCATTATTATTTTATATCTCTCTGTCTATACCTCTGATGGACTCCTTCATTGCTTGCTTTTCTCTTTCCCTCTCCACTAAAGACATGAGAACAGTTTGTTCAGAGAGGTTTTATACTGCCAGCCAGCCCTCTCAGGAGAGAGAGAGAGACAAAGGGAGACAGAGAAAGAGAGAGAGAGGGAGAGAGAGACACCCTGAGACAGAGAGAGATAAGGAGAGAGTGAGATGGGGTGGAGAGAGAGAGAGAAAGAGAGATAGAACGGAAAGAGAGAGGGAGAAAGATGTAGAGCGAGAGAGGGAGAGAGAGAGAGAGAGAGAGAGAGAGAGAGAGAGAGAGAGAGAGAGAGAGAGAGACAGAGACAGAGACAGAGAGAGAGAGAGAGAGAGAGAGAGAGAGAGAGAGAGAGAGAGAGAGAGAGAGAGAGAGAGAGAGAGAGAGAGAGAGAGAGAGAGAGAGTTAGCTGCTCTGTGCTAGGCAAACATACCATTAATCTGCTATTAAGTCAATGTCAACACAGTGCAATACCTTAAACTCTACCATAACCCCCCAGTGTTCTGTTGTATTTCAGGTAAGCCAGAGGTTGCGTTCCAAATTGCACCCTACTCCCTTTGTAGTGCACTACTTTTGACAGGGGCCCATAGTGCTCTGTAGGATAGGGTGCCATTTGGGACGCAAACAAAGAGAGACAGAACATTGGCTTGATCCACAGACTCATGTCAGTGTCGTACCCTGTCCGTGTGTTTGCTGTCCAACAACATTTGTTTGTCTGTTCCGGATGATATGTTTATAGTGAAACTATAGCTGGCCCAGTGTTTCTCAATCCTGGTCCTGGGGACCCAAAGGAGTTCCCTTTTTAAAAAACTCCTAGCACTAACAAACCTGTTTAAACGAATTAACTCATTATCAAGCGTGTGAGTTGAATCCTGTGTGTTAGTGCTAGGGCAAAACCAAAAAGGGCTAAGCAATTTGAATCTGGTTATTCTGTTCTACAGTTTTGGATAGTTGTTTTTCTCTATCCCAACATTTTTTAGATAATGGATTGGATTGGATGACATAGTTTGTAGTAGAAAGATAAGGGATGTCCCTATATAGTGCATTTGGAAAGTATTCAGACCCTTTTTCCACATTTTGTTACATTACAGCCTTATTATAAAATTGATAAAAAAAATAAAAACATCCTCATTAATCTACACACAATACCCCATAATGACAAAGTAAAAACTGGTTTTTAGACATTTTTGCAAATGTATAAAAAATAAAAAACAGAAATACCTTATTTACATAAATATTCAGACCCTTTCCTATGAGACTCCAAATTGAGCTCAGGTGCATCCTGTTTCCATTGATCTACAATTTCTACAACTTGATTGTAGTCCACCTGTGGTAAATTCAATTGATTGGACATGATTTGGAAAGGCACAAACCTGTCTACATAAGGTCCCACAGTTGACAGTGCATGTCAGAGCAAAAACTAAGCCATGAGGTTGAAGGAATTGTCCGTAGAGCTCAGAGACAGGATTGTGTCGAGACAGTGGCCTCCATCATTCTTAAATGGAAGAAGTTTGGAACCACCAAGACTCTTCCTAGAGCTGGCCGCCTGGCCAAACTGAGCAATTGGGGGAGAAGGGCCTTGGTCAGGGAGGTGACCAAGAACCCGATGGTCACTCTGACAGAGCTCCAGAGTTCCTCTGTGGAGAAGGGAGAACCTTCCAGAAGGACAATCATCTCTGCAGCACTCCACCAATCAGGCCTTTATGGTAGAGTGGCCAAATGGAAGCCACTCCTCAGTAAAAGGCACATGACAGCCCGCTTGGAGTTTGCCAAAAGGCACCTAAAGACTCTCAGTCCATGAGAAACAAGATTATTTGGTCTGATGAAACCAATATTGAACTCTTTGGCCTGAATGCCAAGCGTCATGTCTGGAGTAAACCAGGCACCGCTCATCACCTGGCCATTACCACCTCCACGGTGAAGCATGGTGGTGGCAGCATCATGCTGTGGGGATGTTTGTCAGCAGCAAGGACTTGGAGACTAGTCAGGATCAAGGGAAAGATGAACGGAGCAAAGTACAGATAGATTATTGATGAAAACCTGCTCCAGAGCACTCAGGACCTCAGACTGGTGTGAAGATTCACCTTCCAACAAGACAATGACTCTAAGCACACAGTCAAGACAATGCAGGAGTGGCATCGGGACAATACTCTGAATGTCCTTGAGTGGCCCAGCCAGAGCCCAGAATTGAACCCGATCGAACATCTCTGGAGAGACCTGAAAATAGCTGTGCAGCGACGCTCCCCATGCAACCTGACAGAGCTTGAGAGGATCTTCAGAGAAGAATGGGAGAAACTCCCCAAATACAGGTGTGCCAAGCTTGTAGCGTCATACCCAAGAAGACTTGAGGCTGTAATCGCTGCCAAAAGTCCTTCAACAAAGTACTGAGTAAAGGGTCTGAACACTTATGTAAATGTAATATTTCCGTTATTTATTTGTAATACATTTGCAAACATTTCTTAAAACGTGTTTTTGCTTTGTCATTATGGGGTACGGCGTGAAGATTGATGAGGGAAAAAAACAATTTAATCGATTTTAGAATAAAGCTGTAACGTAACAAAATGTGTAATAAGTCAAGGGGTCTGAATACTTTCCGAATGCACTGTATGTAGCATTATGAGATGTCTATATAGAGCATCATGGGATGTCTCTATAGAGAGCATTATGGGATGTCTCTATATGGCATTATGGGATGTCTCTATATGGCATTATGTGATGTCTCTAAATAGCATTATGGGATGTCTATATATGGCATTATGGGATGTCTCTATATAGCATTATGGGATGTCTCTATATGGCATTATGTGATGTCTCTACATAGCATTATATGATGTCTCTACATAGCATTATGGGAAGTCTCTATATAGCATTATGGGATGTCTCTATATGGCATTATCGGATTTCTCTATATAGCATTATGGGATGTCTCTAAATACAGTGGGGGAAAAAAGTATTTAGTCAGCCACCAATTGTGCAAGTCCTCCCACTTAAAAAGATGAGAGAGGCCTGTAATTTTCATCATTGGTACACGTCAACTATGACAGACAAAATGAGAAAAAAAAATCCTGAAAATCACATTGCAGGATTTTTAATGAATTTATTTGCAAATTATGGTGGAAAATAAGTATTTGGTCAATAACAAAAGTTTCTCAATACTTTCTTATATACCCTTTGTTGGCAATGACACAGGTCAAACGTTTTCTGTAAGTTTTCACAAGGTTTTCACACACTGTTGCTGGTATTTTGGCCCATTCCTCCATGCAGATCTCCTCTAGAGCAGTGATGTTTTGGGGCTGTCGCTGGGCAACACAGACTTTCAACTCCCTCCAAAGATTTTCTATGGGGTTGAGATCTGGAGACTGGCTAGGCCACTCCAGGACCTTAAAATGCTTCTTACGAAGCCACTCCTTCGTTGCCCGGGCGGTGTGTTTGGGATCATTGTCATGCTGAAAGACCCAGCCACGTTTCATCTTCAATGCCCTTGCTGATGGAAGGAGGTTTTCACTCAAAATCTCACGATACATGGCCCCATTCATTCTTTCCTTTACACGGATCAGTCGTCCTGGTCCCTTTGCAGAAAAACAGCCCCAAAGCATGATGTTTCCACCCCCATGCTTCACAGTAGGTATGGTGTTCTTTGGATGCAACTCAGCATTCTTTGTCCTCCAAACACCACGAGTTGAGTTTTTACCAAAAAGTTCTATTTTGGTTTCATCTGACCATATGACATTCTCCCAATCCTCTTCTGGATCATCCAAATGCACTCTAGCAAACTTCAGACGGGCCTGGACATGTACTGGCTTAAGCAGGGGGACACGTCTGGCACTGCAGGATTTGAGTCCCTGGCGGCGTAGTGTGTTACTGATGGTAGGCTTTGTTACTTTGGTCCCAGCTCTCTGCAGGTCATTCACGTGTGGTTCTGGGATTTTTGCTCACCGTTCTTGTGATCATTTTGACCCCACGGGGTGAGATCTTGCTTGGAGCCCCAGATCGTGGGAGATTATCAGTGGTCTTGTATGTCTTCCATTTCCTAATAATTGCTCCCACAGTTGATTTCTTCAAACCAAGCTGCTTACCTATTGCAGATTCAGTCTTCCCAGCCTGGTGCAGGTCTACAATTTTGTGTCTGGTGTCCTTTGACAGCTCTTTGGTCTTGGCCATAGTGGAGTTTGGAGTGTGACTGTTTGAGGTTGTGGACAGGTGTCTTTTATATTGATAACAAGTTCAAACAAGTGCCATTAATACAGGTAACGAGTGGAGGACAGAGGAGCCTCTTAAAGAAGAAGTTACAGGTCTGTGAGAGCCAGAAATCTTGCTTGTTTGTAGGTGACCAAATACTTATTTTCCACCATAATTTGCAAATAAATTCATTAAAAATCCTACAATGTGATTTTCTGGAAAAAATATTCTCAATTTGTCTGTCATAGTTGACGTGTACCTATGATGAAAATTACAGGCCTCTCTCATCTTTTTAAGTGGGAGAACTTGCACAATTGGTGGCTGACTAAATACTTTTTCCCCCACTGTAGCATTGTGGGATGTCTCTATATAGCATTATGGGAAGTTTCTATATAGCATTATGGGATGTCTCTATATAGCATTATGGGATGTCTCAATAGAGAGCGTTATGGGATGTCTCTATAGCATTATGGGATGTCTCTATATAGCATTATGGGATGTCTCTATATAGCATTATGGGATGTCTCTATAGAGAGCGTTATTATAGAGTGCAATTGGGGATGCAACCATTAGTGCCCTATATAGTCTTTAGGGAGCCATTTGGGAAACAACCTCTGTCTAGCAGTATACTCTTAGAGTGGAGTAGTAATGCTGACCATTGGAAAGATATGCTAGTAAATATTTCACAGCTGTTCCAGCTTTATCGTATAACACCCACCTCGAGCCAACCAGCTCACATCAACATATAAGTGTCACACACACACCCGCAAGCACACACATACACACACAGACACAAATGCACACACACATACACACACACTCTTTGGGTGCGTCAGCAGAAACAGGCATACGACAGACAGGAGACATCTGTAGCTAGCAGCCTAAGTCGCGCCATCTGACACACACACACACACACACACACACACACACACACACACACACACACACACACACACACACACACACACACACACACACACACACACACACACACACACACACACACACACACACCCTTAGAGGGCCATTTAAATGAATCTGCCCAGCTGAAATGGAAAGCTGTTACTGCACAAATGTGAAAACCAATCTGTTTTACACAGCAGGACCATGGCAGAGTGTGTGTGTGTGTGTGTGTGTGTGTGTGTTTGTGTGTGTGTTTGTGTGTCATTAGGACATGGAGAGAGTGGTTAAGTCAGATCGGTGACATGATGTACTGAACAGCTGAACTTGAGAAAATGAAATGTAATCCGTTTCAAGATGCTGCAGATATCATGAAATATGGTGGAAAATGGAAGATTATTTGTGATAGTGTTGAATATCAGGTAATGGGTTTCTTTAGCAGGACAGGGATTCTGTGAAGTGTTCAAAATGCCTAGCCCTGCAGTCAGTGTCTACAATCATAACCCTAACCTTCACCATCCTACTATCAAGCCTTAACCATTACCCTATTCTATACATTTACATTTTAGTCATTTTTTTATTTTTTTCATACTGGTCCCCCGTGGGAATCGAACCCACAACCCTGGCTTTGCAAACGCCATGCTCTATCAACTGAGCTACATTTTACATTTTTTTTTTAACATTTTCAGTCATTTAGCAGACGCTCTTATCCAGAGCGACTTACAGTTAGTGAATATTATTTTTTTTTATACTGGCCCCCCGTGGGAATCGAACCCATAACCCTGGCGTTGCAAACGCCATGCTCTGTCAACTGAGCTACATCCCTGCCGGCCATTCCCTCCTCTACCCTGGACGACGCTGGGCCAATTGTGCGCCGCCCATGAGTCTGCCGGTCGCGGCCGGCGGCGACAGAGCCTGGATTCGAACCAGGATCTCTTAGACCACTGCGCCACTCAGCGGGCGCATTGGGTTATCCTACTATCAAGCCTTAACCATTACCCTATTCTTTACCTTCACCATCCTACTCCTATTCTGCCTATAATAAAAACAATTGATTAAAAAAAAGAATATAACCTAAACCTAATCTCATCCACGTCTCATCCTATAGGTCACATGACCATCCCAGACTCATCTATAGACATGTACCTGTCTCATCCTATAGATCACATGACCATCCCAGACTCATCTATAGAGATGTACCTGTCTCATCCTATAGGTCACATGACCATCCCAGACTCATCTATAGACATGTACCTGTCTCATCCTATAGGTCACATGACCATCCCAGACTCATCTATAGAGATGTACCTGTCTCACCCATAGCCCTTAACTAGAGAACTGACTCTAACCTGACAGCTCATCTTAACTAGAGAACTGACTCAAACCTGACAGCTCATCTCAACTAGAGAACTGACTCTAACCTGACAGCTCACCTTAACTAGAGAACTGACTCTAACTTGACAGCTCATCTCAACTAGAGAACTGACTCTAACCTGACAGCTCATCTCAACTAGAGAACTGACTCTAACCTGACAGCTCACCTTAACTAGAGAACTGACTCTAACCTGACAGCTCGGCTCATTTTAAGCCTCATAAATGTTTTCAGTCAGACATTCTCGCTTGCCATAGATCGTTTAAATACTGTATCTAGCCAACATTTTGAAACTTCAGAACTGTAACGATTTGACACTTTGGCTTTGGTTAAAGGCAAGTACAAACGCATACTAGTAGGCATCGCTCCTACACTGATGTGACATCACGTCATCATCTCACTGGCTTCTTCTCTGGCTAACTCTCATTGGCTATTGCTGATCACCGTTCTCAAAACTTTGTCGTCGCACATCTCACACTACAAGAGCGTTGCAGATTTTGTGCCAATAAAATCAAACGTTTGAAAATATCGGGACGTCCGGGACTGCTCAAAGACGAGATCGGTAGTCCTCAGATTAAGTTTCTGACCCGCTCACATTAAACGAGCTTCGGTGACGGCAGTGTACACTAACCTGACAGCCCGGCTCATCTTAACTAGAGAGCCCGTCTATTCCACATGTGTTCTCCGGCAGGGCTGTAACCTGACGTGACAGTGTGTCTGTTCTGCTTGCTTTTTACACACCTCTCTGGAGCTCTGCTGCTCCTGTGGAGACTCACACACACTGACATGGACGTGAAATAATTCATACACACACAAACGCAAACACACACACAAACGAACACACACTTAAACGCAAGCGAGCACACACACACACACACACACCAGAGACGTGACATATAAGAGATGTGAATGGTGTTAATATTTTAAACTGCTCAGCCTTCAGGGGTCTCTTTCATATTTCATAGCAACGCTAGACCTCACGGCCTTTCAAAAGTATAGCTGTGATGAGTGTGTGTGTGTGTGTGTGTGGGTTCATGTGTGTGTGTCTATATGTGTTTGTGAGGGGGTGGTTGTTGGTTTTGGCTGAGGCACCCACTGTGGGACCTATGCCAGGGTTGTGAGGAGGGGGGATGGAGGAGTGAAAGGGGATAGTTTTGCTTCAGTGCCCAAACAGATCTCAATTATTCAATGGAAACACCACAGTGCAACACCACCTCCTCCCAGATTTCACTTTTCTTCTCAAACTGGAAAGTTTATTTTCTTTTTCCACCCTTCCACCCCTCCATCTCTCCACCCCTCCACCCCTCCACCCCTCCACCCCTCCATCTCTCCACCCCTCCACCCCTCCACCCCTCCACCCCTCCACCCCTCCATCTCTCCACCCCTCCACCCCTCCATCCCTCCATCTCTCCACCCCTCCACCCCTCCATCCCTCCATCTCTCCACCCCTCCACCCCTCCACCCCTCCACCCCTCCATCCCTCCACCCCTCCACCCCTCCATCCCTCCACCCCTCCACCCCCTCCATCCCTCCACCCCTCCACCCCTCCATCCCTCCACCCCTCCACCCCTCCATCCCTCCACCCCTCCACCCTTCCATCCCTCCATCTCTCGCAGTGATTAAAGGCTACGTCCCAAAGGGCACCCTATTCCTTATGTAGTACCCTACTTTTGACCAGAGCCCTGTGGCCCTACTGCACTACATGGGGAATAAGGTACCATTTGGAACATACCCTTAATCACTGCTCTCGTGTGCTTACAACTGCTCTTCTTTCCATTTAGCGTTAGCATCGAGTCTGTTAGCATTAGTGTTACACCATGCTAGGTGTCGATGCTAGGTCTGATCATCTTGCCAACATCTCATCCTCTGAGTGTCCTCTGAATGTGTGTGTGTGTGTCTGTGTCTGTGTATATACCCTTCATTGAATCATTCATATTCAATCATACAGTTTACTGCCCAGGATGACATCTGTCATTGGCACATGTTTTGACAGGGACCGTATGCGTTGGCGTGAACAGATCATCGTTGGCAGGGACATTCCAGCTGGCACCGACTTGACATGTAGGACACAGACCTAAAACAGATAGTGTAGACAGAGGGCGAGATGTAACACACACACACACACACACACGTACACGCGTACACGCGCATGCACACACACACCATTAGACTGCATGATTGACTTTGAACGACTCTATAACTGTTGATTGGTTGAAAAGATGAATCATTGCAAGGGCCTCAGAACAGATTTGCATCACTGTTGTGCAGTGCTAAAAGATACATGCATATTTCACCATCTGAAGTAGAGTTTAGTTACTCCGCTTGTCTTCACTCATAACTGGGATGTCTGTCTAACAGCTCTGACACGGAAAAACACAACTTACTCACAGACGCGTAGTCATGCATGCACAGACATGGTCTGTGTAGCTCAGTTGGTAGAGCAGGGTGCCTGCAACACCAGGACCGTGGGTTAAATTACCGCTGGGGCCACATGTATAAAAATGTATCACTCACTACTGTAACTCACTTTGGATTAAAGTGTTCTTCTAAATACAGCATATTGTAGTAACACACACAGCACCCTACTGCCCTCCACACAGCACCCTACTGCCCCTCCACACAGCACCCTACTGCCCTCCACACAGCACCCTACTGCCCCTCCACACAGCACCCTACTGCCCCTCCACACAGCACCCTACTGCCCCTCCACACAGCACCCTACTGCCCCTCCACACAGCACCCTACTGCCCCTCCACACAGCACCCTACCCCTCCGCCCCTACTGCCCCTCCACACAGCCCCTACTGCCCCTCACACAGCACTACCCCCCCCTCCACACAGCCACCCTACCCCCTACTCCCCTCCACACACCACCCTACCCCTCCCTCCACCTACTCCACACAACCACACACCCCCCCACCACCACACCACCACCCTACCCCCCCTCCACCTACTCCCCCTCCACATACCACCCTACCCCCCCTCTACCTACTCCCCCTCCACACACCACCCTACTCCCCCTCCACTATAAAAGCTGGGATTTGAGCATGGGCATAAGTGAGTCCTCTGTAAAATATGAATTAATACGTTCTTCTGTAAATATTTAACATCACTTAAACTCCCAGACTCCCGCTGTGCCGCTCCCATGGAAACACACACACAGAAGTGTCTGGAGACTGGTGGAAGGATGGGAGAAGGTAGGAGTGGAACAAAAGTGTCTGGAGACTGGTGGAAGGAGGGGAGAAGGGAGGGGATGAACAGAAGGGGAACGTCGGGCGGAGTTCCGAGGGAAAAGCTTTGGATTAAGCCGAGATTCAATTAACTTAAAGCCGGAGCGTCTGGAGTGTCTAGGGAGTGTCTAGGGAGTGTGTGTGTGTGTCGAGGGAAATTATTGTGAGTGAATAAACACATCAGTCTAGATGTCTCTATGCTCCTGATTCGGTAAACAACAGAGATGGAAAGAACTTGGAAAGAAAAAAGGTCAGAATCTTCTAGAAAGTCCCCCGTTGGGACATTTCTTGATGAGCTTTGGGGCGCGATCTGATTTTGAACGTCGTTCACGGGTCGAGGCCTTTCTCTCCTCCTCTCTCTCTCCTCCCGTCCCTCATTATTTGATAATGTTAATTAAGGGCAGAAGAGAGGGAAGAGAGAGAGAGAGAGAGAGAGAGAGAGAGAGAGAGAGAGAGAGAGAGAGAGAGAGAGAGAGAGAGAGAGAGAGAGAGAGAGAGAGAGAGAGAGAGAGAGAGAGAGAGAGAGAGAGAGAGAGAGAGAGAGAGAGAGAGAGAGAGAGAGAGAGAGAGAGAGAGAGAGAGAGAGAGAGAGAGAGAGAGAGAGAGAGAGAGAGAGAGAGAGAGAGAGAGAGAGAGAGAGAGAGAGAGAGAGAGAGAAGGGGTTGGGGTTGACAGAAATAAAATAAAGTGGATTTCAGAGTGATGGTTTGATTATTCATAAGTCATTTTCTGTGTTTTCCTCTCACTCCACTGTTATAAGCCTTGTTAAGTACACAGACCTTCATGTTAGTCTGATTGTAGTTTAGTCTCGGTGTGATAACATACTGTATGTAATCTTATCTGAGCTATTGAGTTTTGCTGCTGAAACAATGCTAGCATACGGTAAGGGCATTTTACATTTACATTTTGAGAGCACATCTCAAATGTACATCTTCATATTCAAATTGATATGCAAGATTGCCTGTCGGGATTGCTGCTTTCCTGTAATTCAGAGAACGCTGAAAACATAACGTGACATTTACTGTAATTATGATATATGGGGAAGGAAGGCCAGATTAAACTCTTGTGAAATATACATGTATTCTCACTTAACACACAGGCTGCATTTACACAGGCATCCCCATTCTGACCTTTTTTCCATGAATTGGTCTTTTGACCAATCACATCAGATCTTTTCAGATCTGATCGATCAAAATACCAATTAGTGATGAAAGAAAGATCAGAACGGGGCTGCCTGTGTAAACGCAGCCATAGTGTTTTGTTTGGTGTGTTTGTGCCGTGGTGAAACAGGGGTACATTTACTCCTCCCTAAATGCCTAGTGTGAGTTTCCATCTCTGACGTCTCATTGCACACGTCTCCTTAATGCCTAGGATATGTACCTGTTGGGTGTCTCCTTAATGCCTACAATATATACCTGTTGGGTGTCTCCTTAATGTCTAGGATATGTACCTGTTGGGTGTATTTGTAAGGTAGATAAAGGATGCTGATGTGGGGAGGGACGAGCAAGTGTGTGAGCGTGTGTTTGTGTGGGTGTGGGTGTGTGTGGGTGTGTAGATGGTTAGGGTCATCCACAGGTTAACCCCCGACAGGAAGACGTGACTCTGTGTACAGAAAGCCAGTTAGAGGTTCTAAATGACACCATTTCATCTCATTCCCTGATTTCCCCCCCACCTCCCTTCCTCCTCCTCTCGTCCTTCACTCGTCTGAATCATCACTCCATACCCCATGACCCCCCTATTCCAGAGGAAGCAAACATTAACAACGGGTCCCTAATTTACTTCCTCAGAATGACAGAGGACGTGTTTGCCTTATACAGCAGTAGTTTTAGATGGGATAAAGTACAGGTTGATTGGGTTAGCTGAGAGAAACACACGGATGTCTCACTTAGTAGACAAGGTATCCTTTGTCTATTCTCTGGTTTTGTAAACACATCTATCTAAAAATGTTCCTGCTATAATTGTGTTCTCTTCTCTATTTGCCTGTGATGAATCCTTGTTCAACACTATGGCCTGTGTTTTGTATGTACAGTGAGGGAAAAAAGTATTTGATCCCCTGCTGATTTTGTACGTTTGCCCACTGACAAAGAAATGATCAGTCTATAATTTTAATGGTAGGTTTATTTGAACAGAGAGAGACAGAATAACAACAAAAAAATTCAGAAAAACGCATGTCAAAAATGTTATAAATTGATTTGCATTTTAATGAGGAAATAAGTATTTGACCCCTCTGCAAAACATGACTTAGTACTTGGTGGCAAAACCCTTGTTGGAAATCACAGAGGTCAGACGTTTCTTGTAGTTGGCCACCAGGTTTGCACACATATCAGGAGGGATTTTGTCCCACTCCTCTTTGCAGATCTTCTCCAAGTCATTAAGGTTTCGAGGCTGATGTTTGGCAACTCGAACCTTCAGCTCCCTCCACAGATTTTCTATGGGAGTAAGGTCTGGAGACTGGCTAGGCCACTCCAGGACCTTAATGTGCTTCTTCTTGAGCCACTCCTTTGTTGCCTTGGCCATGTGTTTTGGGTCATTGTCATGCTGGAATACCCATCCACGACCCATTTTCAATGCCCTGGCTGAGGGAAGGAGGTTCTCACCCAAGATTTGATGATACATGGCCCCGTCCATCGTCCCTTTGATGCGGTGAAGTTGTCCTGTCCCCTTAGCAGAAAAACACCCCCAAAGCATAATGTTTCCACCTCCATGTTTGACGGTGGGGATGGTGTTCTTGGGGTCATTGGCAGCATTCCTCCTCCTCCAAACACGGCGAGTTGAGTTGATGCCAAAGAGCTCGATTTTGGTCTCATCTGACCACAACACTTTCACCCAGTTCTCCTCTGAATCATTCAGATGTTCATTGGCAAACTTCAGACGGGCATGTATATGTGCTTTCTTGAGCAGGGGGACCTTGCGGGCGCTGGAGGATTTCAGTCCTTCACGGCGTAGTGTGTAACCAATTGTTTTCTTGGTGACTATGGTCCCAGCTACCTTGAGATCATTGACAAGATCCTCCCGTGTAGTTCTGGGCTGATTCCTCACCGTTCTCATGATCATTGCAATTCCACGAGGTGAGATATTGCATGGAGCCCCAGGCCGAGAGAGATTGACAGTTCCCTAACCCTAACCCTAAACCTACCATTAAAATTATAGACTGATCATTTCTTTGTCAGTGGGCAAACGTACAAAATCAGCAGGGGATCAAATACTTTTTTACCTCACTGTGTAGTGCTCTGGTCAAAAGTAGTGCACTACATAGGGAATAGGGTGCTGTTTCGGGATGCACACAGAAACAAAGAGGAAACATCTCCTTCGAGGTATTTCAGTTGAAGTGGAATTCCAAAACATCCTATTACTCCTAACACTGTTTTGGTCGTGTTGAAAAGATCCCCTCTTCTCTAAAATCAATACTTTGTTGTTCGTCTGTCCTCAGGCCTATTGTGTGTTGTAAGGGTTGTTAACTAAAGGCTGCATCTCTTTAATGTGTGTGTGTGTGCGTGCGTGATGCAAAGGTGAATGGCTGTGTGAGGGGTGAACTTGTAAACATTAAAGTAAATCCTGTTGCAGAACTATCGAGGCTACATCTCAAATGGCACCCTGTTCCCAAGTGCACTTCTTTTGACCATGGCCCATATGGGATTAGTGCATTATATAGGGAATAGGGTGCATTAGAGACCCAACTACTGTCCTTCATCAGGAGATTTGTGTAGTGTTTTGATGTTGAGAAATCGCCAGACATCAGTGGTGTTTGGAATGGAGTGGGTAGCCTATCGACATCAAATGGTTCTGCTATTGGTATTGAATTCCTCTCAGTCTCTTCAAGCAGGGGTTTAAGCTCTCACAAAGTTTTTTCTTTTCTTTCCTCCTTCTCACATCGTCAATCTTCCCTCTGAAGTCACACGGAGTTCATGAGTAAATATAATTGACTAGAATGTGTCCGTCCCAAATGACACCCTATTCCCTACATACATGTAGTGCAGTACTTTGACTAGAGCCCTATGGGACACCCTAAGGGCCCTGGTCAAAATGAGTGCACTACAAAGGGAATAGGGTGTCAACCCAGCTGATGGCTTTTGTTCTTGTTTCTTTGGTGTAATTAACCGTCAGTCATGAACGCTCTCCCCTCTCATCTACTGAAGACTCTAGAACATTATGAATGCTCTCATCTACTGAAGACTCTAGAACATTATGAACGCTCTCCCCTCTCATCTACTGAAGACTCTAGAACAGTATGCATGCTCTCATCTACTGAAGACTCTAGAACATTATGAAATCTCTCCCCTCTCATCTACTGAAGACTCTAGAACATTATGCATGCTCTCATCTACTGAAGACTCTAGAACATTATGAAATCTCTCCCCTCTCATCTACTGAAGTCTCTAGAACATTATGAACGCTCTCCCCTCTCATCTACTGAAGACTCTAGAACATTATGAATGCTCTCCCCTCTCATCTACTGAAGACTCTAGAACATTATGAACGCTCTCATCTACTGAAGACTCTAGAACATTATGAACACTCTCCCCTCTCATATACTGAAGACTCTAGAACATTATGAACGCCCTCCCCTCTCATCTACTGAAGACTCTAGAACATTATGAACGCTCTCATCTACTGAAGACTCTAGAAAATAACATTACAGGGTTCCAATCATTCCATCATTCACTAATGATACAGCCCAATTACACACACACCCTGGAGTCACAATGCTCTGAATAAATCCCTGCCTACACGGCTGGACACACACACACACACACCTGGACACATTCCAGAAGCTTCTTCTTCTCTGCATTCTAAACGACTCTGTGATATTCTGAAGCCGCTGCGTTTCCTCATTGATTGGCTGAAGATTAATATCAATCGTTTTCTTCCTTTACAGTTGGCAGCAGAGTTTGTGTGTGTGCGTGCGTGCTCTGTGTGTGTGCGTGCATGTGTGTGTGTGCGTGCGTGCGTGCGTGCGTGTGTGTGTGTATGCAAAGAGTCAAGGAGAGTTCAGGGCGTTTTGTATGCCTTTCATCGTCTCTCCGTATCCCTTGGCAACGTCGTTGATACAGCCATTGGCCATCACCTCTGACATCATCATTATGCGACAGACGTGCAGCTCTGGTTTCTCTGAGAACAGGGTCCAGTACTACCAATTAGGTGTCATTTTATTTAATAATATATATTTTTTAATGTACACTACCAGTCAAGAATTTGGACAGTTTTTCTTAATTTTTATTATTTTTTACACTGTAGAATAATAGTGAAGACCTCAAAACTATGAAATAACACATATGGAATCATGTAGTTACCAAAAAAGTGTTTAACAAATCAAAATATATTTTAATATTTGAAAATCTTCAAATAGCCGACTTTTGCCTTGATGACAGCTTTGCAAACTCTTGGCATTCTCTCAACCAGCTTCACCTGGAATGCTTTTCCAACAGTCTTGAAAGAGTTCCCACATATGCTGAGCACTTGTTGGCTGCTATTCCTTCACTCTGCGGTCCGACTCCATCAGTCCATCACTCCTTCTTTGTAAAATAGCCCTTACACAGCCTGGAGGTTTGTTGGGTCATTGTCCTGTTGAAAAACAAATGATAGTCCCACTAAGCCCAAACCAGATGGGATGGCGTATCGCTGCAGAATGCTGTGGTAGCCATGCTGGTTAAGTGTGCCTTTGAATTCTAAATAAATCACAGACAGTGTCACCAGCAAAGCACCCCCACACCATAGCACCCCCTCCTCCATGCTTTACGGTGGGAAATACACAGGCGGAGATCATCCGTTCACCCACACCGCTGGAACCAGAAATCTCCAATTTGGACTCCAGAACAAAGGACATATTTCCACCGGTCTAATGTCCATTGCTCGTGTTTCTTGGCCCAAGCAAGTCTCTTCTTCTTATTGGTGTCCTTTAGTAGTGGTTTCTTTGCAGCAATTCGACCATGAAGGCCTGATTCACACAGTCTCCTCTGAACAGTTGATGTTGAGATGTGTCTGTGACTTGAACTCTGTGAAGCATTTATTTGGGCTGCAATTTCTGAGGCTGGTAACTCTAAAGAACTTATCCTCTGCAGCAGAGGTAACTCTGGGTCTTCCTTTCCTCATGAGAGCCAGTTTCATCATAGCGCTTGATGGTTTTTGTGACTTCACTTGAAGAAACTTTCAAAGTTCTTGACATTTTCCGGATTGACTGACCGTCATGTCTTAAAGTAATGATGGACTGTTGTTCCTCTTTAGTTATTTGAGCTGTTCTTGCCATAATATGGACTTGGTCTTTTACCAAATAGGGCTATCTTCTGTATACCCCCCTACCTTGTCACAACTCAACTGATTTGCTCAAACGCATTAAGAAGGAAATAAATTCCCCAAATTAACTTTTAAGAAGGAACACCTGTTAATTGAAATGCATTCCAGGTGACTACCTCATGAAGCTGGTTGAGAGAATGCCAAGAATTTGCAAAGCTGTCATCAAGGCAAAGGATGGCTATTTGAAGAATCTCAAATATAAAATATATTTAGATTTGTTTAACACTTTTTTGTTTACTACATGATTCCATATGTGTTATTTTATAGTTTTGATGTCTTCACTACTATTCTACAATGTAGAAACAGATTTTCAAATGTTTTCACATTTATTCTTTACGAATCATTCATTAGATTGTAGGATATTGCCTGGTTGTATTTCCACAAAGATTAATCACATTTTGAATGTATTTACACAAATACTACGTATGTCTGATTAATTTATGCACATATATTTTACTAACATTTCTTTGTAGTGGAGTGGATCTCTGATACCTTTACCCAACATAAAAAGCTGTAAGTAAAGAGCATAAGTGTAGTTTAGTATAATAATGGTATAACAACACTGATAACATCCACAATTTAAATATCAGCTAACCTCCTCACAGTTAAACACATTTCACTGATAACATCCACAGTTTAAATCAGCCAACCTCATCACAGTTAAACACATTTCACTGATAACATCCACAGTTTAAATCAGCTAACCTCCTCACAGTTAAACACATTTCACTGATAACATCCACAGTTTAAATCAGCTAACCTCCTCACAGTTAAACACATTTCACTGATAACATCCACAGTTTAAA
>CM072220.1:11893687-11918687 GCA_036851935.1 Coregonus suidteri
CTATCTGTAATGTAATGTGTCTGTATCTATGTAATGTGTCTGTATCTCTGTAATGTGTCTCTATCTCTGTAAATGTGTCTGTATCTCTGTAATGTGTCTGTCTGTAATGTGTTATCTAATGTGTGTCTGTATCTATGTAATGTGTCTGTGTCTATGTAATGTGTCTGTATCTATGTAATGTGTCTGTGTCTATGTAATGTGTCTGTATCTATGTAATGTGTCTGTATCTCTGTAATGTGTCTGTATCTCTGTAATGTGTCTGTATCTCTGTAATGTGTCTGTATCTCTGTAATGTGTCTGTATCTTTTTATGTAATGTGTCTGTATCTATGTAATGTGTCTGTGTCTATGTAATGTGTCTGTATCTCTATGTAATGTGTAATGTGTCTGTATCTCTGTCTGTAATGTGTCTGTATCTCTGTAATGTGTCTGTATCTATGTAATGTGTCTGTATCTATGTAATGTGTCTGTATCTATGTAATGTGTCTGTATCTATGTAATGTGTCTGTGTCTATGTAATGTGTCTGTATCTCTGTTTAATGTGTCTGTATGTGTGTCTGTATCTATGTAATGTGTCTGTATCTCTGTAATGTGTCTGTATCTATGTAATGTGTCTGTGTCTATGTAATGTGTCTATGTAATGTGTCTGTATCTATGTAATGTGTCTGTATCTATGTAATGTGTCTGTATCTATGTAATGTGTCTGTATCTCTGTAATGTGTCTGTATCTCTGTAATGTTGTGTCTGTATCTCTGTTTTATGTAGTGTGTCTGTATCTATGTAATGTGTCTGTATCTCTGTAATGTGTCTGTGTCTATGTAATGTGTCTGTGTCTATGTAATGTGTCTGTATCTCATTAATGTGTCTGTAATGTGTGTCTGTATCTATGTAATGTGTCTGTATCTTGTGTCTGTAAATGTTCTGTATCTCTGTAATGTGTCTGTATCTCTGTAATGTGTCTGTATCTATGTAATGTGTCTGTGTCTATGTAATGTGTCTGTGTCTATGTAATGTGTCTGTATCTATGTAATGTGTCTGTATCTATGTAATGTGTCTGTATCTCTGTAATGTGTCTGTATCTATGTAATGTGTCTGTGTATTTGTAATGTGTGTCTGTATCTATGTAATGTGTCTGTATCTATGTAATGTGTCTGTGTCTATGTGTAATCTGTTTCTTTGTAATGTCTGTATCTCTGTAATGTGTCTGTATCTCTGTAATGTGTCTGTATCTATGTAATGTGTCTGTATCTATGTAATGTGTCTGTGTCTATGTAATGTGTCTGTGTCTTTGTAATGTGTCTGTATCTCTGTAATGTGTCTGTATCTATGTAATGTGTCTGTATCTCTGTAATGTGTCTGTGTCTATGTAATGTGTCTGTGTCTTTGTAATGTGTCTGTATCTCATGTAATGTGTCTGTATCTATGTAATGTGTCTGTATCTATGTAATGTGTCTGTGTCTATGTAATGTCTGTGTCTGTAATGTTTTCTGTATCTAAATGTGTCTGTGTCTGTATCTATGTAATGTGTCTGTATCTATGTAATGTGTCTGTATCTCTGTAATGTGTCTGTATCTCTGTAATGTGTCTGTATCTCTATGTAATGTGTCTGTATCTATGTAATGTGTCTGTATCTATGTAATGTGTCTGTATCTATGTAATGTGTCTGTGTCTATGTAATGTGTCTGTATCTATGTAATGTGTCTGTATCTCTGTAATGTGTCTGTATCTCTGTAATGTGTCTGTATCTCTGTAATGTGTCTGTATCTCTGTAATGTGTCTGTATCTATGTAATGTGTCTGTGTCTGTTGTGTCTGTCTTTTGTAATGTGTCTGTATCTATGTAATGTGTCTGTATCTATGTAATGTGTCTGTGTCTATGTAATGTGTCTGTGTCTGTATCTATGTAATGTGTCTGTATCTATGTAATGTGTCTGTATCTCTGTAATGTGTCTGTATCTCTGTAATGTGTCTGTATCTCTGTAATGTGTCTGTATCGTTTTATGTAATGTGTCTGTATCTATGTAATGTGTCTGTGTCTATGTAATGTGTCTGTATCTATGTAATGTGTCTGTATCTATGTAATGTGTCTGTATCTCTGTAATGTGTCTGTATCTATGTAATGTGTCTGTATCTATGTAATGTGTCTGTCTGTAATGTGTCTGTATCTTTGTGTCTGTATCTATGTAATGTGTCTGTATCTATGTAATGTGTCTGTATCTATGTAATGTGTCTGTATCTATGTAATGTGTCTGTATCTATGTAATGTGTCTGTATCTATGTAATGTGTCTGTATCTCTGTAATGTGTGTCTGTATCTATGTAATGTGTCTGTATCTATGTGTAATGTGTCTGTTGTCTATGTAATGTGTCTGTATCGTTTTATGTAATGTGTCTGTATCTATGTAATGTGTCTGTATCTCTGTAATGTAATGTGTCTGTATCTATGTAATGTGTCTGTGTCTATGTAATGTGTCTGTATTATGTAATGTTGTAATGTGTCTGTATCTATGTAATGTTGTGTCTGTGTCTATGTAATGTGTCTGTATCTATGTAATGTGTCTGTATCTATGTAATGTGTCTGTATATCTATGTAATGTGTGTGTATCTATGTAATGTGTCTGTATCTATGTAATGTGTCTGTAATGTGTCTATGTAATGTGTCTGTATCTATGTAATGTGTCTGTATCTATGTAATGTGTCTGTATCTATGTAATGTGTCTGTATCTATGTAATGTGTCTGTGTCTATGTAATGTGTCTGTATCTATGTAATGTGTCTGTGTCTATGTAATGTGTCTGTATCTCTGTAATGTGTCTGTATCTATGTAATTGTCTGTCTGTCTCTCTGTAATGTGTCTGTATCTCTGTAATGTGTCTGTATCTCTGTAATGTGTCTGTATCTCTGTAATGTGTCTCTGTATTGTGTTCTGTTTTATGTAATGTGTCTGTATCTATGTAATGTGTCTGTATCTATGTAATGTGTCTGTATCTATGTAATGTGTCTGTGTCTATGTAATGTGTCTGTATCTATGTAATGTGTCTGTATCTCTGTAATGTGTCTGTATCTCTGTAATGTGTCTGTATCTCTGTAATGTGTCTGTATCTCTGTAATGTGTCTGTATGTGTCTGTATCTATGTAATGTGTCTGTATCTATGTAATGTGTCTGTATCTATGTAATGTGTCTGTATCTATGTAATGTGTCTGTATCTATGTAATGTGTCTGTATCTCTGTAATGTGTCTGTATCTCTGTAATGTGTCTGTGTCTGTTTTATGTAATGTGTCTGTATCTATGTAATGTTGTCTGTGTCTATGTAATGTGTCTGTATCTATGTAATCTGTGTCTATGTAATGTGTCTGTATCTGTAATGTGTCTGTATGTAATGTGTCTGTATCTATGTAATGTGTCTGTAATGTCTATGTAATGTGTCTGTGTCTATGTAATGTGTCTGTATCTTTTATCTGTAATGTGTATCTTTAATGTGTCTGTATCTATGTAATGTGTCTGTGTCTGTATCTAATGTGTCTGTATCTCTGTAATGTGTCTGTATCTATGTAATGTGTCTGTATCTATGTAATGTGTCTGTCTGTGTTATGTAATGTGTCTGTATCTATGTAATGTGTCTGTATCTAATGTGTCTGTATGTGTCTGTATCTATGTAATGTGTTCTGTAATGTGTATGTGTCTATGTAATGTGTCTGTATCTCTGTAATGTGTCTGTATCTATGTAATGTGTCTGTATCTCTGTGTCTGTCTATGTAATGTGTCTGTATCTATGTAATGTGTCTGTATCTATGTAATGTGTCTGTATCTATGTAATGTGTCTGTATCTATGTAATGTGTCTGTATCTATGTAATGTGTCTGTATCTATGTAATGTGTCTGTATCTATATGTAATGTGTCTATGTAAGTGTCTGTCTCTGTAATGTGTCTGTATCTATGTAATGTGTCTGTATCTATGTAATGTGTCTGTATCTATGTAATGTGTCTGTAATGTGTCTGTATCTATGTAATGTGTGTCTGTATCTATGTAATGTGTCTGTATCTATGTATGTAATGTGTCTGTATCTATGTAATGTGTCTGTATCTATGTAATGTGTCTGTTTCTATGTAATGTGTCTGTGTCTATGTAATGTGTCTGTATCTATGTAATGTGTCTGTATCTCTGTAATGTTTCTGTATCTATGTAATGTGTCTCTGTCTATGTAATTGTTTATGTATTTATGTTATAAAAATAGGAACAACAATAGAAATAAGTCCCTGACTTTATTGTGCAATCCGGTCACTTAAAAAAAATCTTTGTGTATATACATGTATTTTTAAAACTGACAAATAAAATCAATCATCAATCAGTCAATTCAACCTGTGCAGCGGCCAATTGATGAATGGAAAGAGCCACCAAAAAGTTGAATGACATTCGGAGATTGTCAAGTCAAGCCTTTGGTACTGGGTAAGCCTACATGGTAGGGAGGGATGTGTGTTCTGTGTTCTGTTTATGTAATTGACATAGTAATGTGTCTATCTATTGTGTCTGTTGAAAAGGCAAACCATGATATTGAAGTGGTGCCCGAAGTCGGTATGCTTTGTTTCTATTGTTAATGTGTGTATGCTTTGTACCCCTCAACCTTCTGGCCCATTGTCCTTCGTGGCATCTCTGTAATGTGCTGTACAAATGTGTCTGTATCATGCTGAAGTGGCAGTTGATATCCATGTTTATAAACACAGGTTCGATACCGTTACAGGTCGCAGTTGTAAAAAAATGTTATTTGTGGTCGTAAACATTATTTTGAGATAATTCTATGATGGGGAGGGTGTTCAATTGACTTTACAGTACAAGGGGTGAGTCATGTGAAAATATATATATTTTTAATGACACCTTGAGTTAGACCAGCTACTCCCCCCCAGTACATTTGAATCTGTCCCTTAGCTCAATTCCATTTATTTTCATCCTAAAAACTGCCTAGTCCTTGCCGATGACAAGCATACCCATAACATGATGCAGCCACCACCATGCTTGAAAATATGTAGAGTGGTACTCTGTGATGTGTTGTGTTGGATTTACCCCTAACTTAACGCTCTGTATTCAGGACATAACGTACATTTCTTTGGCACATTTTTTGCAGTTTTACTTCTGTGCCCTTTTGCAAACACAATGCATGTTTTGGAATATTTTTTCTTCTGTTCAGGCTTGCTTCTTTTCACTCTGTCATTTAGGTTAGTTTTGTGAAGTATCCTCAGTTTTCTTCTATCACAACCATTATACTCTGTAACTTTTTTAAAGTGACCATTGGCTTCATGGTGAAACCCCTGAGGTTTCCTTCCTCTCCGGCAACTGAGTTAGGAAGGACGCCTGTATCTTTGTAGTGACTGAGTGTATTGATACACCATCCAAAGTGTTATTAATAACTTCACCATGCTCAAAGGTACATTTTACCCATCTACCAATAGGTGCCCTTCTTTGCGAGGGATTGGAAAACCTCCCTGGTCTTTGTGGTTGAATCTTTGTTTGAAATTCACTGCTCGACTGAGGGATCTTACAGATAATTGTATGCGTGAGGTACAGAGATGAGGTAGTCATAAAAAATACAAATTAAAAATTAAAAAAAAAAACTATTATTGCACATGCAATAATAGGGTTTATTAAGTCCATGCAATGTATTATGTGACTTGTTAAACACATTTTTACTCCTGAGCTTATTTAGGCTTGCCATAACAAAGGGGTTGAATACTTGACTCAACACATTAAAGTTTTCCATTTTTAATTAATTTGTTTAAAAAAATATTTAGAAAACAACATAATTCCACTTTGACATTATGGGGTAAATCTAAATTCTGTGGAAAAAGTCAAGGGGTGTGAATACTTTCCGAATGCACTGTATCTGCCCCTATATGTAAACTACTCTCAACTATTTTCAAAGGAGAAAAACATTCAGTCTCTAGTCTGCAGAGGTGGTATGCCACTTTATAACCAAGTAGTGATGTGCTTAATCACAGAACCAAAGTTGTTAGATTCGTGTGTGTGTTCCGTGTGTGTGAGGGTTCCATGTGTGTGTGTGTGTGTGTGTGTGTGTGTGTGTTTGTGTCTCCTCCATTCTTAAGCAGGGTTGAGGCCTTGTGGTGAAGAGTAATTAATCACAATTACCAGGCTGACTAATGCAGGTGTAACGTCTAGAGGGAGAGACCATTTAACACAACCGACTACAGACAAGACCTGAGGAACACACACACACACACAGATTTACTGACACAAGCACAAATGTACTCTCTCTCTCTCTCTCTCTCTCTCTCTCTCTCTCTCTCTCTCTCTCTCTCTCTCTCTCTCTCTCTCTCTCTCTCTCTCTCTCTCTCTCTCTCTCTCTCTCTCTCTCTCTCTCTCTCTCTCTCTCTTTCAATTCAATTCAATTAAAAAAAAAAAAAATTTAAGGGCTTTATTGGCATGGGAAACGTGTGTTAACATTACCAAGGTCTCTCTCTCTCTCTCTCTCTCTCTCTCTCTCTCTCTCTCTCTCTCTCTCTCTCTCTCTCTCTCTCTCTCTCTCTCTCTCTCTCTCTCTCTCTCTGTCTCTGTCTCTCTCTTGCTTCTCCTTCATTTTGGAAGAAATTAATTTGTAGAGAACTGTTCAACTATTGTCTTTCTCTCTCTTTGTGTCAACTACTCACCACATGTTATGCACTGCAGTGCTAGCTAGCTGTAGCTTATGCTTTCAGTACTAGATTAATTATCTGATCCTTTGATTGGGTGGACGACATGTCAGTTCATGCTGCAAGAGCCCTGATAGGTTGGAGGATGTCCTCCGGAGGGTTGTCATAATTACTGTGTAAGTCTATGGAAGAGGGTGAGAACCATGAGCCTCCTAGGTTTTGTGTTGAAGTCAATGTACCCAGAGGAGGACGGAAACTAGCTGTCCTCCGGCTACACCATGGTGCTACCCTACAGAGTGCTGCTGAGGCTACTGTAGATCTTCATTGCAAAACAGTGTGCTTTAATCAATCAGGATAGTCCTGAATGAATCGTGAATAATGATGAGTGAGAAAGTTACAAATGCACAAATATCATTCCACTGGACATTTGTGTGTGTGTGTGTGTGTGGGGGGGGGGGGGGGGGGGGTATTTAGTTAGTTTAAAATTAACTTACAGTGAGGGAAAAAAGTATTTGATCCCCTGAACGTTTGCCCACTGACAAAGATATGATCAGTCTATAATTTTAATGGTAGGTTTATTTGAACAGTGAGACACAGGATAACAACAAAAAAATCCAGAAAAACGAATGTCAAAAATGTTATAAATTGATTTGCATTTTAATGAGGGAAATAAGTATTTGACCCCTCTGCAAAACATGACTTAGTACTTGGTGGCAAAACCCTTGTTGGCAATCACAGAGGTCAGACGTTTCTTGTAGTTGGCCACTAGGTTTGCACACATCTCAGGAGGGATTTTGTCCCACTCCTCTTTGCAGATCTTCTCCAAGTCATTAAGGTTTCGAGGCTGCCGTTTGGCAACTCGAACCTTCAGCTCCCTCCACAGATTTTCTATGGGATTAAGGTCTGGAGACAGGCTAGGCCACTCCAGGACCTTAATGTGCTTCTTCTTGAGCCACTCCTTTGTTGCCTTGGCTGTGTGTTTTGGGTCATTGTCATGCTGGAATATCCATCCACAACCCATTTTCAATGCCCTGGCTGAGGTTCTCACCCAAGATTTGACGGTACATGGCCCCGTCCATCATCCCTTTGATGCGATGAAGTTGTCCTGTCCCCTTAGCAGAAAAACACCCCCAAAGCATAATGTTTCCACCTCCATGTTTGACGGTGGGGTTGGTGTTCTTGGGGTCATAGGCAGCATTCCTCCTCCTCCAAACATGGCGAGTTGAATTGATGCCAAAGAGCTCGATTTTGGTCTCATCTGACCACAACACTTTCACCCAGTTCTCTTCTGAATCATTCAGATGTTCATTGGCAAACTTCAGACGGGCATGTACAGTGGGGGAAAAAAAGTATTTAGTCAGCCACCAATTGTGCAAGTTCTCCCACTTAAAAAGATGAGAGAGGCCTGTCATTTTCATCATAGGTACACGTCAACTATGACAGACAAATTGAGATTTTTTTTCTCCAGAAAATCACATTGTAGGATTTTAATGAATTTATTTACAAATGATGGTGGAAAATAAGTATTTGGTCATCTACAAATAAGCAAGATTTCTGGCTCTCACAGACCTGTAACTTCTTCTTTAAGAGGCTCCTCTGTCCTCCACTCGTTACCTGTATTAATGGCACCTGTTTGAACTTGTTATCAGTATAAAAGACACCTGTCCACAACCTTAAACAGTCACACTCCAAACTCCACTATGGCCAAGACCAAAGAGCTGTCAAAGGACACCAGAAACAAAATTGTAGACCTGCACCAGGCTGGGAAGACTGAATCTGCAAATAGTAAGCAGCTTGGTTTGAAGAAATCAACTGTGGGAGCATTTATTAGGAAATGGAAGACATACAAGACCACTGATAATCTCCCTCAATCTGGGGCTCCACGCAAGATCTCACCCTGTGGGGTCAAAATGATCACAAGAACGGTGAGCAAAAATCCCAGAACCACACGGGGGGACCTAGTGAATGACCTGCAGAGAGCTGGGACCAAAGTAACAAAGCCTACCATCAGTAACACACTACGCCGCCAGGGACTCAAATCCTGCAGTGCAGACGTGTCCCCCTGCTTAAGCCAGTACATGTCCAGGCCCGTCTGAAGTTTGCTAGAGTGCATTTGGATGATCCAGAAGAGGATTGGGAGAATGTCATATGGTCAGATGAAACCAAAATATAACTTTTTGGTAAAAACTCAACTCGTCGTGTTTTGAGGACAAAGAATGCTGAGTTGCATCCAAAGAACACCATACCTACTGTGAAGCATGGGGGTGGAAAACATCATGCTTTGGGGCTGTTTTTCTGCAAAGGGACCAGGACGACTGATCCGTGTAAAGAAAGAATGAATGGGGCCATGTATCGTGAGATTTTTTAGTGAAAACCTCCTTCCATCAGCAAGGGCATTGAAGATGAAACGTGGCTGGGTCATTCAGCATGACAATGATCCCAAACACACCGCCCGGGCAACGAAGCAGTGGCTTCGTAAGAAGCATTTCAAGGTCCTGGAGTGGCCTAGCCAGTCTCCAGATCTCAACCCCATAGAAAATCTTTGGAGGGAGTTGAAAGTCTGTGTTGCCCAGCGACAGCCCCAAAACATCACTGCTCTAGAGGACATCTGCATGGAGGAATGGGCCAAAATACCAGCAACACTGTGTGAAAACCTTGTGAAGACTTACAGAAAACGTTTGACATGTGTCATTGCCAACAAAGGGTATATAAGAAAGTATTGAGAAACTTTTGTTATTGACCAAATACTTATTTTCCACCATAATTTGCAAATAAATTCATAAAAAATCCTACAATGTGATTTTCTGGAGGAAAAAAAATCTCATTTTGTCTCTCATAGTTGACGTGTACCTATGATGAAAATTACAGGCCTCTCTCATCTTTTTAAGTGGGAAAACTTGCACAATTGGTGGCTGACTAAATACTTTTTCCCCCACTGTATATGTGCTTTCTTGAGCAGGGGGACCTTGCGTGCGCTGCAGGATTTCAGTCCTTCACGGCGTAGTGTGTTACCAATTGTTTTCTTGGTGACTATGGTCCACGCTGCCTTGAGATCATTGACAAGATCCTCCCGTGTAGTTCTGGGCTGATTCCTCACTGTTCTCATAATCATTGCAACTCCACGAGGTGAGATCTTGCATGGAGCCCCAGGCCGAGAGAGATTGACAGTTCTTTTGTGTTTCTTCCATTTGCGAATAATCGCACCAACTGTTGTCACCTTCTCACCAAGCTGCTTGGCGATGGTCTTGTAGCCCATACCAGCCTTGTGTAGGTCTACAATATTGTCCCTGACATCCTTGGAGAGCTCTTTGGTCTTGGCCATGGTGGAAAGTTTGGAATCTGATTGATTGATTGCTTCTGTGGACAGGTTTCTTTTATACAGGTAACACGCTGAGATTAGGAGCACTCCCTTTAAGAGGAGCACTCCTAATCTCAGCTCGTTACCTGTATAAAAGACACCTGGGAGCCAGAAATCTTTCTGATTGAGAGGCGGTCAAATACTTATTTCCCTCATTAAAATGCAAATCATTTTATAACATTTTTGACATGCGTTTTTCTGGATTTTTTTGTTGTTATTCTGTCTCTCACTGTTCAAATAAACCTACCATTAAAATTATAGACTGATCATTTCTTTGTCAGTGGGCAAACATACAAAATCAGCAGGGGATCAACTACTTTTTTCCCTCACTGTAGGTCAAAATAAATAACTTAGGTGGAAAAATACTAATTTGTCAATGATTTATTGTATACAACATGAAATATGTGCATAAATTAACATCTAATTTGCAATTTAACTGCCAATGTGCATATGTATAAATATTTAATCCTATTTCATTTTAACATGTTCATATTAATATTTAACCCCTGAAACATGTATAGGACAATACTATCTTGAGATATTTCAGTTCCTGTTTGTTCATCTGAGTCATTCTGGTGTCTGCTTTGGAAAAGGCTTTGACTTGTGCATTATCTCCCGCGAGCCATGAACTGACTACAGCCACTACTGACTACAGCCACTACTGACTACAGCCACTACTGACTACAGCCTGGAACTGAGGAAGTAGATGGTACAGTACACTCATCGAGCCAGTCATTTCAGGATATTCATTGAAATTATTATTAAAAAATAGAATAATCAAATCAGTATAATAGTATAAAGCCCTTTACTGTGTATCAGGGAAACTCACCTTCATTACTAATGTGTAGAACTGTGAGTGATGAAGAAGCTGACTCCTGAGTGATGCCACAGCCATTTTGATGTGTAGCTCCCCACCTGTGTTTTGCCACGGCAGTTTTGATGTGTAGCTCCCACCTGGGTGATGCCACGGCAGCCATTTTGATGTGTAGCTCCCACCTGTGTGATGCCACGGCAGCCATTTTGATGTGTAGCTCCCACCTGGGTGATGCCACGGCAGCCATTTTGATGTGTAGCTCCTACCTGTTGATGCCACGGCAGCCATTTTGATGTGTATCCCTGACCTGGGTGTGCAAACGCAGTGGTGGGAAAAGTACCCAATTGTCATACTTGAGTAAAAATTAAGATACCTTAATAGAAAATGACTCAAGTAAAAGTGAAAGTCACCCAGTAAAAATCTACTTGAGTAAAAGTTGAAAAGTATTTGGTTTTATATATACTTAAGTATCAAAAGTAAATGTAATTGATCAAATATACTTAAGTATCAAAGGAAAAGTAAAAGTATAAATTATTTCAAATTGCTTATATTAAGCAAACCAGGGGGCACCAATTTATTTATTTATTTTTATTTTTTTTTTACAGATAGCCAGGGGCACACCAACACTCAGACATAATTGACAAATGAAGCATTTGTGTTTAGTGAGTCCGCCAGATCAGAGGTGTAAGGGTTGGTGTGAGGTGTGACCCAGGTGCGGTGCAGGATAGACAGTAGGCAGTAGGCAGAGATGGTGAAACAAGGATCTTTACTGGTGGTCCCGAAGCCAGAATACAAAACAACGGACTTAACACGATAAAAGAAAGGTGGAGCAAATAAGTCTCCAAAAACCGTCTGACAGCCAAAATACGAAATAGTAACTACGACTGAAATAATAAAGAAACAGGGAGAACATTTCTCAAGTACCTGTAAATAGATCTCTGATCAGACACTGCGTAGTACTGCTGGACATAAAGAAACTAACAGAGAAAACTGAGCAAGGGAACACAGGGAAGTGAGGGCATAAATACACAGGTGAACAGGTAGACACAGGTGACACCAATAGGATGATGATTAGTCCAGACTGTGAGTGAGGAGGTGCCTAAGGTTGTCGGAGGATGACACGTGGGTTGCGCCGGAACTGCGACCCCCTCCTGTAACACAGAGGCAGTAGAGATGACCAGGGATGTTCTCTTGATAAGTGCGTGAATTTGACAATTTTCCTGTCCTGCTAAGCGTTCAAAATGTAACGAGTACTTTTGGGTGTCAGGGTAAATGTATGGAGTAAAAAGTACATTATTTTCTTTAGGAATGTAGTGAAGTAAAAGTAAAAGTTGTCAAAAATATAAATAGTAAAGTAAAGTAGAGATACCCCCAAAAACTACTTAAGTAGTACATTAAAGTATTTTTACTCAAGTACTTTACACAACTGATGCCACGGCAGACAATTTGATGTGTAGCCCTGACCTGGGTGATGCCATGGCAGCCATTTTGATGTGTAGACCTGGGTGATGCCATGGCAGTCATTTTGATGTGTAGCCCTGACCTCGGTGATGTCACGGCATCCATTTTGATGTGAAAACCTGGGTGATGCCACAGCAACCATTTTGATGTGTAGCCCTGACCTGGGTGATGCCACGGCAGCCATTTTGTGACAGATAGCTTCACCACACATCAACCATCACTGTGGAGAGGAATTAGAATTCAGGGGGTTGGCCTGTCACTTTAATTACTGCTAGGGTTGCAAAATTCTGGTAACTTTCTTAAAATTCTCTGGTTTCCCAGAAATCCCAGTTGGAATATTCCTGGAATCAGAAAAAAAATCTCTGGAAATCTGAAATCCTGCAAGCTGGATTTCTGGAAATATGATTTTTTTGGAATGTTACCAGGATTTTTCAACCCTAATTACAGCAATTCATTTCATACTGTACAAGCAACGTTTCTATATTAACTACATCCCATTTCAACCATATTTGGACAGCTATCCTCATTCACAGCTACCCTAGAGCATGTATTGAATTAAACTGCTAGACTGTGCCTTGACAAAAATAGTTTCTATCAAAGTTAAATGAATATTAAACTTTGGCTGAGGCAATTGAGGCTAGGCTTATCGTACCGAGAGGAGGGAAGAGAGGTGGAGCAGAGGAGAGGGGAAATTAGGAGAGGTGGAGTGGAAGAGAGGTGGAGCAGTAAGAGAGGGGAAATTAGGAGAGGTGGAGTGGAAGAGAGGTGGAGCAGTAAGAGAGGGGAAATTAGGAGAGGTGGAGCAGTAAGAGAGGGGAAATTAGGAGAGGTGGAGTGGAAGAGAAATTAGGAGAGGTGGAGCAGTAAGAGAGGGGAAATTAGGAGAGGTGGAGTGGAAGAGAGGTGGAGCAGTAAGAGAGGGGAAATTAGGAGAGGTGGAGTGGAAGAGAGAGGGGAAATTAGGAGAGGTGGAGCAGTAAGAGAGGGGAAATTAGGAGAGGTGGAGTGGAAGAGAGGTGGAGCAGTAAGAGAGGGGAAATTAGGAGAGGTGGAGTGGAAGAGAGGGGGAGAGAGAGGTGGAGCAGTAGGAGAGGGGAAATTAGGAGAGGTGGAGCAGGAAGAGAGGTGAAATTAGAGGTGGAGAGGAAGAGGGGAAATTAGGAGAGGTGGAGGCAGAGAGAGAGTGGAGCAGAGGAGAGGTGGAGTGGAAGAGAGGTGGAGCAGAGGAGAGGGGAAATTAGGAGAGGTGGAGTGGAGCAGAGGAGAGGGATGGAGCAGAGGAGAGAGGGGAAATTAGGAGAGGTGGAGGAGAGGTGGGAATGAGAAAGAGAGGTGGAGCAGAGGATGAACATCCAAATTCAGGAGAGGTGATACCCTTTGACATGGATAGAGGGAGAGGTGGAGCAGAGGAGAGGGAGAGAATTAGGAGAGGTGAGAGAGGAGAGGGGAAATTAGAGAGAAGAGTGAGGAGGAGAGAGAGGGAGAGAGAGAGAGAGAGGAGAGAGAGAAGAGAGATAGAGAGGTGAGAGAGAGATGATCCAAATGAGAGAGAGGACCCTTTGAGATAGGAGATGAGAGAGGGATCCAGAGAGGCTAATTAACCATGAGGAGAGAGAGAGAGAGAGAGATAGAGAGAGAGGATGTAGAGGGAGGCAGGGAGAGAAGAGAGAGAGAGAGAGAGAGAGAGAGAGAGAGAGAGAGAGAGAGAGAGAGAGGAGAGAGAGAGAGAGAGAGAGAGAGAGAGAGAGAGAGAGAGAGAGAGAGAGAGAGAGAGAGAGATGAAGAGAGAGAGAGGAGGAGAGAGAGTATGAGGAAGACAATGTCGGAAAGAGAGAGAGAGAGAGAGAGAGAGAGAGAGAGAGAGAGGAGAAGAGAGAGAGGAGGAGAGAGGAGAGAGAGTGAGTGAGAGAGAGAGAGAGAGAGATGAAGAAAGAGCACTATATCTATAGGTAATAGAGTGTAACACTCCAGGTGTCATCAGTGTGAATTGCTGCTCTTTCATCTAACTGCATGGTCACTCCTTATCAGACACTTTGCACGGGATGCATACTAACACCTGTGTGTGTGTGTGTGTGTGTGTGTGTGTGACTGTGTGTGTGTGTGTGTGTGTGTGTGTGTGTGTGTGTGAATGCGTGTGTGTGTGTGTGTAGTCTGCAGGTCAGAACATTTAAAAAAAAAGACTACAACACAAAGGCTTCGCCAATTATTATTATATTCTGGACACGCATGCAGGCACACACACACACACACACACACACACACACACACACACACACACACACACACACACACACACACACACACACACAACACACACACTAGAGGATGTTTGGTATTCAGTAGTGTTCTCTGCTCCTCTGGCTGTTGTGTTTTTCTGACAGGTTGACCTTTCTCTATTCCTGCAACACACACTGTATCATCACACACACACATGCACAGACTCACACACACACACACACACACACGCACACACATGCACACACACACACACACACATGCGCACGAACATGCATACACGTGAAAAGCTCCCCCAAACGTCAATATATGCCTTCCTCGGTTCAACCCAAAATAAGCAAAACTACTGCACAGCAATCAAACCCATGAGGTGTGGAGGCAGAGCGCGTTGCTTAGACCACCGTGCTACAACAGCTTACAGTGCTCCAGCAAGCCGTGAGATTACTTGATGATAACAGAGAGTTGTTTTGAATAATTTTTGTTTTATGGCTTCCCCTAATCATATCCCTAAACTTCACCATTAGGAGTTAAAGGCTGAATTTAAACCTTTGAGTTATTTCTGTTTTAATCCTGTAACCACGCGGAATTCCTGCTATAACCGCTCGGAATGAATCGGTCAAAAATAGACGTTCATCAACTATGAGACCTTGTTGTGCACGCACGTGCACGCACGGACCCACAGACAGCGAGTTTCTGCACACGCGGGAAATATACTATGAGATACGGCATCCATACTTCTGCTGTACCCTCTGGCAAAATGACAGAATTGGATGTGCAAGCTTTTGTTCCAGCCCAGCACTAATATACCTGGTTCAGCTGATCATGGCTGAAGAACATGAACAGTTGTTGATGTGATACAGGAGTATCCCCAGCTCTACAGGTCCAGGATCAGTCAATGTGAGGGCGAGGAGGCCAGTTAAATGTTGATGTGATACAGGAGTATCCCTACCTCCCTGCCTCCCTAACATCAATATAATGTGTTTAATAATGCTGCCAATATCTCTTCAGCAACACCAGAGAGAGGTAGAGAGAGAGAGAGAGAGAGAGAGAGAGAGAGAGAGAGAGAGAGAGAGAGAGAGAGAGAGAGAGAGAGAGAGAGAGAGAGAGAGAGAGAGAGAGAGAGAGAGAGAGAGAGAGAGAGAGAGAGAGAGAGAGAGAGAGAGAGAGAGAGCAGAGAGAGAGAGAGAGAGAGAGAGAGAGAGAGAGAGAGAGAGAGAGAGAGAGAGAGAGAGAGAGAGAGAGAGAGAGAGAGAGAGAGAGAGAGAGAGAGAGAGAGAGAGAGAGAGAGAGAGAGAGAGAGAGAGAGAGAGAGAGAGGGGTGGTGGCTGATTTACAACTGAAAGATGAACTGAAGCCAATACGCTTGTTGTTGTATTGTTTGCAATTCTGCTGTTTCATGCTGCAGTTCCATAACTGGTCAATAGAGGGTGGTAGAGCGCAACAGAAACACCACAGAGAAAGACCCAACAGACCAGGATCTACCAGCCTTGTCAAATCAAATCAAATCAAATTTTATTTGTCACATAAACGTGTTTAGCAGATGTTATTGCGGCTGTAGCCAAATGCTTGTGCTTCTAGCTCCGACAGTACAGTAATATCTAACAAGTAATATCTAATAATTTCACAACATATACCCAATACACACAAAACTAGTAAGGAAAGACATTTAAGAATGTATACATTTATGGACAAGCAATGACAGAGCGGCCTACGGACTATGATACAGTAGAATATTATAGACTAGAATACTAGAATACAGTATATATATATATATATAGATATATATATATATATAATATATATATGTATGAGTAGTGCATATGTATTAAAGTGACTAGTGTTCCATTTCTTAAAGTGGCCAGTGATTTCAATAGGCAGCAGCAGCCTCTAATGTGCTAGTGATGGCTATTTAACAGTCTGATGGCCTTGAGATAGAAGCTGTTTTTCATTCTCTCGGTCCCAGCTTTGATGCACCTTTATCTGACCTCGCCTTCTGGATGATAGCGGGGTGAATAGGCAGTGGCTCGGGTGGTTGATGTCCTTGATGATCTTTTTGGCCTTCCTGTGACATCGGGTGCTGTAGGTGTCTTGGAGGGCGGGTAGTTTGCCCCCGGTAATGCATTCGGTAGGCCGCACCACCCTCTGGAGAGCCCTGCAGTTGCGGGCGGTGCAGTTGCCGTACCAGGCGGTGATACAGCCCGACAGGATGTATCTGTAAAAGTGCATCTGTAAAAGGTACTGTGGCCTTCTGCTGACCTTGTCAAAACATTCCAAATGACAACAAATGTATTATGATATATCTTGATTGAGAAAATCTGGAATATTTGAATGTCTATTTCAGACTCTGTAACATCCATAACGGAGAGTGTAACATCCATAACTGTGTCCATTGATCATCCTTGAGTTGTTTCTACAAGTCCACCTGTGGTAAATTCAATTGATTGAACATTATTTGGAAAGGCACACACCTGTCTACAGTGGTTCTTCCTTTAAAAGTTGCATCATACTGCAGCACAGCTTGCTGGGTGCCGCAGAATTCCATGGCATGATATGTAACTGTCAGCCATTGTTTCCATTAATGCTAATTAGTGCTAGTTTGACCACCAGAGGGCATCTTTGAGAAGCTAAGTTATTGAAATGACATGGAGCTGTAGGCCTAAGAGTCGTGTTTCTGTAGCTCTTTTAGCGTAACTTACTTATTGGCAAAGCATACAAGTCATCCATGCCTTTAAATACAGTCAAGCATTTTTGTTATAAATGAAATAACAAAGGGAGCCTTGAATAATTAAACAATGCATAAACCACAACATGTCAGCTAAAGCGATTGCATTCAGGAATGCATTTGACTGTTTTTAATATTGTCTGTACTAGAGACTTTAAAACCTTTTTTTTTTTTGTTAGATTGGAAATGTAGCTTAGTTAAATTGATTAATATTATGGTGTTTCTATTCCAAGAAAAACGGAAATGCATTTTACAGTAGCCTATGTAGGCCTCAGGGTTTCCGTAAGGAAAATCGGGCACAACGAGACCGGTCCGGAGTGGGCCTAGGCTACTAACCGACTGCTAGTGAAGAGTAAAATAATCCTAACATGTCCACACCCTAATTGTAGGCTAACCAATACCCAAACAGATTCAGTGAAAATACAAATCTGATTGATTTATCAAAACCAGTCCCCGTGCTCGTCTCAAAGCACCGCGAAACGGTGCTGAAATAGTTGACCACACGAAGGGTAGGCTATTGAGAAAGGAACCCTTTAATAATTAAACAATGAATAAACCGCAACATGTCGGCTAAAGCAATAGTCCTTTTTGCACAACGTAGCAACGGCCACTTCCGCTCAACTTCCTACCCGATACATCACTTCCTCTCCCGAACGCTTCCTGTCAGCCTGATTGTAGCCGCACTAGCCTTCGAAGTCGCTCGTTTTATCTTTAATATACTGAGGTAATCAGCATATGAATATAAGCATATTTCTATTTATTATGTTCTGTGTCTTTTTCTGTCTCTTAGCTAGCTAGCTATTAACACGCTAACTAGTAAGGTGGCTAGCAATTAGCCAACGTCCCCTTCCCTTACCAACCATGGCACTGTTTTACACAAGGTGCTAGCAAGAGCTGCCAAAGATAACCGACCACCAAGTTGGAAAAAGGATTCAAACTTCATGTCTCCAGTTACCTTTTCAACTATGAAGGTAAGTGTAGCCAAGTTGCCTCGTCGGACCAGACAAGGACGTTTACTCTGTAACGTAGTTTAATAGACATGCCTTTTACAGTAGCTAGCTAACGTTTATGATTGCTAATATTAAATTTTTTTAAAAAAGGGTATTCAAAACAGTTTCAAACAGGGTTACAACTATGAAGGTGACAGGAAGTTGGTCAGCATAAAGGGTTGCTGCTACAGGCCTTTTACAGTAGCCAACATGAGGGAAACATGAGAAAAGGGCTTGCTGCTACACAGTTTGAGAAACCACACAGTTTGAGAGGGGGCGAAAAGTCAGCTGTTTGTGACACACAACATGCCGGTTACACGGTCAGAGATGAAGCCTAGTCTTAGATAAATCATTTCCTGTCAATGGAGATCTGCATTAAGAGGCATCGCTTAGTCTAGGACTAGGCTTAACCCATGTCTATGAAACCGTTGTTAGTGTAGCAATTGTTCAGTCGTCTTCCTTGCTGTTTCTGTGAGCTCTGCTATGTTGGACGCATTTAGATTACATTTAAACAAGGGCATATACCCTTAATAGAAAAGTTTAAACCCGTATTGCTGTGATGAATTAAGTGGCTGTTGCATGTTGCGCCAGTCACTTCTGTTTGCTGGTCGTCACACATGTTGAGTGATTCTATAGTCGAATCATGTTCTTTTTCTATCCCCAAGCAGGTTGTAATGAAGCCCTCTGAGCCAGTAACAATGGCACAACATCGCTGTTCATGTGTTGCTGCCGCTGCATTACGCAACCACACAGTTACATTACTATTCCAGTCTGCACGCCGTTCCCAGATGGGAACACCAGTCGTCCCACCTGTGCACAGCTGCACAGAGGCCCGAGCAGCAGTGGCGTAAGCCAAGGACTATGGTATGTTTTTTAATAGCTATGCCACATATCAACGTCATACGGTTATAATCACATCATAACGCTAAGAAATGATTTAATGAAAACTTAAATGGTCTCATGATTAGATTTACAACAGTGCCCTTGTACTGTCTTTTTACAGGGTCTGAAACCTGGGCCCATAGGCAAAATGACCATCACCAAGCCCACCAAAAAGCGCATGGCAGTAGGAGGGGCTAGGTGAGTATTCCCTAATAGCCAGTGTAGTAGGTAGTGGCTGGTCATGGCAGTAGGAGGGGCTAGGTGAGTATTCCCTAATAGCCAGTGTAGTAGGTAGTGGCTGGTCATGGCAGTAGGAGGGGTTAGGTGAGTATTCCCTAATAGCCAGTGTAGTAGGTAGTGGCTGGTCATGTCCTATTACACTTTGACTGTATAGCACTTCAGGTGGTTTCAAGTGCATTGTTTAGATTGGCTAACCACAGCGGCTGCTTTGCTTTGCAGAAGTACCCTCTACAGCGCCCTTCTCGGGCCGCTCCCCCTGACCTCTCAGTTCTCCAGATAGAAGAGGCATAAAACAACTTTGACATTCTATCCAAGCCATTGATCTGCAGTGTGTGGGGATGTCTGCTGAAAAAAAGCTTTTAGTCGACTACCACTTTGGAAAGGTACAGGTGGGGAGCCTCCTGTCTTACCAGCAGCCTCCAATCACAACGCGACACACATAGTTCACCATAAGGAGACACCACCATTCCCTTCACTGCCCCTGGATGGCTACAGACTGGAGAGCAACTTTCAAGGCTGCACATTTGTGCTCAGTGAAGAAGACCAGCTTCACACAGAGTCTACTCAGGTGAGCTTCGCAACAGCCCATAAAATAGAGGAAGCTATCTAGAGAACAGAGTGCTGTCTCCGACTGGCAGGTGCACCGGAAACCAAGACTGACCTCGCCACGGTTCCGAGAGGCTCGCCATGTGAGATGGCTGACATCCGCAGGCAATCTAGCTGAAAGGATCCTCAAAGGCTAAGCACCAACATGAAGAGGGGACTGGAGTTGGAGGCAGCCAGTGACTACTGCAAGATGCAGAATGTCAACTTCTCACCCTGTGGCCTCATCATACATCCTGACGTCCCTTGGCTTGCCTCTTCTCCTGATGGCCTGGTCTACGACCCTCTCGAGCATCCACCTTTCGGCCTAGTTGAGATTAAGAACCCGAACGTAAAGGGCTTTGTGGATTGCAAGTACGTTCACATGCATAACGGTGAACCTTTTTAGTCGTTTTAGCAGACGCTCTTATCCAGAGCGACTTACAGTTAGTGAGTACATACTATTATTCTTTTTTATTACTTTTTTTCTTACTTGCCCCCCGTGGGAATCGAACCCACAACCCTGGCGTTGCAAGCGCCATGCTCTACCAAATGAGCTACACGGGGCCCTGAAGAGGCAGCACGCCTACTACTGACAAGGTCAAGGTCTACATCACTGGGTTGGAGTGCTGTGACTTTGTTGTCTGTGCGCATGAGAACATTCTGGTTCGAGAGAATACATAGAGACCCAGTGTTGTTCTCACTAATTAGAGAGAAGGGTGACTGGTGCTACTTACAGTGGGGAGAACAAGTATTTGATACACTGTCGATTTTGCAGGTTTTCCTACTTACAAAGCATGTAGAGGTCTGTAATTTTTATCATAGGTACACTTCAACTGTGAGACACGGAATCTAAAACAAAAATCCAGAAAATCACATTGTATGATTTTTAAGTAATTAATTTGCATTTTATTATATTTTTTTAATTTGCACTAATGACTGGTGCTACTTATATGTGAAAGACTAAATAACTATGGATTAATGAAAGAGAAACAAACCAACAAATCTGTCTGTGCAATTAATTAATTAACAAATAATTTAAAATAATTCAGTTAAATGTGTTCTGTTCTCTTGTCACTGTAAATAAAAAACTCTTTACAACATTTTGTGTTTGGAGTATAAGCAGTGGTGTTTATTATCAATAAATGGACCACAGGGTGTTAGACAATGTGGATGGTCACAGCCAAAAAAGGAAAGATGCATTGCAGCAGTAGCTCATTGCTCCTTGGCCCATGCCTTCACAAGAGGCCCACACTGGTAGTTTGTGAGAAGGCAAGCCACAGCCCAGACGCAGTTGATGCTTCCCATCAGCGACATGGGGATCTCTGATTGAAACAGCTTGTTCAGTTTAATTCTGCCAATTCATCTCTCAATGTGGACTCTTAAGATGGGCAATCTCTTGCGTTTGATGGACCTGTGCTGCTGGCATTTGGCTCTGGTTAGACAGAAAGGGTGGACGGTAGACCTTGCCTGGCACACAGTCATCAATCAGGAACCCCTTGTCAGCCATCACTGCCATGTCTTCAGTGAGCAAGCCAAACAGTCCTGATTGCTTGAATGGCTCTTTGTCGCTGATGGAGCCAGCATACAATTCTGACACAATAGTAACTGCTCCATGTGGGGCCATCCCAAGCAGGCCTTTCAAGGTGCAGTGGGACTTGTAATGAGAGTACATCTCACTGTGTAGAGGGGGACTGCCTGGCTGCTGGCATCTCAACTCGGTACAGTCAATGATGACTTGGGTGTCTGGATACCTACTGAACTCCTTCGGCAACACAGCCTTGACATCTTCCGAAGACATCCGTATAGAGACAGACCCCAGCAGAATGTAAAGGTCGTTGGCCTATGTGAGCTTACTGTCGAATGATGGATGCCAAATCGGTCAGCGAGGTCGATCTCAGTTGACCCCAAGGACAAGTACATGAGGAAGAGGAACAGCTCATCCACCTTGTGAAGGACTGGATCTGTGCATCTTATCCCACAAATCGCTGCAGCCCAAAACAACTTCTAAAGGTCAACTCCTCTACTTTGTTCAGTAGGTCCTCAATCTCTCTCTGCATCTCTTCCCTCTCAATCAAAACCAGGTCAACTGCAGCGGGCCCAGGCACTGTACAGTAGTTGTGGTCATGGTAACTATCCATCTTTTCATCCTCTCCATCTTCAACATGGTTGTCCTCCACACATCCAGTCCTTGGTCTCTCCCTTCTTTCTCAAACACTCGCTCTTGGACATGGTAGTTATTCCACTGGAATTGCAAAGGCACTGCTCCCTTCTTCAGACGTCGAAGCCCGCTAGAAGGTTCAACGAAATCACCTTGGAGTGACTTGTGACGGTGAAGTTTTCCCTGTGAATATTGATGACCCATTTTGCTCTTAGCTCAGTATCACTGGGAAATGAGCGAAAACTCAACAAGGATTATTTCGCTGAGGAGGTACAGAACGGAACTAATAACATTAACGTTAGCACTAACGTTAGCTAGGTACTGGTAGCTAACGTTTGCTAACTAAAGAGACAACAACAAAAAAGACACAGAACACAATAATCGAATTACAAAAATCACTAACTGAATGGATAAACACAATTTTCAACAAGAATGATAAAAAAATGCCATAGAAATATGATTATATTAATATACTGAGGTAATGATAAAATTAGCGACTTCGAGGCTAGTACGGCTACAATCAGGCTGACAGGACGCGATCGGGAGAGGAAGTGATGTATCGGGTAGGAAGTTGAGCGGAAGTGGGCGTTGCTACGTTGTGCAAAAGGACTATTGAATTCAGGAAATAATTCAAAATATGTGAAACCTTTTTTTTTTTTTTGTGCTTAGTAGCAGAGGCTTTATGGCTTCCCAATCAACCAAAAACACAGCATCTACCATGGTAGAAATATATTATTGTATTCGATGTAAAACATTTTTTTTTAAAAAATGTAGATGTTTATCAGGCTACTGTGCAGTGTCTTTAAATACAATGCACCCCTTACCCTCCTTTCCTACCCTCATTTCCTACCCTCCTTCTTGATCTCCTTCTTGGCAAGAGTCTATTGTCCTGCTAATAGCCCATCATTGGTGGATGGCTTCTTTTGTATTCCAATGTGTTGAATGAATGTATTAATTACAGTTATTAACCATTCTCATTCTCGGAGTGGAAACGTTGTTTGCAGAGTTCACATCCTGCTACACTTGTGAAAAACAAGTGTGTGAAAACGTGTTTTCAAAATGCCTCCAGCTGTCCATCACTACTGTAAACCGAGAACTGTATTCTAAAAATAAATACACAGCATCTACAGTGGTACAAATATATTATTGAATTCGATTTTTAAAAAAATACTGTTTTAAAATGTATACGTTTATTAGGCTACTGTGCAGTCTGAAAAAAACCAACAGGACAATGAGATGTTTACTGTAGCCTACATAGTAAACATAGTACAGTGCCTAATTCCTTACATAAGGGAGAGCAGGCCATGTCCAGACTTTCTCAGAGACCTCAAGTACTCATTAACTAAGTCTTTAATGCTTTTTCGGGTTGCATCAGTCATGGACTGAATCTTCTGAGACACAGTATTAATGATGAACACTCGGAGGTTCACAGGTAAACCACATTTGCCTCGGGATCCATCCCAGTTGGTATTCTGTGTCCACTGGTGGTATCTCTCTTCGGTTACACGTCCTTGGAATAGCAGAACAGCATAACGGTCCGGACGGCCCTTGCTGTGCCTGGTGAGCAGTTCGTCAAGTTCTGTTGTCAGAAGAGGAATGGAAATGTCTGGGTGAACCGACGACCTGACGAACCCGCCACGTTTGTTGACTGCCTGTTGGAGGTGGAGTTCCAGAGCTCACAGGTGTGCCTGGCATGGATTCGTTCCTCGCCCTCTTCAACGCGCCATTCTCCGCCTGACACTCCACCAATGCAGCCTGACTCTCCACCAATGCAGCTTGACTCTCCACCAATGCATTGTGACTCTCCACCAATGCAGACTGACTCTCCACCAATGCAGCCTGACTCTCCATCAATGCCACCTGACTCTCCACATATGCAGCCTGACTCTCCACCAATGCCACCTGACTCTCCACCAATGCAGCCTGACTCTCCACCAATGCCGCGTGACTCTCCACCAATGCCACCTGACTCTCCACCAATGCCACCTGACTCTCCACCAATGCCACCTGACTCTCCACCAATGCTGCGTGACTCAGGCCATGTGCGGGCGCTGGAGATGGGGGTTTGAGCAGGTGGGTCTGGGTGTGATGTAGTTGTTGTTTGTATGTGTATGTTTTGTATTGTCTAAAAAGATACAATAAAATCGTACAAAAAAAATGTTAAAGGAAAAATGCCAAGCTTGCAACACACATCTGATTATTCATTATGAATAGGATTTATTTCGTTTACATTCTTCATTGTAATCACAATGTCACAAATAATTGAACACACACAACATGAGCAGATTAACTTGGTCAAAACATTTATTTATTAAAGACGATCAGAAAGAATGAGTGAGTCACTCAGCTTTATGCAGACAAATCCTCGCTGGACTCTCTTTCATTCAGTTTCTTATTCACATCAGCAAAGAACGACTCTTGTGTTTCAGAAACTCACTTTATATAGAGGGGCTATTACTCTTTTTCACTGTGGTAAATATTTAGAATATTAGAATATTTTTTTTTTCTGTGCCCATTTTTTCGAAAATTGTCAGTCCATATGTCAAGTGTAATTACGGCATTGTATTTATGCAATTTGTTTTTGCCTGATGCAGGACTCTAGTGCCAGAGAAGAGAGACTCTCTGACTGAAACATTCACACCTCCATTAAATTACGAAACGATAGTCAATTTGTGCCACAGTTTAGACTACCGATAGATCAGCGTTCTAACTCCCCCTTGTGACAGTGTGGTGCAATGACAGAATGACGCAATTTACCACCCGGAGAAGAGCCTTGGTCAGGGAGGTGACCAAGAACCCAATGGTCACTCTGACAGAGCTCCAGAGTTCCTCTGTGGAGATGGGAGAACCTTCCAGAAGGACAACCATCTCTGCAGCACTCCACCAATTTGGCCTTTATGGTAGAGTGGCCAGACGGAA
>CM072220.1:11936187-11978687 GCA_036851935.1 Coregonus suidteri
TTTACTGACTCGAGAATCTTTATTATATTTTGGTTTGAACTGCTGACCACAATGATTACATGTGGTCGCAACGAAGGTACACGCTCCTCCTGCTCAGTGCAGCGGCTCCAGATACGTTTTATTGCTTTAAATGAACTCATCATGATGAAAACATAAACATTTCAGTAAATTTCAGCAAAATCAAGTAAAATCCTGGAGGGATTCAAATAAAAAGTATAATTTACTCTTTTGTTGTTAGTGAAGTTGATGGGTAGTAGGGTGACAGTTGATGGGTAGAAGGGTGACATTTGATGGGTAGAAGGGTGACAGTTGATGGGTAGTAGGGTGACAGTTGATGGGTAGTAGGGTGACAGTTGATGGGTAGTAGGGTAACAGTTGATGGGTAGTAGGGTGACAGTTGATGGGTAGTAGGGTGACAGTTGATGGGTAGTAGGGTGACAGTTGATGGGTAGTAGGGTGACAGTTGATGGGTAGTAGGGTGACAGTTGATGGGTAGTAGGGTGACAGTTGATGGGTAGAAGGGTGACAGTTGATGGGTAGTAGGGTGACAGTTGATGGGTAGTAAGGTGACAGTTGATGGGTAGTAAGGTGACAGTTGATGGGTAGTAGGGTGACAGTTGATGGGTAGTAGGGTGACAGTTGATGGGTAGTAGGGTGACAGTTGATGGGTAGTAGGGTGACAGTTGATGGGTAGTAGGGTGACAGTTGATGGGTAGTAGTACACCAAGACCTCAAGGAGGAGCATCTTATGATCCATCATCTTACTCCAATGGCCACTACAAGGTGCATCCACAGGTGCTTAGTTGTTCTGAAGGTGATTCAATGGTTGAGATGGGATGTACAATGATGCAAAGTGCCAGATATATCCTCAAGAAGATACATTGAAAGTCCTCAAGGAGCACTACAATATCATGAAAAGCATCATCTCTTCTCCCAAGCTACCTGGGCTGCGTTCAGTACATAAAAACATAATAGAGCGTTCAATTGAACGAAAACGGTGCTGTACTGAACGACTAGTTGAAAAAACGGGGAGGGGAGGGTTGTGGGTTGGGGAACGCTGTCAGCATGGCCGTTGCCCTTTAAATACGTCACTCAGTGCTTCAAGCCACACCCCGGCACACCCACTGAAGGGAGCAAATGTATCTCAAAGTCTGTCCCAGAATGTACAAGAACGTTTGGAGAAAACGTGCCATTCAGTACAAACCGTTCCGCAACGTAACAAACGTTCAAGCTAACTGAACGCACCCCTGAGGAGCTACAGGTGCCAGGGGATTAGCTGCAGCTGAGGCTCTTTGCCTGTCTAATGCAATCGGACACCTGATTGGTCTATTCTTGACCTTGGAACGCTCCTAGATAGAACACCCAGGCTGCGTTCTGGAACGTTCAATTGAGCGGAAACGACCAGTTGAAAATTGGGGAAGGGTTCGGTTGTGGGTTGGGGAACACTGTCAGCATGGCCGCTGGCCTTTAAATACGTCACACATTGCTTCAAACCACACCTTGCCACACCCACCAAATGGGAGCAAATGTACCTCAAAGTCTGTTCAAGGACATGCAAGAACGTTTTGATAAACGTGTCGTTCAGTACAAACGCACCTTAAGACAAAAATCAAATAATCAAAATCTCTCTCTGTCCCTCCTTGCTCTAGCCAGAAACTTCAAGAACGTATCACTTGTATTGATAATCATTGATATTAATAAGTCATTGATCATTGATAATCATTGATAATGGTTTAAGAGAGAGCAATAGGGAAAGCAATCTAAGTCACAGAAGGTTAGTGGGACCTTAATTGGAGAGGATGTGCTCGTGGTAATGGCTGGAGTGTAATGAGTGTAATGGTATCAAATACATCAAACACATGGTTTCCAGTTGTTTGATGCCATTTCATTTGCTCCATTTAATGCTCCACCATTATGATGAGCCGTCCTCCCCTCAGCAGCCTCAACTGATCAGAATATATGTCCAAACCCTGTTATATCCACAAAATGATAGACTGAGTGTGTCCTAATAACATCTCCTATTTCCTGAAGTGCACACTCGTTCACTACTTTCCACAAATGTAAAAGGATTGGATTGGTGGTCTATTGGGCTATTGGGAGTTTTCACCATAATTATTTCTTATACCAGTCATTTTAGTGAAGGGAAGTGAACAAGTGTACACATTGGGAGGAAGGAGAGATAATTGATACATAGCCACTGAATCTCCATCTCTCTCTCTCTCTCTCTCTCTCTCTCTCTCTCTCTCTCTCTCTCTCTCTCTCTCTCTCTCTCTCTCTCTCTCTCTCTCTCTCTCTCTCTCTCTCTCTCTCTCTCTCTCTCTCTCTCTCTCTCTCTCTCTCTCTCTCTCTCTCTCTCTCTCTCTCTCTCTCTCTCTCTCTCTCTTTCTCTTTCTCTCTTTCTCTGTTATTCTCTCCCTTACACGACTGTCAGTTTGTATCAACTCAAAATTCCTCCACTTTATATTTCATTTTCATTCACTCTCTCTTCTCCACATAACAGTGTTTACAGAAATAGCCAGTTAGAAGAATGATTTGCCTCCAATACCTGTGTCCTAAATGGAAACCTATTCCCTATATTGTGCACTACTTTTTTTATCAGGATCAATATTGAATAAAGGGAATCGTGTGCCATTTGGCATGCAACAATGATTTGTTAGTGATTTTAATTCTGCAAGGAGACAAGGCCAGAAGCAATCTGGTGGTTTTACCATCTCTTTCTCGCCCTATTTATTTTACCTTTTCACAACCATCCTCTCTGTTTCTCTCTCATTATCTCTCTCTCTCTCTGTCTCTCTCTGTGTCTTTCTCTCTGTCTCTCTCTCTCTCTCTCTGTGTCTCTCTCTATCTCTCTGTCTCTCTCTCTCTGTCTCTCTCTGTGTCTTTCTCTCTGTCTCTCTCTCTCTCTCTCTCTGTGTCTCTCTCTATCTCTCTGTCTCTCTCTCTCTGTGTCTCTCTCTGTGCCTCTCTCTCTCTCTCTCTGTCTCTGTCTCTCTGTCTCTGTCTCTCTCTCTCTCTCTCTCTCTCTCTCTCTCTCTCTCTCTCACTCTATCTCTCTCTGTGCCTCTCTCTCTGTGCCTCTCTGTCTCTGTCTCTGTCTCTGTCTCTGTCTCTGTCTCTGTCTCTGTCTCTGTCTCTGTCTCTGTCTCTGTCTCTGTCTCTGTCTCTGTCTCTGTCTCTGTCTCTGTCTCTGTCTCTGTCTCTGTCTCTCTGCATGCTGGGAGTGTTTGGTGCATGCTGGGAATTGTTTGAGTGAGTGCTAAATGCGAGTGTTGTGTAGAGTTAGATATCCTGGGTTTTCCTTTTCTTGGTGATATCCTTTTTTATTCTATGCATGATTAAGGTTATTATTTATATTTTCTTGTTGTGGTAGAATTAAGTATATTGTTTTTCGTGTCGAAATTACCCTGATTTTGGTGGGGATGGCGGCCCGAATCGGGACGCCGTCCCTGTCACTTCGGCACGGCTTTAGGTGTGTTACTGAAGCTACTGTCACGGTGGAAGAGGTTCTGGTCGCCGTAGGAGAGAAGGTAGGATATGAGAATGTTGCTTATGCGTCACGGATGAATAAAGCGGTGGTGGTATTTCTTAAAGAAGAGCGCCTTGTTGATCGTATGGTTGAGCATGGCATACTTCTTAAAGGAATGTTTATTCAAGTTACGCCGCTTTTTTCTCCATCAACAAGGGTAACGATTTCAAATGTACCGCCGTTTATTCCAAATGAGCTATTGGAGCGCGAGTTATTGCGCTTTGGGAAGTTTGCAAGTTCAATTAAGGTTGTCCCATTGGGTTGCAAACACCCGGCGTTGAAACAGGTAATGTCGTTTCGGCGACAGGTGTTTATGTTTTTGGACTCACCGGAGCAGACTTTGGAGTTATCGTTTAAAGTCAAGTATGACAATAGACTGTATATGGCTTATGCTAGTACGGGTAGTCAACAGTGTTTTGAGTGTGGGGATGTTGGTCATAAGCGACATGCTTGCCCGAAAAGGGAGAAGGCAGAGGGAGGGGCGCAGGTGGTCCTCGTAACGCCTGGGCCCACTGATGTAGGAAGAGGTGGGCTGACAGTCGGGAGTGTTGAAAGGGATGTGGTAGAGTGGAGTCAGTGGTCTGTGGCCTCAGTTGAGGAGGATCAGGAGAAGGATATGGATATCTCTCTTGATACGATATCAGCTGGTGAGGACTCAATTTACGATCTAGAGGAGGTAAATGGGTTTCTGGATCAGACTTTTGGGAAATCTGTCAAATTGGCAGATTATTTTGATGTTGATAAGTTTGTGAGGTCAGCTGTGATGTTACAGAAGACGGTGGGGTTAGACCAGTTGAGTGAGAAGAAGCGGTTTCGCTTGAGGAAATTTGTTACTGCTGTTGCAGCAGCAAAAGGTGGTGGGAAATGTGGTCAGGTTAAGAGAAAATTTAAATAATGATGATGATTATGCCTCATAGGGTGTTCTATTCTCTTTGTCTGGTTTCTCTGTGGTATCTTCTGCTTTTCCTTTTTCTTTTCTATATGGAGGTACTAACGGTACGTTCTCTCAATATTAATGGAGGAAGGGACAGGAATAAGAGGGCTTGGATATTAGAAGTAATAAAACAGAAAAGGCTTAATGTAGTTTTCCTACAGGAGACACATAGTGATGAGGAAAATGAGGTTGACTGGGGTATGTGGTGGGAGGGACAGCATATACTCAGTCATGGTACTAATTTCAGTGCTGGGGTGGCAATCTTGTTTTCTTCAGGCTTAGGGGTGACTGTGGTATCTACAACAGAGATTGTCAAGGGTCGGGTTTTATTGGTCAAAGTGGATGTTATGTTTTTATTTTTTTATGTTTATGCTCCTAATGAGGGTACAGAGCATATTGTTGGTTTTGATAAAATAAAGGAAACCTTAAGACAGTGTGACCAAGAGGGGTGTATGGTTTTAGGGGGGGACTGGAACTGTACAGTGGATTTTACTGTTGATCGCACCGCTGAAGAACCTCACCTGCGGTCAGCAATTTGTCTGTCTGGTCTATTAACTGAGTTTGAGCTTTCTGATGTGTGGAGAGTAAGGAATGCAAAAGTTAGGCAGTACACATGGCTAAAAGTTAATGAAGGTCATGTCAGTGCAGCAAGGTTAGACAGCTTGTATGTATCTGAGCAATACTGTAGTAGGGTTGGAAGGTGTGACATTACTCCTGTGGGTTTCTCTGACCACCATATTGTCACTGTTGATATTCACTTGTCCTGTCCACGAAGGTCATCATCTTATTGGTATTTTAATGTTAAATTGTTACATGATGTCATGTTTTGGGAAAAATGGAGGGTTACAAAAGGGAATTTTGAGTCCTTGAGACAATGGTGGGAGGTTGGGAAGGCCCAAATACGATTATTTTGTCAACAGTATACTGCTCTGTCTCGAATTGAAGTTAAAGAGACTATCAGGGCCCATGAACAGGACATTAAATCTATTGAATTGAAGTTGCTCACTCAGAATGACCCCGGACTAGTCATGAACTTACAGGACAAGAAACATGAATTGAGGTCGTTTCTGCATGAAAGAGTGAAGGGTGCCTTGATTAGGTCTCGTTTCGCTTCCCTCAAGGATATGGATGCTCCTAGTGCTTAAAAAAAAAAAACTAGGACAGTCGACATTGCAACGTAAACAGATGGTCTGCCTTCGTCTCCCTGATGGGAAGGTGACCACGGATGACAGTGAAATGCGTCAACATGCCGTGGATTTCTATTCTGCCCTCTATAAGGCGGAGGATTGTGACTCTCTGTGTACTGAACAGTTGTTACACGGTCTTCCTCAATTGGGACCTGAGCAAAGAGTCGCATTGGACTCTGACATTACACTGCAAGAGCTGTCCACAGCAGTTATGCTGCTCTCAACAGGCCGAGCCCCCTGGCATTGATGGTTTACCATCTGAGTTTTATAAGCACTTTTGGGGGTCTATTGGGGAGGATTTTTATGAAGTGGTGTGTGAATCTTTTCATGAGGGCTCTCTTCCTGTATCTTGTCAACGTGCGGTACTTTCACTGTTGCCAAAAAAGGGGGATTTGGCTCTCATAAAAAATTGGAGACCTGTTGCTTTGCTGTGTGCAGAATTTAAAATTGTTTCTAAATGTCTCTCAAACAGGTTGAAAGAGTATCTGGGATTGTTGGTCCACAAGGACCAGTCCTACTGTGTACCTGATCGCTCTATTGTTGACAACTTGTTTCTAATAAGAGATGTTTTAGACATTTGTAAACTGTCTGATGTAAATGTGGGTTTACTTTCTTTGGATCAGGAGAAGGCTTTTGATCGTGTGGACCACCAGTACTTGTTTAAAACAATGAAAGCCTTTGGGTTTGGGGATGTTTTTTTGTCTTGGATGAATTTACTGTATGCTGGGGCCTCGTGTATGGTGAAGGTGGGGGGTGGTTTGAGTTGTCCCATCCCTGTCCAAAGGGGAATCAGGCAGGGATGCCCAATTTCAGGGCAGTTATACAGTCTGGCGATTGAACCAATGCTTTGTTTTTTAAGAGCGAAGCTTACTGGTTTCTCTGTGCCAGGTGTAATGAAGGGTCCCACGATAGCACTGTCTGCGTATGCAGATGACGTGACAGTTTTTATTACAGGGGGTGAGGATGTTAAGGTTCTCTCAGACGCTTTAAAGGTGTATGAGGGGGCCTCCTCAGCTAGAGTCAATTGAGGAAAGAGTGAAGCGCTGTGGGCAGGCCAGCTTCAGATGGGGTCCGCTCCACGGTTACCAGGGGGGCTTCAGTGGGGCAGAGATGGGATGAAGACTTTGGGGTTTTTTCTAGGCTCCGATGTCTTTCAGAAAAAGAACTGGGAGGGTGTAGTGGAGAAAGTGTGTGCCAGATTGTCTAGGTGGAAGTGGGTGCTGCCCCAGCTGTCTTATAGGGGAAGGGTACTGGTAGCTAATAATCTTGCTGCCTCTACCCTGTGGCACAGACTAATGATTTTACAGCCACCAAAGGGTCTGATACAAGAGCTTCAGAGGACCCTTGTCAATTTCTTCTGGTCTGGACAACATTGGATTAAAGCTTCAGCCCTGTACCTGCCACTGCACGAGGGTGGGCAAGGCCTGGTGGACATTTCTTCCAGGATCATGGCTTTCCGGCTTCAAGCAGCCCAGAGGCTGTTGTACAGTGACGGTTCTAGCTGGGTTGACACAGCCTACGCATTGATGAGGAGAGCGGGCTGTTTGGGCTTAGACAAGCACCTTTTCCTCTTAAAGCTGGAGGGGGGTGAGTTGCCTGGCCTGACTCCATTTTATGAGTCTGTTATGCAGGCTTGGAGAGTTCTGGTCAAGTCCCGTAAGGCCAGCACGCCACCAGGGATGTGGCTTTTTGAAGAGCCTCTTTTTCACAACACTGCCATCCAGTCCCGTGTTCTGGGTTCAGCTAGCCTACGTTCATGCCTGTTAGGCGTGGGGTGTACTAAGCTGGGTCATCTGATGTGGAACAGGAATAGGTCGTTGGAGGAGCTGGGAGAAAGAGCGGGGATCCGATCGTCTCGCCTACTGAGGAAGGTCGTCGCTGAGGTCTGTGATTCCTTGCCAGTACTTCATCTGCAGTATGTGACTGACACTTCTAATTCTGATCGGTGGAAGGAGGGTCTGGATGATGTGTTCCCTGCACAGATTGTTACTGCTGCGGCGGGGGCATTCGAGGAGGACGTGGGGATGCTGCTTTCCTTCGATACCCCGGAGCTGGGGGAGTTCAAGGAGGTGGGAAAGAAGGCCATGTACAGAATATGTGTAAAGGTGTCCCATGCCTCTTCCCTGGAAGGGGTAAAATCGACGAGGTGGGCGGGTGTGCTTGGTCCAGGTGCCTCCCCAAAAGGCTGTTGGCGATCATTATACAAACTGCCTATTGATAAGAGGACAGCTGACCTCCAATGGAGGATAATACATGGAGCCATAGCCACCAACATGTATCTGGTACACCTGGATCCTACTGTTGGGGAGGGGTGTCCATTCTGTGCTGAGTCTGAAACTCTGGCACATCTGTTTTTACAGTGTCCCAGGTTGGTCGGGATGATTGACCTGATCACTAATTGGTTCTCAGCTCTGGGAGAGGTTTTCTCTTCCCAACTGTATATATTTGGGCCAAAGTACAGGTTTAGTCAGAAAGGTGTAGTTGTGTTGCTTAATTTTGTGTTAGGGGCAGCAAAATTAGCCATATGGAAGACCCGAAAGAACAGTATTCGGGGACAGGGGTCTGTGGATGTGGTGGGAATGCTGGAGGGAATGTTGGCAGCAAGACTAAGGGTTGAGTTTGCCTATTATAAACTTGTCAACAATATTTATCTGTTTATGAGTATATGGGGTATTCAGAGGTTGTTGTGTTCAGTTACTGTGGAGGAGGAATTGGAGTTGTGTTTTTAATTGATGTGTAAATACGGTTTTGTATGAGTATTTATTGTGTGGTGGGCTCCCAGACCCAATAAAGATTATTTAAAACTCAAAACTCTCTCTCTCTCTCTCTCTCTCTCTCTCTCTCTCTCTCTCTCTCTCTCTCTCTCTCTCTCTCTCTCTCTCTCTCTCTCTCTCTCTCTCTCTCTCTCTCTCTCTCTCTCTCTCTCTCTCTCTCTCTGTGTGTGTGTCTCTCTCTCTCTCTCGCTCTCTGTGTCTCTCTCTCTCTGTGTCTCTATCTCTCTCTCTCTCTCGGTGTGTCTCTCTCTCAATTCAATTTCAATTTAAGGGGCTTTATTGGCATGGGAAACATATGTTAACATTGCCAAAGCAAGTGAAATAGATAAACAAAAATGAAATAAACGAAATATGAACAGTAAACATTATACTCACAAAAGTTCAAAAAGAATAAAGACATTTCAAATGTCATTATGTCTCTATGCACTGTTGTAATGAAGTGCAAATAGTTAAAGTACCAAAGGGAACACAAATAAACATAAATATGGGTTGTATTTACAATGGTGTTTGTTCTTCACTGGTTGCCCTTTTCTTGAGGCAACAGGTCACACATCTTGCTGCTGTGATTGCACACTGTGATATTTCACCCAATAGATATGGGAGTTTATCCAAATTTGATTTGTTTTCGAATTCTTTGTGGCTCTGTGTAATCTGAGGGAAATATGTGTCTCTAATATGGACATACATTTCACAGGAGGTTAGGAAGTCCACCTCATTTTGTGGGCAGTGTGAGAACGAGGTCTGCCTTCGACGGCCTTTCTCAATAGCAAGGCCATGCTCACTGAGTCTGTACATAGTCAAAGATTATCTTAATTTTGTGTCAGTCACGGTGGTCAGGTATTCTGGCACTGTGTACTCTCTGTTTAGGGCCAAAAGTAGCCATTCTAGTTTGCTCTGTTTTTTTGTCAATTCTTTCCAATGTGTCAAGTAATTATCTGTTTTCTCATGATTTGGTTGGGTCTATTTGTGTTGCAGTCCTGGGGCTCTGTGGGGTCTGTTTATGAACAGAGCCCCAGGACCAGCTTGCTTAGGGGACTATTTTCCAGGTTCATTTCTCTGTAGGTGATGTCTTTGTTATGGAATGTTTGGGAATTAGCGGGTATCGGCCTAATTCTTCTTTCCTGCATTATTTGGTGTTTTACGTTTACACTGAGGATATTTTTGCAGAATTCTGCACGCAGAGTCTCAATTTGGTTATTGTCCCATTTTGTGAATTATTGGTTGGTGAGAGGATCCCAGACCTCACAACCATAAAGGGTCTCTCTCTCTGTATATCTCTCTCTCTGTATCTCTCTCTCTCTCTCTCTCTCTCTCTCTCTCTCTCTCTCTCTCTCTCTCTCTCTCTCTCTCTCTCTCTCTCTCTCTCTCTCTCTCTCTCTCTCTCTCTCTCTCTCTCTCTCTCTCTCTCTCTCTCTCTCTCTCTCTCTCTCTCTCTCTCTCTCTCTCGAGGAAGGTTGTGTGGTGGCCACACTGTCAGACTCACCCATCTGGCTGACTGACTGAATGAAAGGCTTTTTGTGAAAGCCATGCAGTCACCTGGTGTGTGTTTTTTCTGTGTGTTAAAAAGTGTGCGTTACACTAGCTGTTAACTGCTCAGTGAACAGAGGCTCCATTCACATGTAGCATGTCAGACGAGAAGAGATCAAATGCATGGTGAGGGAGAGAAGAAAGAATGAGAGAGGGAGGAAAGGAGAGAGGGAGGGATAGATGGAGGGACAGATAGTGGGAGGGATAGAGGGAGGAATGGAGAGGGAGGGAGAGAAGAGTGAGGGATAGAGTGAGGAAAGGAGAGGGAGGGAGAGAAGTGGGAGGAATAGAGGGTTCCATTCAGAGAGAAGAGACAATTAAGTTTCAAGTGTCACCACCACACGCTTACATACTTGAGCCAAGGCATAAAGGTATGCATGAACACACACACGGACACACACGGACACACACTTAAGGGCTGTGTGGTCTCTTGTTCACACACACACACATGCACATATGAACACACATGCAGGTACACATGTACAGACACACGTGCACATATGAACACACATGCCCGGCACGAACTTCCGCACGAACGCAAGCATGCACGCACGTACACACACACACCTCACTTCACTTTTCTATTAAAGTACAATACCTTCCCCTATTCCAGCATGTCTTATTACCCTCTCAATGCCACTCAGGCTTGAAATACCTATTTTATTTTCTTATTTCTCTTTCTGTCTCTCTCTCTGTTTCTGCTTCGCTCTATCTATAGTGAGCTGTGTGGGGCTGCAAATTCAACATGAAATGAGTTGAGAATTAAAGTGGTTCTGGTCGTGTAACTCTGTGAAGGCGAGACTCAACCACTGAGACCAGAGACTCTATTTCTCTCCATCCAGGCAGTCACACAGTTGGCTTGTCTGTGCGTTTTCCCATTCAGACACAGACAGGAAACAGTGTTGAAGTAACGGGAATGTCTGAGGAAAGGAGTGAAACTAATAATGAACTACACAGAGGACTGCACAGGACCAGAGCCATCTACATAGAGAGTTTGGTTAGACCAGAGCCATCTACATAGAGAGTTAGGTCAGACCAGAGCCATCTAGAGATAGGTCAGAGAGTTAGGCCAGACCAGAGCCATCTACATAGAGCGTTAGGCCAGACCAGAGCCATCTACATAGAGAGTTAGGCCAGACCAGAGCCATCTACATAGAGAGTTAGGTCAGACCAGAGCCATCTACATAGAGAGTTAGGCCAGACCAGAGCCATCTACATAGAGAGTTAGGCCAGACCAGAGCCATCTACAAAGAGAGTTAGGTCAGACCAGAGCCATCTACATAGAGAGTTAGGTCAGACCAGAGCCATCTACAAAGAGAGTTAGGTCAGACAAGAGCCATCTACATAGAGAGTTAGGTCAGACCAGAGCCATCTACATAGAGAGTTAGGCCAGACCAGAGCCATCTACATAGAGAGTTAGGCCAGACCAGAGCCATCTACATAGAGAGTTAGGTCAGACCAGAGCCATCTACATAGAGAGTTAGGCCAGACCAGAGCCATCTACATAGAGAGTTAGGTCAGAGCAGAGCCATCTACATAGAGAGTTAGGCCAGACCAGAGCCATCTACATAGAGAGTTAGGCCAGACCAGAGCCATCTACATAGAGAGTTAGGCCAGACCAGAGCCATCTACATAGAGAGTTAGGCCAGACCAGAGCCATCTACATAGAGAGTTAGGCCAGACCAGAGCCATCTACATAGAGAGTTAGGCCAGACCAGAGCCATCTACATAGAGAATTAGGCCAGACCAGAGCCATCTACATAGAGAGTTAGGCCAGACCAGAGCCATCTACATAGAGAATTAGGCCAGACCAGAGCCATCTACATAGAGAGTTAGGTCAGACCAGAGCCATCTACATAGAGAGTTAGGCCAGACCAGAGCCATCTACATAGAGAGTTAGGCCAGTTCTACATAGAGTTCATACTCTGACTCAGGATGTAAACGTCTGTTTCCTATTAACCACTTAACTACATCCTCCCCTCCCTCCCACACCCACACAGAGACATCCCACATGGCCAGAGATAGAGATATCCCCCAGGATGGGGCACAATGTTCCCACACTCCCTCCCACGTTCCCAGGATGTCTCCCAGGGAGAGATAAGGATCACTCCGTCCTGAAGTGAGAATTTCCAATTTGGGAATTCTGTGTGAGATTCCAGACAGCTCACACATACACACGTTCTTGTCCAAAGACAGGCAGACCAACAGGCAGGCACACAGGGTTCGAACAGATTGCGAATGAGACATTGTGGTCTTATCGCTCTACATCAGGGATCACCAACTAGATTCAGCCTCAGGCCGATTTTTTTCTTGAGCGGATGGTTAGGGGGCCGGAACATAATTACAAATAATTTGTAGACTGCAAATTGACCGCAACCCAGACCGACATAAAAACATAAAACATAATAATTTCAAACCTTGCTTACATTTGTATACGATCACGTCTCTCTAATATGCGTGGGAATAATTGGGAACAGATTTCCTGAATTAAAATCACATTTCCTTGTGTTTTAACAATATTTTATGTTCAACAATCAAAAACATTGAACCTACAAGACCCAGCCCCTTCACTATGGGCAGGCAGGCATATTGTGATTGCAGATTACACTTCTATTCTTTGGCGTCTTGTGGGTCCCTGGACCGAACAGTTACTTATAATCAAATTACAAGTGTAAAACACAGAGGAAATTTGCCCAAATAGGCATTTGATTTGTTCTAAACTATAAGACGAACAATGAAGGCCTGTTCAGAGTCCCAGTCCACATACCAACAGTGATCTAATTACAAACTGTAGTTGGGCCAGGTCTACCGCATGAGGTTCAGCTGTCTGAGGGGACTGTGGCTGATCCATGGTCTCAGTGGTCTCATGAGATGGACAATCATCCTTCATGAGAAAGTAAAAAGGCTTTATGCACAGCCTTTCAAGACAGACACACCAGTCATTAGATGAAGTGAAGGTTGTTCTCAAAGTGACTGCATGGGATGGATAATATTAGGGTGTGAGTGAATTCATAGTGCACATAGAACACATTTAATATCTTTCAGACAGATAGACAGACAGGTCAATATCTTGACTGAAGAACCTGGTTTATCAACTGAGATAAACTGGCTTTGTGGTAAACGGAGGTAGTTCGATATACTAAATTCAGGTAATGATTAGAAACACACACCATGCTTTAAAGACAGATATACAGGGCAGAAGGAGAACTGAAGGATATTACAAAATTGGCAAAGGTGGTTCATGACCTTGCTCAGACCCAGTGACTTGTGTTAGTCAACACCATAACCAACACCCACGTTGTCAGCTCAGTGGGAAAACACAGTTAGAAGCTGAAGAGATTACCTGGAATCACATTGTCTCTCCTCGGGGAGAGATTCCAACATTATAGGGCATTTGAAGGCCCACATGGAGCAGGGTTTTTGATCTGGTAGGCCATATGGGATGAGTAAGAGGTGATTTGTGTTCAGGAGGGTGGGAGATATTTGTGTATGTGTGTGTGTGTGTGTGTGTGTGTGTGTGTGTGTGTGTGTGTGTGTGTGTGTGTGTGTGTGTGTGTGTGGTGTGTGTGTGTGTGTGTGTGTGTGTGTGTGTGTGTGTGTGTGTGGTGTCAGTGAGTGTGTGTGTGTGTGTGTGTGTGTGTGGTGTGTGTCTGTGTGTGTGTGTCTGTGTGTGTGTGGGTGGTGTGTGGGGGGGGGGGGGGCGTCCCATTATGTGGGTCAGTGAGGTGTTCCTGGGGCTTGGCATGTTGTGAAGGTCTAGAGGGGAAACAGGTGGCGTAGTCACACACACACACACACACACACACACACACACACACACACACACACACACACACACACACACACACACACAGGTGGTGTAGTCTGCCGTCTGTGCTGTCTCTAAATCAGGACAGTGTCAGGGTGGCCCATTGGGTTCAGATTATAGCCAGCTTGTCCTGAAGACCTGGAGACCTGGAGACATGATCATGTTGTTAACCCACAACATCCTGACCTGGCAATCTGGAGACATGATCATATTGTTAACCCACAACATCCTGACCTGGCAACCTGGAGACATGATCATATTGTTAACCCACAACATCCCTGACCTGGCAACCTGAAGACATAATCATATTGTTAACCCACCTAACATCAACCTGACCCCACAACACCTGACCTCTACTCTCTCTTTCCCTCTCTCGTTTATTCCTCTCTGTCTATTCTTCCTCTCCATATATCCTGACTCCTGCTCTGTCAGGACAGTGCCTTGCAAAAGTATTCATCCCCCTTGGCTTTTTCCTATTTTGTTGCATTACAATCTGTAATTTAAATGGATTTTTATTTGGATTTCATGTAATGGACATACACAAAACAGTCCAAATTGGTGAAGTGAAATGAAAAAACTTAACAGAAAAATGGTGCATGAATATGAATTCACCCCCTTTGCTAAGAAGCCTCTAAATGAGATCTGGTGCAACCAATTACCTTCAGAAGTCACATAATTAGTTAAATAAAGTCCACCTGTGTGCAATCTAATTGTCACATGATCTGTCATATGATCTCAGTATATATACACCTGTTCTGAAAGGCTCCAGAGTCTGCAACACCACTAAGCAAGGGGCACCACCAAGTAAGCGGCACCATGAAGAACAAGGAGCTCTCCAAACAGGTCAGGGACAAAGTTGTGGAGAAGTACAGATCAGAGTTGGGTTATAAAAAAAATATCTGAATTCTTTGAAAATCGCACGGAGCACCATTAAATCCTTTATTAAAAAATGGAAAGAATATGGCATAACAACAAACCTGTCAAGAGAGCGCCGCCCACCAAAACTCACGGACCAGGCAAGGAGGGCATTAATCAGAGAGGCAACAAAGAGACCAAAGATAACCCTGAAGGAGCTGCAAAGCTCCACAGCGGAGATTGGAGTATCTGTCCATAGGATCGCTTTAAGCCGTACACTCCACAGAGCTGGGCTTTACCGAAGAGTGGCCAGAAAAAAGCCATTGCTTAAAGAAAAAAAATAAGCAAACACATTTGGTATTCGCCAAAAGCCATGTGGGAGACTCCTCAAACATATGGAAGAAGGTACTCTGGTCAGATGAGACTAAAATTGAGCTTTTTGGCCATCAAGGAAAACGCTACGTCTGGCGCAAACCCAACACCTCTCATCACCCCGAGAACACCATCCCCACTGTGAAAAATGGTGGTGGCAGCATCATGCTGTGGGGATGTTTTTCATCGGCAGGGACTGGGAAACTGGTCAGAATTGAAGGAATGATGGATGGCGCTAAATACAGGGAAATTCTTGAGGGAAACCTGTTTCAGTCTTCCAGAGATTTGAGACTGGGACGGAGGTTCACCTTCCAGCAGGACAATGACCCTGAGCATTTTGCTAAAGCAACACTCAAAGTGGTTTAAGGGGAAACATGTAAATGTCTTGGAATGGCCTAGTCAAAGCTCAGACCTCAATCCAATTGAGAATCTGTGGTATGACTTAAAGATTGCTGTGCACCAGCGGAACCCATCCAACTTGAAGGAGCTGGAGCAGTTTTGCCTTAAAGAATGGGAAAAAATCCCAGTGGCTAGATGTGCCAAGCTTATAGAGACATACCCCAAGAGACTTGCAGCTGTAATTGCTGCAAAAGGTGGCTCTACAAAGTATTGATTTTTTTGGGGGGGTGAATAGTTATGCACTATCAAGTAGTTTTTGGTCTTATTTCTTGTTTGTTTCACATTAAAAAATATTTTGCATCTTCAAAGTGGTAGGCATGTTGTGTACATCAAATGATAAAACCCCCCCAAAAACCATTTAAATTCCAGGTTGTAAGGTAACAAAATAGAAAAAATGCCAAGGGGGGTAAATATTTTCGCAAGCAACTGCACATCATTCTATTCCAGTGATTGGCAAGTGAATGTATGCAATGTAATTTAAATAATATTCATGTATGGTCCCAATAGAATGTCCTATTATCATATATTGTCCCATTAGAATGTCCTATTATATTATATTGTCCCATTAGAATGTCCTATTATAATATATGGTTCTATTAGAATGTCCTATTATAATATATGGTTATATTAGAACGTCCTATTATAATATATGGTTCTATTAGAATGTCCTATTATAATATATGGTTCTATTAGAATGTAACATGGATCTTCTTTGTTCTCCTCTCTCAAGCGTTAAACATCTTGTTGTTAAAACTTAGATTTAGAATAACACTCTTAGGCACAAACACAATTGTGTTTCCCAGTGGCTATGGATCCAGACCAGGGGTCTCTCTCTGGTCCTGGGGAGGTGACGTCACTATGGATCCAGACGATGGGTCTCTCTCTGGTCCTGGGGAGGTGACGTCACTATGGATTCAGCCATGGGGTTTCTCTCTGGTCCTGGGGAGGTGACGTCACTATGGATTCAGACCAGGGGTCTCTCTCTGGTCCTGGGGAGGTGACGTCACTATGGATTCAGAACAGGGTTCTCTCGTGTTCTGGCGAGGTACTGGCTGAGCAGGTTTTTGTTCCATCCCTTAACTAATTATTATGTCAATGGACGTACAGCTTTGGAGCAGCAACCACTGAATATCACCGTTTCTAGGTTTCCCTTAGTAGCCACAGGTAAAGCATGCACACACACACACACACACACACACACACACACACACACACACACACACACACGCGCACACGCACACGCACACGCACACACACACGCACAAACACACACACGCACACAAACACACCCATACACACACACACACACACACACACACGCACACACACACACACACACGCACGCGCATACAAACACACACACACACACGCACACACACGCACACACACACACACAGACTCACATACGCACACACGCACACACACACACACACACACACACACACACACACACACACACACACACACACCCGCACGCGCATACACACATACACACATACACACGCACACACACAACAAACATGCACGCGCATACAAACACACGCACGCACACGCACACGCACACGAACACACACACACGCACACAAACACACACACACACACACACACACGCACACACACACACACACACACACACACACACACACACGCACGCGCATACAAACACACACACACGCACACACACGCACACACACACACACAGACTCACATACGCACACACGCACACACACACACACACACACACACACACACACACCCGCACGCGCATACACACATACACACATACACATGCACACACACACACACACACAAACACGCACGCGCATACAAACACACACACACGCACACACACACACACTCACACACACACACACGCACAAGCATACACACACACACACACACACCTGCACGCGCACACACACACACACACACACATACACACACACACACACACATACAGTGGGGGAAAAAAGTATTTAGTCAGCCACCAATTGTGCAAGTTCTACCACTTAAAAAGAGAGAGAGGCCTGTAATTTTCATCATAGGTACACGTCTACTATGACAGACAAATTGAGAATTTCTTTCTCCAGAAAATCACATTGTAGGATTTTTTATGAATTTATTTGCAAATTATGGTGGAAAATAAGTATTTGGTCACCTACAAACAAGCAATATTTCTGGCTCTCACAGACCTGTAACTTCTTCTTTAAGAGGCTCCTCTGTCCTCCACTCGTTACCTGTATTAATGGCACCTGTTTGAACTTATTATCAGTATAAAAGACACCTGTCCACAACCTCAAACAGTCACACTCCAAACTCCACTATGGCCAAGACCAAAGAGCTGTCAAAGGACACCAGAAACAAAATTGTAGACCTGCACCAGGCTGGGAAGACTGAATCTGCAATAGGTAAGCAGCTTGGTTTGAAGAAATCAACTGTGGGAGCAATTATTAGGAAATGGAAGACATACAAGACCACTGATAATCTACCGTCGATCTGGGGCTCCACGCAAGATCTCACCGCATGGGGTCAAAATGATCACAAGAACGGTGAGCAAAAATCCCAAAACCACACGGGGGGACCTAGTGAATGCCAGTAACACACTACGCCGCCAGGGACTCAAATCCTGCAGTGCCAGACGTGTCCCCCTGCTTAAGCCAGTACATGTCCAGGCCCGTCTGAAGTTTGCTAGAGTGCATTTGGATGATCCAGAAGAGGATTGGGAGAATGTCATATGGTCTGATGAAACCAAAATAGAACTTTTTGGTAAAAACTCAACTTGTCGTGTTTGGAGGACAAAGAATGCTGAGTTGCATCCAAAGAACACCATACCTACTGTGAAGCATGGGGGTGGAAACATCATGCTTTGGGGCTGTTTTTCTGCAAAGGGACCAGGACGACTGATCTGTGTAAAGGAAAGAATGAATGGGGCCATGTATCGTGAGATTTTGAGTGAAAACCATCAGCAAGGGCATTGAAGATGAAACGTGGCTGGGTCTTTCAGCATGACAATGATCCCAAACACACCGCCCGGGCAACGAAGGAGTGGCTTCGTAAGAAGCATTTCAAGGTCCTGGAGTGACCTAGCCAGTCTCCAGATCTCAACCCCATAGAAAATCTTTGGAGGGAGTTGAAAGTCCGTGTTGCCCAGCGACAGCCCCAAAACATCACTGCTCTAGAGGAGATCTGCATGGAGGAATGGGCCAAAATACCAGCAACAGTGTGTGAAAACCTTGTGAAGACTTACAGAAAACATTTGACCTGTGTCATTGCCAACAAAGGGTATATAACAAAGTATTGAGAAACTTTTGTTATTGACCAAATACTTATTTTCCACCATAATTTACAAATAAATTCATTAAAAATCCGACAATGTGATTTTCTGGATATATTTTTTTCTCATTTTGTCTGTCATAGTTGACGTGTACCTATGATGAAAATTACAGGCCTCTCTCATCTTTTTAAGTGGGAGAACTTGCACAATTGGTGGCTGACTAAATACTTTTTTCCCCCACTGTACACACACACACACACACACACACACACACACACACACACACAACACACACACACACACACACACACACACACACACACACACACACACACACTTACACACACACACACACACAGATACACACACACACATACTGGTAGACACACACAACCAGTCGCCAGTATCCAACCACATGTTCATCGAGGTTGCAATGGATCTTCTTACCCTGACCGGACTGGAACGTTAATTGAAGAATGACGGTAAGGAACTGGACCGAAAAATTACTTCCCCTTGCGAGCCACACACATACACACTCAGAAACACACACACACACACACTCACACTCACATACACACACGTGAGCGCACACAAACACACATACAAACAGACACACACACACACACACACACACCATGTTCACTCAGAAGATGATTCCCTCCAGCAGTGTAGTGACTGCTACCTGATCTCAACTCTCTGCAGTGTGAAATGACTGATTGCTTTCCGAAGTTGTATCCCAAATGGCACCCTATTCCCTATGACAGTACTTTTGGTCAGAGTCTATACAGGTTATTTAAGGTTGGACTCTGTATGTGTCCCAAATAGCATCCTACTTTTGACCAGAGCTCTATGGGAAAAAGGGTGCCATTTGGGACTCACACAGAGAGTCTGCCTCATATAACCCAAATGCAAAGTCTTCCCTGGGCTGCAGCTGATTAAACAATGAAGGTAGAATTGTGTTGCACAGAGCTGACACAATATTATAGTCTACTTATAGGGAAGCATGTATGTTATATAATGTTGTGTATTTCCCCTGGCTATAGGAGAAAGTATTGTTGCAGTTGCTAACTGTTGAGAGCAGTTACAACCCCTCTCTCTCTCTCTCTCTCTCTCTCTCCCTCTCTCTCTCTCTCTCTCTCTCTCTCTCTCTCTCTCTCTCTCTCTCTCTCTCTCTCTCTCTCGCTCTCTCTCTCTCTCTCCCTCTCTCTCTCTCTCTCTCTCTCTCCCTCTCTCTTCTCTCTATCTCTATCTCTTCTCTCAGCGTTTGAGAAAATGCTTAAAAGCTCTCAGCGGAATTGATTGGCACTAAATAGAGCACGCTTGAAATCAGACCAAATTACTGACTAGGTTATGTGCTTGAGACAACTTCAACGGCACACACTCACACACGCACAAGCACTCTCTCACAAACACACGCACACACACTTGAACTGTCTCACAAACACACACACACAAATATTTCCTGGAATACTTCCAGCCAACCAATCACTCTGATCCAGAGCTGATAACATGATGGAGGTTGTTTTAAATGTAGAGCCATCTAGTGAGCCATGATTTGTACTGTGTCAATTCACCATAACCTTAATGCCAGTGCACTCTACAGATACGTCCCAAATGACACACTATTCTCTACATAGTGCACTTGTCACGGATTCAGCCGAGGCTGCTCCTCCTCCCTGCTCGGGCAGGCTTCGGCGTTCGTCGTCCCCGGAGTACTAGCTGCCACCGATCTATGTTTCGGTGTTTGACTTGTTGTGTCTGATTGTGTACACCTGTTCCCCATTATGTTGTATTGTATTCCCTATTTAACCCTCTGTCGTGCATTGTGTGTTGTGTGTTATTGTTTTGTGTCATCGACAGTGTACCGGTTGTTATTTTTCTCCGTTGTTTGGAGACTGTTCATTTCACTGGCGACTTTTATTAAAGTACAATTTCCAGTAGCTCCGTGTCCTGCGTGTGACTTCGCCTACCGCATTTCACTGTCGCCGTTTCTGACAGAATAACACACCACCATGGAGTCAGCAGGATCGGTTGTGCCTAGGGGATCACTGGAGGAGCGCATAATCCTCCAAGAGGCCAGGATCCAGCACCTGGGTACCACCATGCATGAAGTGATGGACACTTTGAGGCGATGGGAGAGGGGAGGTTTGCCCACATCTCCTCCTACGATGCCACCATCATCAGCCATACCCATCGGTCCATCTCCGGAGTCCAGTGGGATTCGGCTCTCGCTCCCGAGGGCTTATGATGGCACCGTGGCCGGGTGTCAGGGGTTCCTACTCCAGGTTGAACTCTACCTCGCCACCATTCACCCGGCGCCCTTGGGATACGAGAGCGTGTCCGCCCTCATCTCCTGTCTGTCCGGCAAGGCGCTGGAGTGGGCCAACGCCGAATGGGGTGGGATAGATGCCGCTACGGTCAGCTATGCGGAGTTCACCCGCCGCTTCCGGGCAGTATTCGATCATCCCCCAGAGGGTAAAGCGGCGGTGTGAGCGTCTATTCCACCTTAGACAGGGGAGGAGGAGCGCGCAGGAGTTTGCGCTGGACTTCCGGACGCTAGCCGCCAACACGGGATGGAATGAGAGGGCCCTCATCGACCACTTCAGATGCAGCCTGAGAGAGGACGTGCGTCGGGAATTAGCCTGCAGGGACACCAACCTCAGCTTTGACCAACTGGTGGACATGTCGATTCGCCTGGATACCCTGTTGGCTACCCGCGGACGTCCGGATTCGGAGCCGTCCATTCCATCCCCCAGCACTTCCGAGCCGACCCCTATGGAGCTCGGGGGTGCTGGTGCTAGGGAGACTAGTAGGGAGACCAGGAGGGAGGGCTGTCCCCTGCACCAACTGTGGCCGCAGAGGACACACTGCTGGTCGGTGCTGGGGAAGGTCTCCTAGGAATCGAGGCAGTGGGCGACGCACTGATGAGTGTTTCCCGGTGAGTAGGCACCCAACTCACCCAGAGCTCTCTGCTGATCATATGTGTATTAAAGTGGTGTTTCCTGAGGTTTCTCCTCACTCCCAGCATAAGGCGCTAGTAGATTCAGGGCGCAGCTGGGAATTTCATTGATCGTCAGTTCACCTATAAGTTAGGGATTCCTATTGTGCCTGTTGATGTGCCCTTCCCCATTCATGCCCTAGATAGCCGCCCGTTGGGGTCTGGTTTGATTAGGGAGGTCACGGCGCCTCTCGGGATGAAAACGCAGGAGGGTCATGAGGAGATGGTACGGTTGTATTTGATTGATTCTCCTGCGTTTCCCGTGGTGTTGGGGCTTCCCTGGTTAACAGCTCATGACCCAAACATTAAATGGCAGCAGAGAGCTCTCCAGGGATGGTCTGATCAGTGTACTGGGCAGTGTTTAGGCGTTTCCGTAGGGGCAACGACGGTGGAAAGCCAGAACCAAGTTCCCGCCTTGCATATTCCACCTGAGTACGCCGATTTGGCTCTCGCCTTCAGTAAGAGGAAGGCGACTCAATTACCACCTCATCGACAGGGGGATTGTGCGATAGACCTCCAGGTAGGCGCTGCGCTTCCACGTAGTCACGTGTATCCTCTATCTCAGGAGGAGACGGCCGCTATGGAAACCTACGTCACCGAATCTTTGAGACAGGGTTACATATGGCCGTCTACTTCCCCTGCTTCCTCAAGTTTCTTTTTTGTGAAGAAGAAGGATGGGGGTTTACGCCCGTGTATTGATTACCGTGGTCTAAATCAGATCACCATCAAATACAGCTATCCTCTTCCTCTGATTGCTAGCATGACGGAGTCATTACACGGGGCGCGATTCTTCACAAAATTAGATCTCAGGAGCGCGTACAATCTGGTGCGCATTAGGGATGGAGATGAGTGGAAGACAGCATTTAGTACCACCTCGGGTCACTATGAGTACCTCATCATGCCATACGGGTTAATGAATGCTCCTTCAGTCTTCCAATCATTTGTGGACGAGATTTTTCGGGACTTGCATGGACAGGATGTTGTGGTATATATTGATGATATCCTAATATATTCCGCTACACGAGCCGAGCATGTGTCCCTGGTGCGTCGAGTGCTTGGTAGACTGTTGGAACATGACCTGTATGCGAAGGCGGAGAAAATGTCTGTTCTTCCAGGAGTCCATCTCCTTCCTGGGACATCGGTTGTCCGCGTCAGGGGTAGAGATGGAGGTTGACCGCGTTTCTGCCAGAGCGTAATTGGCAGACCCCGACCACGGTAAAGGAGGTGCAGCGCTTCTTGGGTTTTGCCAATTACTACCGGAGGTTTATCCGGGGCTTTGGACAGGTAGCGGCTCCCATTACCTCTCTGCTAAAGGGTGGTCCGGTGCGCCTGCAGTGGTCAGCTGAGGCTGATATGGCGTTTAAACGCTTGAAGGACCTGTTTACCTCGGCGCCGGTGCTGGCGCATCCGGATCCCTCTTTGGCATTCCAGGTGGAGGTGGACGCTTCCGAGGCTGGGATCGGCGCTGTGCTGTCTCAGCGCTCGGGTACGCCACCTAAACTCCGCCCCTGTGCTTTCTATTCTAAGAAGCTCAGTCCGGCGGAGCGCAATTATGACGTGGGGGATAGGGAGCTGCTGGCTGGGGTTCAAGCCCTGAAGGTGTGGAGACATTGGCTTGAGGGGGCTAAACACCCTTTTCTCATTCTGACTGACCATCGTAACCTGGAGTACATCCGGGCAGCGAGGAGGTTGAATCCTCGCCAGGCAAGGTGGTCAATGTTCCTTTCCCGCTTTGTATTTAAGATCACATATATACCAGGGTCCCAGAACGCTAAGGCAGACGCCCTGTCCCCCGACTATATGACACTGAGGAGAGGTCCATTGAGCCCACTCCCATACTCCCGGAGTCTTGTTTAGTGGCACCGGTGGTGTGGGAGGTGGATGCGGAAATCGAGCGGGCGTTACGTTCCGACCCTACTCCTCCACAGTGTCAGAGGGTCGGAGGTACGTGCCGCTCGAGGTTCGCGACCGGTTGATATACTGGGCTCACACGTCACCCTCCTCTGGTCATCCAGGTATTGGTCGGACAGTGCACTGCCTTAGTGAGAAATACTGGTGGCCAACCTTAGCAAAGGATGTGAGGGTTTATGTTTCCTCCTGCTCGGTGTGCGCCCAGTGTAAGGCGCCTAGACACCTGCCCAGGGGGAAGTTACAACCCCTACCCGTTCCACAACGGCCGTGGTCTCACCTATCGGTGGATTTTGTGACGGTCCTTCCCCCCTCTCAGGGAAAACACTACGATATTGGTCGTTGTGGATCGGTTTTTCTAAAGCCTGCCGCCTCATTCCCCCTGCCAGGTCTCCCTACTGCCCTACAAACTGCTGAGGCCCTGTTTACACACGTCTTCCGGCACTATGGGGTGCCTGAGGATATAGTGTCTGATCGGGGTCCCCAGTTCACCTCTAGGGTCTGGAGGGCATTTATGGAACGTCTGGGGGGTCTCGATTAGCCTTACCTCAGGGTTTTCACCCGAAAGTAATGGGCAGGTGGAGAGAGTTAACCAGGATGTGGGTAGGTTTCTGAGGTCATATTGCCAGGACCGGCAGGGGGAGTGGTCGGGATATATTCCTGGGCAGAGATAGCCCAAAACTCCCTCCGTCATTCGTCTACTAACCTGACACCTTTCCAGTGTGTGTTAGGTTACCAGCCGGGTCTGGCACCTTGGCATCAGAGCCAGATCGAGGCCCCTGCGGTGGACGAGTGGTTTCGCGCTCGGAGGAAACTTGGAATGCTGCGCACGTCCATTTGCAGCGGGCCATCAGGTGGCAAAAGGCGCGAGCGCCGATCGCCACCGCAGTGAGGCTCCGGTGTATGCACCAGGAGACCGGGTCTGGCTCTCGACCCGAAACCCTGCCCCTTCGCCTGCCCTGCCGGAAGCTGGGTCGGCGGTTTGTGGGGGGCCCTTTAAAGTCCCCTGAGGAGATTGAACGAGGTATGTTATAGGTTACAACTGCCCAGGTATTATCGCATTAACCCCTCGTTCCATGTGTCTCTCCTCAGGCCGGTGGTGGCTGGTCCCCTCCAGGAGAATGAGGTACGAGAGGCTCCTCCGCCCCCACTGGACATCGAGGGGCTCCGGCGTACTCAGTCCGGTCCATCTTGGATTCGAGGCGTCGGACGGGGGGCCTGCAGTATCTCGTGGAGTGGGAGGGGTATGGTCTGGAGGAACGGTGCTGGGGTCCCCAGGAGGGACATTCTAGATCCCTCCTTGTTGAGGGACTTCCACCGGAGTCATCCGACTCGCCCTGCTCCACGTCCTCCTGGCCGTCCCCGAGGCCGGGGTCGGCGCACGGCTGGAGCCGGGCGTCAAGGGGGGGGGGGGTACTGTCACGGATTCAGCCGAGGCTGCTCCTCCTGCCTGCTCGGGCAGGCTTCGGGCAGTTCGTAGTCCCCAGAGTACTAGCTGCCACCGATCTATGTTTCGGTGTTTGACTTGTTGTGTCTGATTGTGTACACCTGTTCCCTATTATGTTGTATTGTATTCCCTATTTAACCCTCTGTCGTGCATTGTGTGTTGTGTGTTATTGTTTTGTGTCATCGGCAGTGTACCGGGTTGTTAGTTTTCTCCGTTGTTTTGGAGACTGTTTATTTCACTGGCGACTTTTATTAAAGTACGGTTTCCAGTAGCTCCGTGTCCTGCGTGTGACTTCGCCTACCGCATTTCACTGTCGCCGTTCTGACAACACTACTTTCCCTATGGACTCTGGTCAAAAGTTGTGCACTATTTTGGGAATACGGTGCCATTTAGGACGCATCCTAGAGCCAGATCATTCATCCATCCGACATCTCACTGTGGAATCAGAATCACATGGAACTCTCACTCTATTCCACAGTTCTGTTGCCTCTCTTGTTACCATGGTGATATCCACTCTGAGGAGTTTCCACACAAACTTTAGTAACTCTACGTGACACTCAAAATGACCTCGTCTTTCAAAACGCAAAAATACAATGACCTTCATCCTTCCTTTCTCTTTACATTGTTTTTTACCCCTGCAGTGAGGTGTGTGTGTGCGCGTGTTGTGTGTGTGTGTGTGTGTTTGTGTGTGTGTGTTGCTCAGCTCATTGTAACCTCTGGGAGACTGCAGCAACTCCCCATTAAGTGTTCTGGGAGCCGCAGCAGGAGATGAAACATCACTGACCTTTAAGAACACAAACAAGAGCAGTTTCAAGAATCATCAGAAAAAGTTGTACACTGTCACACACACACACACACACACACACACACACACACACACACACACACACACAGACACACACACACACACACACACACACACACACACACACACACACACACACAGACACACACACACACACACACACACACACACGCACACAGTACACAAACTCTCACTCTCTCTCACACACACACCTCTGTACCCCCTACCGGGTCCCCTTCTGTTCATCTGACAGAACCTGCATGTTAACATCTAATTGATTGCTGTATTGAAACACATTCATGTCCACCTGATGATATATATAGCAGGCAAGACAGCCAGCTCACACACACACACATACACACACACACTTACACACACGCACACACACACACACACACACACACACACACACACACACTATATCACACACACACAGATGAAAAATAATGAGAGAGAGGCCATTTTGAGAGAGGTCAATAGGTCAATGTGAGGCTGATGACCGCCCATGGTGACAGGCTATTAGCGGAATGCTAAATGGTCCCATTGAAGTTGCTAGCATCAGCGCTAATTCACGGAGCGGTCGTTCCAATCAGCTGAAATCATCACTCACACACACAGTCTGTTTTCCAAACGGTACCCTATTCATTTACCCATAGGGCTCTAGACAAACGTAGTGCACTGTAAAGGCTATAGGTTGACATTTTGGACGCAGTCACAAAACAGATGTAGACACACACAAATCAAATTATATTTACATTTACGTCATTTAGCAGACGCTCTTATCCAGAGCGACTTACATTATTTATTTTTTTCATACCCCCTGTGGGAATCGAACCCACAACCCTGGCGTTGCAAACGCCATGCTCTATCAACTGAGCTACATCCCTGCCGGCCATTCCCTCCCCTACCCGGGACGACGCTGGGCCAATTGCGCGCCGCCCCATGGGTCTCCCGGTCATGGCCTGCTACGACAGAGCCTGGATTCGAACCAGGATCTCTAGTGGCACAGCTAGCACTGTGATGCAGTGCCTTAGACCACTGCGCCACTCAGGAGAGTGTCAAATCAAATCAAATCAAATTGTATTGGTCACATGCGCCGAATACAACAGGTGCAGACATTACAGTGAAATGCTTACTTACAGCCCTTAACCAACAGTGCATTTATTTATTTAACAAAAAAAGTAAAAATAAAACAACAACAAAAAAAGTGTTGAGAAAAAAAAGAGCAGAAGTAAAATAAAATAACAGTAGGGAGGCTATATATACAGGGGGGTACCGGTGCAGAGTCAATGTGCGGGGGCACCGGCTAGTTGAGGTAGTTGAAGTAATATGTACATGTGGGTAGAGTTAAAGTGACTGACGCACACACAGACGCACGCTCGCACGCTCACACGCATGTTCGCATCCACAGACGTAGCATGTTGTTATTGTCCCTCCAATGACCACAGAATAATGCTAAAGACATTAATGGGAAATAATCTGTTTTTAAAATGCACATACACATGTACTGTAGATGTGGCAAACACAAGGTCATATACACCTGCAGTAAACATAGGAAAAACATGGACACGATAGACTGACAAGGACACACATACTGTAGGCCAGTAGTATAGGTCATTATTTACTGGTTAGAGACACAGTGGTTTTTATAGGTTTATATAATAATCATGAATCATACTCGCTGGGTGTGTCACTGTCCTCCTGGAGTTATAGAGAGAAACCATACTGATGCGCCTTCTCTATCAATCATTCACTTCCTCTTTCTCTCTCTCGCTCCCTTTTTTTCTCTCGCTCTTGTTCACTTCCTGTTTCTCTCTCCCACCCTGTATTTGCATGTACAGTTGAAGTCGGAAGTTTACATACACCTTAGCGAAACACATTTAAACTCAGTTTTTCACAATCCCTGACATTTAATCCTAGTAAAAATTCCCTGTCTTAGGTCAGTTAGGATCACCACTTTATTTTAAGAATGTGAAATGTCAGAATAATAGTAGAGAGAATGATTTATTTCAGCTTTTATTTCTTTAATCACATTCCCAGTGGGTCAGAAGTTTACATACACTCAATTAGTATTTGGTAGCCTGGTAGCAATTGTTTAACTTGGGTGAAACGTATTCGGGTAGCCTTCCACAAGCTTCCCACAGTAAGTTGGGTGAATTTTGGCCCATTCCTCCTGACAGAGCTGGTGTAACTGAGTCAGGTTTGTAGGCCTCCTTGCTCGCACAGGCTTTTTGAGTTCTGCCCACAAATTATCTATAGGATTGAGGTCAGGGCCTTGTGATGGCCACTCTAATACCTTGACTTTGTTGTCCTTAAGCCATTTTGCCACAACTTTGGAGGTATGCTTGGGGTCATTGTCCATTTGGAAGACCCATTTGCGACCAAGCTTTAACTTCCTGACTGATGTCTTGAGATGTTACTTCAATATATCCACATTTTTTTCCTTCCTCATGATGCCATCAATTTTGTGTAGCGCACCAGTCCCTCCTGCAGCAAAGCACCCCCACAGCATGATGCTGCCACCCCAGTGCTTCATGGTTGGGATGGTGTTCTTCGGCTTGCAAGCAACCCCCTTTTTCCTCCAAACATAAGATGGTCATTATGGCCAAACAGTTCTATTTTAGTTTCATCAGACCACAGGATATTTCTCCAAAAAGTACGATCTTTGTCCCCATGTGCAGTTGCAAACCGTAGTCTAGCTTTTTTATGGCGGTTTTGGAGCAGTGGCTTCTTCCTTGATGAGCGGCCTTTCAGGTTAGGTCGAAACAGGACTTGTTTTACTGTGGATATAGATACTTTTGTACCTGTTTCCTCCAGCATCATCACAAGGTCCTTTGCTGTTGTTCTGGGATTGATTTGCACTTTTCGCACCAAAGTATGTTCATCTCTTGGAGACAGAATGTCTTATTCCTGAGCGGTATGACGGCTGCATGGTGCCATGGTGTTTATACTTGCATACTATTGTTTGTACAGATGAACGTGGTACCTTCAGCCATCTGGAAATTGCTCCCTAGGATGAACCAGACTTGAGGAGGTCTACCATTTTTTTTCTGAGGTCTTGGCTGATTTATTTTGATTTTCCCATGATGTCAAGCAAAGATGCACTGAGTTTGAAGGTAGGCCTTGAAATACATCCACAGGTACACCTCCAATTGACTCAAATGATGTCAATTAGCCTATCAGAAGCTTCTAAAGCCATGACATCATTTTCTGGAATTTTCCAAGCTGTTTAAAGGCACAGTCAACTTAGTGTATGTAAACTTCTGACCAACTGGAATTGTGATACAGTGAATTATAAGTGAAATAATCTGTCTGTTAACAATTGTTGGAAAAATTACTTATGTCATGCACAAAGTAGATGTCCTAACCGACTTCCCAAAACTATAGTTTGTTAACAAGAAATTTGTGGAGTGGTTGAAAAACAAGTTTTAATGACTCCAACCTAAGTGTATGTAAACTTCCGACTTCAACTGTATATCTTCAGGGTGACTCACTTCTTATCTTCCTGACAGACACCTTCCTCTCTTCATCCATCTCTCTGTCTCCCTCCCTCCCTCCTTCCCTCCCTTCTCTGTCTCCCTCCCTCCCTCCTTCCCTCCCTTCTCTGTCTCCCTCCCACCCTCCTTCCCTCCCTTCTCTGTTTCCCTCCCTCCTCCCTCCCTCCTTCCCTCCCTTCTCTGTTTCCCTCCCTCCCTCCTTCCCTCCCTTCTCTGTCTCCCTCCCACCCTCCTTCCCTCCCTTCTCTGTTTCCCTCCCTCCCTCCTTCCCTCCCTTCTCTGTCTCCCTCCCACCCTCCTTCCCTCCCTTCTCTGTTTCCCTCCCTCCCTCCTTCCCTCCCTTCTCTGTCTCCCTCCCTCCCTCCTTCCCTCCCTTCTCTGTCTCCCTCCCACCCTCCTTCCCTCCCTTCTCTGTTTCCCTCCCTCCCTCCTTCCCTCCCTTCTCTGTTTCCCTCCCTCCCTCCTTCCCTCCCTTCTCTGTCTCTCTCCCACCCTCCTTCCCTCCCTTCTCTGTTTCTCTCCCACCCTCCTTCCCTCCCTTCTCTGTTTCTCTCCCACCCTCCTTCCCTCCCTTCTCTTTCTCTCTCCCTCCCTCATTTCCTCCATTCTCTCTCTCTATCCCTCCCTTCCTCTCTATCTCTCAACCCCTCTCTCCCTGTTCCTGCACACACCTGGCTCTCTCTATCTTTTCCCCTCCCTCCCTCCCTCCCTCCCTCCCTCCCTCCCTCCCTCCCTCCTCCTCCCAACCCCCTAACCCCCTAACCCCCCTCCCTCCCTCCCTCCCAGCAGGTAAGACATTGTTTACCACCTCAGTAAGTTCCCACAGGACAGCTGTGCACCTCATACAAACCAGCCCAGTCAGCAATCTCTCTCTGTGTGTGTGTGTGTGTGTGTGTATGTGTGTGTGTGTGTGTGTGTGTGTGTGTGTGTGTGTGTGTGTGTGTGTGTGTTTGTGTGTGTGTGCCCCTGTGTGTGAACTCACACACCGTCTGTGTATTAAGGCAGAATAATGTGTTGTTGCTGTGGGACCTTGTATTTGAGTCCTGTTTTGATTCAGCTCTTTTCAACCACAGTGGTCTTCCAGCTACAGTTGACTGCTAAGGTTGACTATAGGAAACGAGACACACAGTTGTCAGCATAAAGACTTAAGTAAGAACCATTAATGCATTTATGGGTCCCTACTCGTCGAGGAGTGTCTGTGTGTGTTAGCGTACGAGGTGTGTGTGTACGTGTTTGGATTGCCTGTTGAAGCTATTGTCCTATTGAATAAAACTTGATGATAATTCATCATAAGTATTAGATCATAACTTATTCATATGACTACTATGGCTGACTGCTAGACACTATCAGGGAGGGAGGGAGAGAGAGAGAGAGAGAGAGAGAGAGAGAGAGAGAGAGAGAGAGAGAGAGAGAGAGAGAGAGAGAGAGAGAGAGAGAGAGAGAGAGAGAGAGAGAGAGAGAGAGAGGGGGAGAGGGAGAGTGAGAGAGCAAGAGAGAGAAGGAGGGAGGGAGAGAGGAGAGAGAGAGATAGAGAGAGAGAGAGAGAGAGAGAGAGAGAGAGAGAGAGAGAGAGAGAGAGAGAGAGAGAGATATTACTCTCGTAGATAATGAGGGATGCAGAGGACCCAAAATATGAAAATAAGACAACACTGAACTAAATAAGTCCCTATCCTAATCATACCAACTAAATAATTCCCTATCATACTCATACCAACTAAATAAGTCCCTATCATAATCATACCAACTAAATAAGTCCCTATCATACTCATACCAACTAAATAAGTCCCTATCAAACTCATACCAACTAAATAAGCCCCTATCATAATCATACCAACTAAATAAGTCCCTATCATAATCATAATCTGTTCAATGGTCTGATATTCCAAAATACTTCACAGAGATAACCGTTGGTCTGGTGCTACAATCAGACTGTCACGATCGTCGGGTACAGAGGACCAAGGCGCAGCGTGGAAGGTGAACATATTTTATTAATTTGAATGATAACACGAACAAAAACGATAACGTGACGTCCAAAGGTGCAAAACACAAACCTATACAGGAACAAGATCCCACAAACACTGTGGGAAAACTGGCTGCTTAAGTATGGTTCCCAATCAGAGACAACAAGCAACAGCTGATACACGTTGCCTCTGATTGAGAACCACACTGGCCAACATAGAAATACTAAACTAGAATGAAAAACAAATGAAAACTCACACCCTGGCTCAACATACTAGAGTCCCCAGAGCCAGGGCGTGACACAGACCTTCGACACAGAATGGAGCATTCTAAAACAGGTGTTCCATTCATTCAGTCTGAGAAGCTGAAAGAATAAAAAAATGTTTTCATTCTTGGGGTTCCGTCAGGGAATTGTTACTCTGTCCTTAACTGACCCTCTCTATTAGCTTTGCTCCTAGCTGTATCTCAGGACGTGTTCCGAATGACGGCCATATAAACTGACTCATACCTGTCCTCTCGTCTCATTGGACAGCGGCTGTCGATGACTAACACATGTCCTCTGATCTAATAGGCCATTGACTGTTGATGAGGTTGGGTTGAGGGTGATAAGGGCTAAAGGGGGGAGTGACTCAGAGGAGATCGGCAACCCCCTCCAAAACACACAGACACACACACACACACACACACAGACACACAGACACACACACACACACACACACACACACACACACACACACACACACACACACACACACACACACACACACACACACAGACACACAGACACACACACAGACACACAGTCACACACACACAACACACATAGTTGTTTATTCTACACTGTCACACACACACACCCACACACACACACACACACACACACACACAGACACACACACACACAGACACACACACACACACACACAGACACACACACACATTGCCCCACAAGTGTGTTCCGTTTCTCCACAGGTTAAGAATGGGGGCATCAGGGAGGGTTAGACAGGGGGTAGATGTGCTGGGGGGAGTCAGAGGGGGGTGGGAGGGGGGAGGTTAGACAGGGGGTAGATGTGCTGGGGGGGAGTCAGAGGGGGGTGGAGGGTGAGGTTAGACAGGGGGTAGATGTGCTGGGGGTTGTAGATCAGAGGGGGTTGGGAGGGGGGAGGTTTAGACAGGGGGTAGATGTGCTGGGGGGAGTCAGAGGGGGTTGGGAGGGGGGAGGTTAGACAGGGGGTAGATGTGCTGGGGGGAGTCAGAGGGGGTAGGTAACACAGTAGGTTACATTTACTGGAGGAGCACAGAAGAAGGTAGGGTTTGTATTTCTGTATTGCTTGTAGTGGTGGTGGGGTTACATGCGTAACTCAAACAACATACAAACACTTCCTCTGTGAAGGGGGTGGAACACAGGTTAGATGGGGTACATGTTAATGATACATAATAGGTTAGATGGGGTACATGTTGTAGATATATAACAGGTTAGATGGGGTACATGTTGTAGATATATAACAGGTTAGATGGGGTACATGTTGTAGATATATAACAGGTTAGATGGGGTACATGTTTTAGATATATAACAGGTTAGATGGGGTACACGTTGTTGATATATAACAGGTTAGATGGGGTACATGATGTAGATATATAACAGGTTAGATGGGGTACATGTTTTAGATACATAACAGGTTAGATGGGGTACATGTTGTAGATATATAACAGGTTAGATGGGGTACATGTTGTAGATATGTATAGAACAGGTTAGATGGGGATACATGTTGTAGATATATAACAGGTTAGGCATGGTGGGGTACATGTTGTGGATACATAACAGGTTAGATGGGGTACATGTTGTAGATATATAACAGGTTTAGATGGGGTACATGTTGTCTGGCATATATAACAGGTTATTAGATAGGGTACATGTATGTAGATATATAACAGGTTAGATGGGGTACATGTTGTAGATACATAACAGGTTAGAAAGGATACATGTTGTAGATACATAACAGGTTAGAAAGGATACATGTTGTAGATACATAACAGGTTAGAAAGGATACATGTTGTATATACATAAGCCTGCCATGATAAGGTGACAACATCAGATAAGGTTTTCATATTACTATGTAGACCAAAGTGACTAATATCAAGGTGGTCCACAGCTGACTATATCAAGGTAATACTACTAGCCTGTCAGTCTGGCACCACACTAATATCAAGGTGGTTATTACTACTAGCCTGTCAGTCTGGCACACCACACTAATATCAAGGTGGTAATATTACTACTACTAGACTGTCAGTCTGGCACCACACTAATATCAAGGTGATTATTACTACTAGACTGTCAGTCTGGCACCACACTAATATCAAGGTGATTATTACTACTAGACTGTCAGTCTGGCACCACACTAATCATCAAGGTGGTTCTTACTACTAGACTGTCAGTCTGGCACCACACTAATATCAAGGTGATTATTACTACTAGACTGTCAGTCTGGCACCACACTAATATCAAGGTGATTATTACTACTAGACTGTCAGTCTGGCACCACACTAATATCAAGGTGGTTATTACTACTAGACTGTCAGTCTGGCACCACACTAATATCAAGGTGGTTATTACTACTAGACTGTCAGTCTGGCACCTGTCACACACTAATATCAAGGTGATTATTACTACTAGACTGTCAGTCTGGCACCACACTAATATCAAGGTGGTTATTACTACTAGCCTGTCAGTCTGGCATCACACTAATATCAAGGTGATTATTACCACTAGACTGTCAGTCTGGCACCACACTAATATCAAGGTGATTATTACTACTAGACTGTCAGTCTGGCACCACACTAATACCATGGTGGTTATTACTGCTAGACTCTCAGTCTGGCACAACACTAATATCAAGGTTGTTATTACTACTAGACTGTCAGTCTGGCACCACACTAATATCAATGTGATTATTACTACTAGACTGTCAGTCTGGCACCACACTAATATCAAGGTGGTTTATACTACTAGCCTGTCAGTCTGGCACCACACTAATATCAAGGTGATTATTACTTCTAGCCTGTCAGTCTGGCACCACACTAATATCATGGTGATTATTACTACTAGCCTGTCAGTCTGGCACCACACTCATATCAAGGTGATTATTACTACTATTCTGTTAGTCTGGCACCACACTAATATCAAGGTGGTTATTACTACTAGCCTGTCTGTCTGGCACCACACTAATATCAAGGTGATTATTACTAGTAGCCTGTCAGTCTGGCACCACACTAATATCAAGGTGATTATTACTACTAGCCTGTCTGTCTGGCACCACACTAATATCAAGGTGGTTATTACTGCTAGACTGTCAGTCTGGCACCACACTAATATCAAGGTGATTATTACTACTAGTAGCCTGTATGTCTGGCACCACACTAATATCAAGGTGGTTATTACTACTAGCCTGTCAGTCTGGCACCACACTAATATCAAGGTGGTTATTACTACTAGACTGTCAGTCTGGCACCACACTAATAACAAGATGGTTATTACTACTAGACTGTCAGTCTGGCACCACACTAATATCAAGGTGATTATTACTAGTAGCCTGTCAGTCTGGCACCACACTAATATCAATATGGTTATTACTACTAGCCTGTCAGTCTGGCACCAAACTAATATCAAGGTGATTATTACTACTAGACTGTCAGTCTGCCACCACACTAATATCAAGGTGATTATTACTACTAGACTGTCTGTCTGGCACCACACTAATATCAAGGTGATTGTTACTACTAGACTGTCAGTCTGGCACCACAATCATATCAAGGTGATTATTACTACTAGACTGTCAGTCTGGCACCACACTAATATCATGGTGATTATTACTAATAGCCTGTCAGTCTGGCACCACACTAATATCAAGGTGGTTATTACTACTAGCCTGTCAGTCTGGCACCACACAAATATCAAGGTGATTATTACTACTAGACTGTCAGTCTGGCACCACACTACTTTCAAGGTGATTATTACTAGTAGCCTGTCTGTCTGGCACCACACTAATATCAATATGGTTATTACTGCTAGACTGTCAGTCTGGCACCACACTAATATCAAGGTGGTTATTACTAGTAGCCTGTCTGTCTGGCACCATACTAATATCAAGATGGTTATTACTACTAGCCTGTCTGTCTGGCACCACACTAATATCAAGGTGATTATTACTACTAGACTGTCAGTCTGGCACCACACTAATATCAAGGTATCAAGACTGTCAGTTATTACTACTACTAGACTGTCAGTCTGGCACCACACTAATATCAAGGTGATTATTACTAGTAGCCTGTCAGTCTGGCACCACACTAATATCAAGGTGGTTATTACTACTAGACTGTCAGTCTGGCACCACACTAATATCAAGGTGGTTATTACTACTAGACTGTCAGTCTGGCACCACACTAATATCAAGGTGGTTATTACTACTAGACTGTCAGTCTGGCACCACACTAATATCAAGGTGGTTATTACTACTAGACTGTCAGTCTGGCACCACACTAATATCAAGGTGATATAATATCTGATTATTACTAGCCTGTCAGTCTGGCACCACACTAATATCAAGGTGATTATTACTACTAGACTGTCAGTCTGGCACCACACTAATATCAAGGTGGTTATTACTACTAGACTGTCAGTCTGGCACCACACTAATATCAAGGTGGTTATTACTACTAGACTGTCAGTCTGGCACCACACTAATATCAAGGTGATTATTACTACTAGACTGTCAGTCTGGCACCACACTAATATCAAGGTGATTATACTACTGCTGGCACCACACTAATATCAAGTGGTTATTACTAGTCTGGCACCACACTAATATCAAGGTGGTTATTACTACTAGACTGTCAGTCTGGCACCACACTAATATCAAGGTGATTATTACTACTAGACTGTCAGTCTGGCACCACACTAATATCAAGGTGATTATTACTACTAGACTGTCAGTCTGGCACCACACTAATATCAAGGTGGTTATTACTACTAGACTGTCAGTCTGGCACCACACTAATATCAAGGTGGTTATTACTACTAGACTGTCAGTCTGGCACCACACTAATATCAAGGTGGTTATTACTACTAGACTGTCTAGTCTGGCACCACACTAGTCTGGCACCACACTAATATCAAGGTGGTTATTACTACTAGACTGTCAGTCTGGCACCACACTAATATCAAGGTGATTATTACTACTAGACTGTCAGTCTGGCACCACACTAATATCAAGGTGGTTATTACTACTAGACTGTCAGTCTGGCACCACACTAAATATCAAGGTGGTTATTACTACTAGACTGTCAGTCTGGCACCACACTAATAATATCAAGGTGGTTGTTACTACTACTAGACTGTCAGTCTGGCACCACACTAATATCAAGGTGGTTATTACTACTAGACTGTCAGTCTGGCACCACACAAATATCAAGGTGGTTATTACTACTAGACTGTCAGTCTGGCACCACACTAATATCAAGGTGGTTATTACTACTATTCTGTTAGTCTGGCACCACACTAATATCAAGGTGGTTATACTACTACTAATATCAAGGTGTTATTACTACTAGTGTCTCTGGCACCACACTAATATCAAGGTGGTTATTACTACTAGCCTGTCAGTCTGATTCTCTCTCTGTAGCTGTAAGTCCAGTATTCCCATCAGGCTGTTCAATATATAACGAACATCTCTCAGGATGTGGTCCAGTTCAGTCAAGGAGTTAGAAGACTCATGTCAAATGCTCCTAAATGGCACTCTATTGCCTTCATAGTGCAGTACTACCCTAGAGTGTTCAACCATAGAGCACCATACAGGGTAGTCTAGGGTACCATTTGGGACACATGCATGGACCCTCCTCAGAACCGTCCACACAAGGTCATGAGTTTCAATGTTAAATGATCATACATTTATAATTACCAACGAATGAGGCTTCATTGAACCGTAATATGTAGAAACTGTCTTCCACAGTGTGTGCGTGTGCGAGGGTTGCTGGAGGAAGAGAGGGGATGCTGGGTTGTTATTCACTGGATGTGACTCTAAACCAGCTGGCATCCTCAGACACCCCCCCACCCCTCTCTCTCTCTCTCTCTCTCTCTCTCTCTCTCTCTCTCTCTCTCTCTCTCTCTCTCTCTCTCTCTCTCTCTCTCTCTCTCTCTCTCTCTCTCTCTCTCTCTCTCTCTCTCTCTCTCTCTTTCTGTCTCTCCCTCCTGCACTGTCCAATCGATATCTCCCCTTCTCTCTCTCTCTCTCTCTCTCTCTCTCTCTCTCTCTCTCTCTCTCTCTCTCTCTCTCTCTCTCTCTCTCTCTCTTCTCTCTCTCTCTTCATCAATGTGTGTTTCTGGGCGTGAAATCAGTTCTTCCCTTGCCAAGTTCACACAGTGGAATGATTGCCTGCAGAGTTTCCCTCCCTCTCTCTCTCTCTCTCTCTCTCTCTCTCTCTCTCTCTCTCTCTCTCTCTCTCTCTCTCTCTCTCTCCATCCCGCCAGACCCTTCTCCCTCTTTTCCCACCTATTGAATCTGTGGAAGCCATTTTGTAAAATCTGATCCTTTATTGGGTGAGGTTGGAGAAAAAGTAATGTGGGTTTTGATTTGATTTGATTTGGTTTATTAGTATCCCCGTTAGCCGACGCCAATGGCGACAGCTAGTCTTACTGGGGTCCGACACATAACTGAAAAGACATTACAGACAAAATACTTTACAATTTACACACATTTAAAAACATTAACGTGTGTGTGTGTGCATCTATCAGTTACACATACATGTCAGTACATACACACAACAAGTAGGTCACATGGGGGAGAGGAGTTGTGCCATGAGGTGTTGCTTTATTTTATTTTTTTTTAAACCAAGTTTGCTGTGCACTTACGCTTCATAAGTTGGAAGGGAGTTCCATGTACTCGTGGCTCTGTATAATACTTTAAGTTTCCTTGAATTTGTTCTGGACCTGGAGACTGTGAAAAGACCCCTGGTGGCATGTCTGGTGGGGTAAGTGTGTGTGTCAGTTCTTTGTGTAAGTTGACTTTGCAAACAATTTAGAATTTCCAACACATTAACGTTTGTTATAAAATCAAGAAGTGATGCAGTCAGTCTCTCCTCAACTCTTAGCCAAGAGAGACTGGCATGTATAGTATTTACATCAGCCCTCCGATTACAATGAAGAGCAAGACGTGCTGCTCTGTTCTGGGCCGGCTGCAGCTTAACTAGGTCTTTCTTTGCAGCACTTGACCACATGACTGGACAATAATCAAGATAAAACTAGAGCCTGCAGGACTTGCTTTGTGGAGTGTGGTGTCAAAAAAGCAGAACATCTCTTTATTATGGACAGACCTCTCCTCATCTTTACAGAAACAGTAAGAGGAAGGCTGTGCATTCCTGGGTCTGTGTGTGTGTGTCTGTGTGTGTGTGTGTCTGTCTGTGTCTGTGTGTGTCTGTCTGTGTCTGTCTGTGTGTGTGTGTGTCTGTCTGTGTCTGTGTGTGTCTGTGTGTGTCTGTGTGTGTGTGTCTGTGTGTCTGTCTCTGTCTGTGTGTGTCTGTGTGTGTCTGTGTGTGTCTGTCTGTGTCTGTGTGTGTCTGTCTGTGTCTGTGTGTGTGTGTGTGTGTCTGTCTGTGTCTGTGTGTCTGTGTGTGTCTGTGTGTGTGTGTCTGTGTGTCTGTCTGTGTCTGTGTGTGTCTGTGTGTGTCTGTGTGTGTCTGTCTGTGTGTCTGTCTGTGTCTGTGTGTGTCTGTCTGTGTGTGTCTGTGTGTCTGTCTGTGTCTGTGTGTGTCTGTGTGTGTCTGTGTGTGTCTGTCTGTGTGTCTGTCTGTGTCTGTGTGTGTCTGTCTGTGTGTCTGTGTGTGTCTGTGTGTGTGTGTCTGTGTGTCTGTCTGTGTCTGTGTGTGTCTGTGTGTGTCTGTGTGTGTCTGTCTGTGTGTCTGTCTGTGTCTGTGTGTGTCTGTCTGTGTGTGTCTGTGTGTGTCTGTCTGTGTGTGTCTGTGTTTGTGTGTCTGTGTGTGTGTGTCTGTGTCTGTGTGTGTGTGTGTGTGTGTGTGGGTGTGTGTGTGTGTGTGTGTGTGTGTGTGTGTGTGTGTGTGTGTGTGTATGTGTGTGTGTGTGTGTGTGTGTGTGTGTGTGTGTGTGTGTGTGTGTGTGTGTGTGTGTGTGTGTGTGTGTGTGTGTGTGTGTGTGGGTGTGTGTATGTGTGTGTGTGAGGCCCGAATAGCTATCTGCAGACGTCCACGCGTTGTAACATTGTCACATACATTAAAAGGGAAAGTGGTTTTACGTCATCCAAATCTGTCCTCTTTCCCATAGCCATGTGTTGCAATAAAGATAGTATAATGACCAAGATGGTATACTTTAATGTACAATGACCAAGATAGTGTAATGAATGGTAATGACCAAAATAGTGTAATGAAGGGTAATGGCCAAGATAGTGTAATGAAGGGTAATGGCCAAGATAGTGTAATGAAGGGTAATGGCCAAGATAGTGTAATGAAGGGTAATGAACAATATAGTGTAATGAAGGGTAATGACCAAGATAGTCTAATGAAGGGTACATTTTACATTTTAGTCATTTAGTAGACGCTCTTATCCAGAGCGACTTACAGTTAGTGAGTGCATACATTTTTCATACTGGCCCCCCGTGGGAAACAAACCCACAACCCTGGCGTTGCAAGCGCCATGCTCTACCAACTGAGCTACAGGGGACTATACATATATTGGGTAAAAACCAATATATTGTAATGGAGAGTAATGGATATGATATTGTAATGAAGGGTAATGACCAAGATAGTGTAATGAAGGGTAATGACCAAGATAGTGTAATGAAGGGTAATGACCAAGATAGTGTAATGAAGGGTAATGACCAAGATAGTGTAATGAAGGGTAATGACCAAGATAGTGTAATGTAGGGTAATGACCAATATATTGTAATGAAGGGTAATGACCAAGATAGTGTAATGAAGGGTAATGACCCAAGATAGTGTAATGAAGGGTAATGACCAAGATAGTGTAATGAAGGGTAATGACCAATATAGTGTAATGAAGGGTAATGACCAAGATATTGTAATGAAGGGTATTGCCCAAGATAGTGTAATGTAGGGTAATGACCAATATAGGGTAATGAAGGGTAATGACCAAGATAGTGTAATGAAGGGTATTGACCAAGATAGTGTAACGAATGGTAATAACTAAGGTAGTGTAATGAATGGTAATGACCAAGATAGTGTAATAAAAGGTAATAACCAAGATAGGGTATTGAAGGGTGTTAACCAAGATAGTGTAATGAAGGGTAATTGCCAAGATAGTGTAATGAAGGGAAATGACCAAGATAGTGTAATGAAGGGAATGACCAAGATAGTGTAATGAAGGTTAATAACCAATATATATAGTGTAATGAAGGGTAATGACCAAGATAGTCTAATGAAGGATAATGACCAAGATAGTGTAATGAACGGTAAAAACCAAGATATTGTAATGGAGAGTAATGGCCAACATATTGTAATGAAGGGAAATGACCAAGATAGTGTAATGAAGGCTAATAACCAAGATAGTGTAATGAAGGCTAATAACCAAGATAGTGTAATGAAGGGTAATAACCAAGATAGTGTAATGAAGGGTAATAACCAAGATAGTGTAATGAAGGTTGTCGTTGTAGTTATTCTAATCAAATGAGAGACTTTTAGATTTCCTCAAAACAATTGAACTTTAAGAATTACTGCAGTATTGGAGTTGGTCTTTAACGACTCTGGATGTGATCACTGAGAACTCAGAAGAGCAGAACTGAGGTTACAGCCCTTTATAGCAAAGACACAGCCTTCTGAATACATGACAAACAGCAGATGTGTGGAATGGGTCAAAAGGTACATTGTGCTCTCAAGCAACAGACATCAAGATTTACATGGAGCCAAATATCTGTCTCTAGTTCATTTACTGGGTAATACTTGCGTATTAGAGTATCTGGTATATACTTTTTTTTCTATGTATAGCAGTATTTTGAAATCCACAGCCCAAAACAAGTACATTTATTTGAGTATTTGAATGGTTATTTCAAATACTATTTTAAAATACCTGGGTAAACGCATGGGAGTTTATTTGAGTCAGTGTATTTCCAAATGCATACAAATTGTCAACTACTTGAGATATCTGAATATTTACTTTGAGTGTATGTGAAAGTAATTTATATATTTCAATAGTATTTGAACCCAGGTTTATTTGTTTGGGCCCATAGAGCTCTGGTCAAAAGTAACGCACTATGTAGGGGATAGAGTGCCATTTTGGGGCACACCCTTATTCATTGACCTACCACGTATGGCACTATATCGAAGGCTACAATATTGCACACTCTGAACTAGGAAGGCCCTGAACTTTCACTATGTAAAGAACTTTGACTTGCAAAACTAATCTCACATCATGAAGTTTGATACTTTAGAATCTAAAACAACTCGTTAATTAGCATAACGTGTTCCGGAACTCGTCATTAGAACTTCAGAACTCCCGTCACAAACGACAGGTCCTTCCTGATTCCTTTAATGAGGTAAATGTCACAGGGACCCAGAGTAGGATGATAAAATGAAAAGATATTGAGATATTTCAAAAGATAGAAAGAGAAAAAGACACGGCTGAGAATAAATCAAACGTATTGTACCGTGTGCATGGTACAACTTGGTACGACTTCAGTCGCTCTCGCTAAGTTTAAAGGAGTGTCTTCTGATGTCTGATGAGGGGTGACAGGAGTGGGTTTGAGACAGGAAAACGACTTAAAAGGAAAGAAACTGTGAAGAGGCGATTAAAGAGCTAATAGGGAAAATATCTAAAATCGCTCTCTCACTGATGTCAACTTCCCACCATTTCTCTCTACCCCTCTCTCTCTACTCCCTCTCTCTCTCTCTCTCTCTCTCTCTCTCTCTCTCTCTCTCTCTCTCTCTCTCTCTCTCTCTCTCTCTCTCTCTCTCTCTCTCTCTCTCTCTCTCTCTGTCTCTCTCTCTCTCTCTCTCTCTCTCTCTCTCTCTCTCTCTCTCTCTCTCTCTCTCTCTCTCTCTCTCTCTCTCTCTCTCTCTCTCTCTCTCGCTCCCTCTCTCCTCCCTATCTCACACCCCTGCCCTCCCCCTCATCGCCTCAAAAAAGAAACTACGAGCTTAAAAGGTTTGTTTACCTGGTGTTCTGAAGTCGTTCCAACATCGTTAGGTATCAGGATGTTGTCAGTGAAGCGTT
>CM072220.1:11986187-12003687 GCA_036851935.1 Coregonus suidteri
ACTTCCTAACCTCCTGCCAAATGTATGACCATATTAGAGACACATATTTCCCTCAGATTACAGAGATCCATAAAGAATTGGAAAACAAAACCCAATTTTGATAAACTCCCTTATCTAAAAAAAAAAAAAAAACCACAGTGTGCCATCACAGCAGCAAGATTTGTGACCTGTTGCCACAAGAAAAGGGCAACCAGTTAATAACAAACACCATTGTAAATACAACCCATAATTATGTTTATTTATTTTCCCATTTGTACTTTAACTATTTGCACATTGTTACAACACTGTATATATACATAATATGACATTTGAAATGTCTTTATTCTTTTGGAACTTCTTAGTGTAATGTTTACTGTTAATATTTATTGTTTATTTCACTTTTGTTTACTATCTACTTCACTTGCTTTGGCAATGTTAACATACGTTTCCCATGCCAATAAAGCCCACACACACACACACACAAACATATTAAACAACATGAACACACACCACAAACGAACAAACACACACACACACACCCACACCAACACACACACACACTCACACGCACACATACACACACACACACACACAGACACACACACGCACACGCACATACACAAACACGCACATGCACACACACACTTTAGATTTGGAAGTGCGTAGTAATCAATCCTAGAGATATGATTGATATCGCCCAGAATATAATCTATAGATGAGCTACAGTATACTATTGAATGTGTGTGTGTGTGTGTGTGTGTGTGTGTGTGTGTGTGTGTGTGTGTGTGTGTGTGTGTGTGTGTGTGTGTGTGTGTTGTGTGTGTGTGTGTGTGTGTGTGTGTGTGTGTGTGTGTGTGTGTGTGTGTGTGTGTGTGTGTGTGTGTGTGTGTGTGTGTGTGTGTGTGTGTGTGTGTGTGAGCGTTTGTGTCGGAGAGCACTATGTACTTTCCAGACATTATTTACTAAATAGGCCAATAGATTTTTTTTTTAATGGATTTTCTCACTAACCTTCATTATTTCTCTAATGTTTTATGGAGAACAGAGAATGAGGATAACCAATGGTTTCAGAAAATACAGAAAACTGGCCAACATGGAGTCAAATAGTCCATTTGGTCTGTTCCTGCTTGGGTCCCTCACACGACTTCATCTTGAAACATTCGGGAGGCGGAGTTTGTTCCTCTACATAAAGAAAGAGATGACAGGAGCAACAAGGGACCGAAGGGAGTGAGAAAGAGGAGCGAGGGAGGGAGGGAAGATGGAGAGATGAGACAGGGAGGGAGGGAGGGAGGGAGGGAGGGAGGGAGGGAGGGAGGGGGAGGGAGGGAGGGAGGGAGGGAGGAAACGGAGAGTGAAGAGAAGGGCAAAATGGAGGGTGGACGGAAGCCAAGGAGGGAGTAGGAGAAGAAGGGAAAGTGGGAGGAATAGGAGAGAGAGAGATAAGGGAAGCAAGAAGCAAGGGAGAAAGAAAGAGAGACAGGAAGAGAGAGAGAGAGGGAGGGAAAACGAAAGAGAGGAAGGGAGAAAGAAAGAAAGAAAGAAAGAAAGAAAGAAAGAAAGAAAGAAAGAAAGAAAGAAAGAAAGAAAAGAAAGAAAGAAAGAAAGAAAGAAAAGAAAGAAAGAAAGAAAGAAAGAAAGAAAGAAAGAAAGAAAGAAAGAAAGAAAGATAGAAAGAAAGAAAGAAAGAAATAGAGAAAGAAAGTGAGAGGGAGGGAGAAAGTGTAAGAAAGTGGAGAGAAGGGAATTAATTTTAGCATTACCATTTAGACAGGCAGTGACCAAAACCATTTAATCTGACTGAGGAGATAACACATAGAAAAGGCAGTTTGTTGTGAATGTTAAAGCTGACAAGGTGGCCATCATAATTGGTCAACGGTGAATAATAATAATAATAATAATAATAATAATAATAATAACACTTTCATTAGAATGGATTCTGATACAGAATAACCAACAAGATCTTTACCAATTTGAATTTGACTTCAGATTCTGACGTTTATCTAGTTTTCTCCAAACATCACATTTCGAGGTTGCTCCAAAAGGTTCATGTTTGGGATAAGGTTAAAACACAACGTTTAGGCATTCATTAATTCTGAATGGTTAAGTTAAGGGTTAAGGTTTGATAAGGTTAAAACATCAAGTTTAGTCACTCATTCTGAATGGTTAAGGGTTAAGGTTTGATAAGGTTAAAACATCATGTTTAGTCACACATTTGAATGGTTCAGTTAACGGTTAAGGTTTGATAGGGTTAAAACAAAACAATACAAAAGGAGTGTACCTGATGGTAATAGTGCTCACTGTTGCCACTAGTGGACAGTTTTGAACAATTTCCGACATCCTCAGGACATGGGCAGACGTCCAATTTTGAAGTCCATCTTGAATGATCTTCCTGGAGATACATCTCACACACACAATCAAACAAAAGGCTGCATCACCACCATCATCATCAATATCATCAATATCATCATATACAAGTTAAAATGAACCAAGATATTGTTGATTGGAGTTTAACAATTTCTGCTGTATAGATGAAGTACTAAAGCAAGATCAGCTGGTCCAACAGGAAGTGTTCATTTACATTGCCAAAAACACCCATTTGATCCATAATGAACATAATGACATCATGGAACAGCAGCTGGGTCCCATCCAGGTAACGAGACCGTCTGTCTGAACACACGCACGCCAGCACACACACACACACACTTCCAGGTAGCGAGACCGTCTGTCTGAACATGTGTTGGCTTGATGTGTGAGACGCTCATCGATGCTCACCCAGTGAATCCACACCTGTTTGTGCCTCTGTGTTTAAAACACAATCCACCATCTGAGTGACTCTACTTTGAGAGGTAAATGTTACTAATTATCACATCTATTTAGATATTGAGGATGTTGCTTTCTCATCTCGTAAGTAATGCCAGATGTGTTGTTTCAGTTTAAATAGATTTAGTCTTGTGTTGTGATACTTAAGGAATTTTACTGCACACGACCCCAAACTGACACTAGAAAATGCAAGGGATGCCATTTGGAAAAAATATATTCCCTATTTAATGCTGTGTGTTTCTATTCACTAAATTGTAGGTCCTGCAGGCTGTCCCAACACATGATAATTTACACGTACACTACCGTTCAAAAGTTTGGGGTCACTTAGAAATGTCCTTGTTTTCCATGAAACCATACATGAAATGAGTTTGAATAGGAAATATAGCAAAATCAATAGGAAATGTGGTCATTGACAAGGTTAGAAATAATACTTTTTAATTGAAATAATAATTGTGTCCTTCAAACGTTTGCTTTTGTCAAAGAATCCTCCATTTGCAGCAATTACAGCTTTGCAGACCTTTGGCATTCTAGTTGTCAATTTGTTGAGGTAATCTGAAGAGATGTCACCCCATGCTTCCTGAAGCACCTCCCACAAGTTGGATTGGCTTGATGGGCACTTCTTACATACCATACGGTCAAGCTGCTCCCACAACAGCTCAATAGGATTGAGATCCGGTGACTTTGCTGGCAACTCCATTATAGACAGAATACCAGCTGACTGCTTCTTCCCTATATAGTTCTTGCATAGTTTGGAGCTGTGCTTTGGGTCATTGTCCTGTTGTAGGAGGAAATTGGCTCCAATCAAGCGCCGTCCACAGGGTATGGCATGGCGTTGCAAAATGGAGTGATAGCCTTCCTTCTTCAAGATCCCTTTTACCCTGTACAAATCTCCCACTTTACCAGCACCAAAGCACCCTCAGACCATCACATTGCCTCCACCATGCTTGATAGATGGCATCAAGCACTCCTCCAGCATCTTCTTTGTGATCCGAACACCTCAAACTTTGATTCGTCTGTCCATTACACTTTTTTCCAATCTTCCTCTGTCCAGTGTCTGTGTTCTTTTGCCCATCTTAATCTTTTCTTTTTATTGGCCAGTCTGAGATATGGATTTTTCTTTGCAACTCTGCCTAGAAGGTTAGCATCCCGGAGTCACCTCTTCACTGTTGACGTTGAGACTGGTGTTTTGCGGGTAATATTTAATGAAGCTGCCAGTTGAGGACCTGTGAGGCGTCTGTTTCTCAAACTAGATGTATTTGTCCTCTTGCTCTGTTGTGCACCGGGGCCTCCCACTCCTCTTTTTATTCTGGTTAGAGTCAGTTTGCGCTGTTCTGTGAAGGGAGTAGTACACAGCATTGTACGAGATCTTCAGTTTCTTGGCAATGTCTCGCATGGAATAGCCTTCATTTCTCAGAACGAGAATAGACTGACGCGTTTCAGAAGAAAGTTCTTTGTTCTGGCCATTTCGAGCCTGTAATTGAACCCACAATTGCCAATGCCGTGGTCAACGTGGTCCTCTGTAGCTCAGCTGGTAGAGCACGGCGCTTGTAACGCCAAGGTTTTCGAGCCCCGTAATTTATGAACCCACAAAAAGCGTTGCTGATGCTCTCCAGATACTCAACTAGTCTCAAGAAGGCCAGTTTTATTGCTTCTTTAATCAGCACAACAGTTTTCAGCTGTGCTAACATAATTGTAAAAGGGTTTTCTAATGATGGACTGATGGTTGCTGATAATGGGCCTCTGTACGCCTATGTAGATATTCCATTAAAAATCTGCTGTTTCCAGCTACAATAGCCATTTACAACATTAACATTGTCTACACTGTATTTTTGATGAATTTGATGTTATTTTAATGGACAAAAAGTGAACCCAAACTTTTGAACGGTAGTGTATGTCATTTAGCAGACACTCTTATACAGAGCGACTTACAGGAGCAATTAGGGTTAAGTGACCTTGCACAAGGGCACATCGGCAGATTTATCAACTTGCCGGCTCTCAGATTCTAACCAGCGACCTTTCGGTTACTGGCCCAACGCTCTTAACCTAGGCTACCTGACATGAAAGCCCATTATATTAGTGTATTGTATTTGACACTAAAATGTTGTATTCTATACCAATTCCAAGAGAAACAAGTTAGTTTGTTTGATAAGATAACAGATTTTCTCAGGGGATCCCAACCCCAAGCTGTCACTTTATGTTGCCTCTCGTCTTTCTTCCACTGTCCAGATGGATCACACAGTGGAGCACAACGCTGTGACTCTGGCTCTATTTAAACAGGCAGCCCAATTCAGAATGGGATTTGGACCAATCACATAAAAAAAAAAAAAAAAAAGATCAGAATTTGTCTGCCTGTGTAAATGCAGCCTCTGCATCACAACTCTCTACGGTAACTCTGGCTAGTTTGACGCTACACACTAGCTTTCAGTCTATCACACAGAGGCACGCACACACACACACACACACACACACACACACACACACACACACACATACACTGCCCCACAACACTCTACAGCAGAGTTTCCCAAACTCGTTCCTGAATCAGCTGTGAAGTGCTAGTGCAAAAACATATATGTTGGGAAACACTGCTCTACAGAGATCCAGTCTATCAGGGATCCAGTCTATCAGGGATCCAGTCTATCAGGTATCCAGTCTATCAGGGACCCAGTCTATCAGGAATCCAGTCTATCAGAGATCCAGTCTATCAGAGATACAGTCTATCAGAGATACACACAGTAAATGAGTGAATGCATGCAGGTACACACACACACACACACACACACACACACACACACACACACACACACACACACACACACACACACACACACACACACACACACACACACACACACACACACACACACACACACACACACACACACACACACACACACACCACAACACACACTGTAACCCTGGCTAGGTTGACAGTTCACAGTGGCATCCAGTCTATCACACAGTATCACAGAGTTCCTTCAGATGACAGACCACTGTTCCAGACAAGCTTTATAACAGGGAACGGTGTGTGTGTGTGTCTGCAGTGAACGCTCAGTTCTCAGAGCTGCTCCCAGACTGCCACAGTACTGTACTGAACGTCTGGGCCTGATGTCACGTCTCACTGGCACAGTTTATCATTGACACACTGAAGGGACAGAAACCAGGGCCACGGTGATCACACAGCTGTGTGTGTGTCTGAAGGGTGATCACACTGCTAGTCAGCCAGAGAGACCTCAGGTTTGGAGCTAGCTCACGACAAACGCTTGTGGGGGCAGAGATACAGGAACACACATACATACATACATACATACATACATACATACATACATACATACATACATACATACATACATACATACATACATACATACATACATACATACATACATACATACATACATACATACATACAACATACATACATACATACATACATACATACATACATACATACATACATACATACACATACATTACATACATACATACATACATACATACATACATACATACATACATACATACATACATACATACATACATACATACATACATACATACATACATACATACATACATACATACATACATACATACATACATACACATACATACATACATACATACATACATACATACATACATACATACATACATACATACATACATACATACATACATACATACATACATACATACATACATACATACATACATACATACATACATACATACATACATACATACATACATACATACATACATACATACATACATACATACATACATACATACATACATACATACATACATACATACATACATACATACACATACATACATACATACATACATACATACATACATACATACATACATACATACACATACATACATACATACATACATACATACATACATACATACATACATACATACATACATACATACATACATACATACATACATACATACATACATACATACATACATACATACATACATACACATACACATACATACATACACATACATACATACATACATACATACATACATACATACATACATACATACATACATACATACATACATACATACATACATACATACATACATACATACATACATACATACATACATACATACATACATACATACATACATACATACATACATACATACATACATACATACATACATACATACATACATACATACATACATACATACATACATACATATACATACATACATACATACATACATACATACATACATACATACATACATACATACATACATACATACATACATACATACATACATACATACATACATACATACATACATACATACATACATACATACATACATACATACATACATACATACATACATACATACATACATACATACATACCTACATACATACATACATACATACATACATACATACATACATACATACATACATACATACATACATACATACATACATACATACATACATACATACATACATACATACACATACATACATACATACATACATACATACATACATACATACATACATACATACATACATACATCATGCATACATACACGTAAAGAGGGATTCACGCTCTTAGGCACACACACTGAACAAAAATGTCTTATGTAACTAAACGTAATCATCACACTATATTGAACAAAAATATAAACGGATCATGTAAAGTGTTTGTCCCATGTTTCATGAGCTGAAATATAAGATCCAAGAAATGTTCCATGCGCACAACAAGCTTATTTCTCTCAAATTTTGTGCACACATTTGTTTACATCCCTGTTAGTGAGCACTTTCCTTTGCCAAGATAATCCATCCACCTGACAGGTGTGGCATATCAAGAAGCTGATTTAACAGCATGATCATTACACAGGTGCACCTTGTGCTGGGGACAACAAAAGGCCACTCTAAAATGTGCAGTTTTGTCACACAACACAACGCCACAAATGTCTCAAGTTTTGAGGGAGCGTGAAATTGGCCTGCTGACTGCAGGAATGTCCACCAGAGCTGTTAACAGATAGTTTTATGTTCATTTCTCTACCAAAGTCGTTTAAGAGAATTTAGCAGCACGTCCAACCGGTCTCACAACCGCAGACCATGTGTATCGCCATCACCTCCTGTTTCAGCATGATAATGCACAGCCCCATGTCGCAAGGATCTATACACAATTCCTGGAAGCTGAAAAAGTCCCAGTTCTTCCATGGCCTGCATTCCATTGAAGAGGAGTGGGCCAATATGCCACAGGCCACAATCAACAACCTGATCAACTCTATGTGAAGAAGATGTGTCGTGCTGCATGAGGTAAATGGTGGTCACCCCAGATACTGACAGGTTTTCTGATCCACGCCCCTACTTTTTTTTTTTTTAAAGGTATCTGTGACCAACAAATGCATATATGTATTCCTACTCAAGCGAAATCCATATATTAGGGCCTAATGAATTTAGTTCATGTGATTTATTTCCTTATATGAACTGTAACTCAGTGAAAATGTATATTTTTGTTTCAGAATACATACAAATGTGCTTGATTACACACACAGACACACAGTGTAGCCTACAGGCTGAAGAGAAGCTCCCACTAAGGAACTAAAGGCTAATCCCATTGCTATCAGCTAATGCTAAGTATACGCAACCTCCCACACATGTATATACCGGCAGGTGTGTGTGTGTGTGTGTGTGTGTGTGTGTGTGTGTGTGTGTGTGTGCCAGTGTGTGTGTGTGTGGACTGTAACCTCTTGTATCTTTGTGGTATAACTCTTTCTCCAGTCCCATTGGTGTATATTTATTAGAGTGTTTAAAGGTTAACATACTGTATGTTGACTGTGATACTATGTCACTGCTCCAGAGTCAGTTATACACACACACACACACACACACACACACACACACACACACACACACACACACACACACACACACACACACTGCTATCAGACCCTGCGGATATCTTCGGTGACCTCTATCACATTGGCCTGATTAAATTATTTTAGTGAGTTTAATCACGAGCAGATTTAATTCAGATTCTGTCTGCTTTGAGTCAAAGGAGTTGCAAGGGTCAAAATATTACCATATTCATTAGCTGTGTTTACTGGGTGACACTGTATTCCAGTGGCTGGGTTTTCTCCATTAAAGAGGCAGTGGTATATTAAAGAGCTAATGTTTTGTGGTAAACAGCTAATGACTGGTAATAGAACACTGGTCATAGTCCCCTGTAGCTCAGTTGGTAGGGCATGGCGCTTGCAATGCCGGGGTTGTGGGTTCGTTTCCCACGGGGGGGCCAGTATGAAAATGTATGCACTCACTAACTGTAAGTCGCTCTGGATAAGAGCGTCTGCTAAATGACTAAAAAGTAAATGACTGGGGCTGGAAAAATTGTAACCACTCAAATTTGCAGATGGAGCTATGAATGCAAGGCATGACCATGCATGAGGTCAAAATGATATTTAAAAGTCCGAAAATGAATGCACCAATCCCAGATTGCCCATTAAATTAGACTTGTTCTGCATAAGAACTTACCATACAGTGAGAGCATACATATTTAGTATGTGATTGCGATCCCTTTGGGTTTGAACCCATGATCTCGGCGTTGCTAGTGGCATGCTCTTACCCACCAATCCACTCAGGACCTAACCTTCTGTTAAGTTATGTTTTTCTGACCTCCCTCCTACACACACTTCCCTCATCACATGATCAACACAAGTCAACAAGTTAGTACAAGTCAGTACAAGTCAGAAGGTCTTTGATCTGAACCACCCTTTCCATTTGAATAGCTCTGTCCTGGTTCAAGTCAAACCTTCCTCAGAAAAACCAGCTATCAGCAGATAAATATTGATGTATATTTCCAACTTTTCATGGGGAGAACGGGATATTTGATGCTTATGAAAGCCCGGTTAGAAACACGCTTGCGTGTGTGGGTGTGCGTGTGCACGTGTGTGTGTGGGTGTGCACATGTGTGTGTGTGTGTGTGCATGCTTGTGTGTGTGATTGCAACACAACAGTAGAAAGCTCTATGTCATGAATAATTGAACAGCATCAGAGAAAGAGGAAAACCTTTTTGAATAGAAGGGACCTTTTGGGAATGCTTCAAAGCTGATTCAATAGCCGGCGAAAACCTCTCCTGCTTTATCCTCTCTGCCTGTCTAAAATCCTGGCCTGTTGCTGAGAGAGAGAGAGAGAGAGAGAGAGAGAGAGAGAGAGAGAGAGAGAGAGAGAGAGAGAGAGAGACAGACAGAGAGAGACAGACAGAGACAGACAGACAGACAGACAGACAGACAGACAGACAGACAGACAGACAGACAGACAGACAGACAGACAGACAGACAGACAGACAGACAGACAGAGAGACAGACAGACAGAGAGAGAGAGAGAGAGAGAGAGAGAGAGAGAGAGAGAGAGAGAGAGAGAGAGAGAGAGAGAGAGAGAGAGAGAGAGAGAGAGAGAGAGAGAGAGAGAGAGAGAGAGAGAGAGAGAGAGAGAGAGAGAGAGAGAGAGAGAGAGAGAGAGAGAGAGAGAGAGAGAGAGAGAGAGAGAGAGAGAGAGAGAGAGAGAGAGAGAGAGAGAGAGAGAGAGAGAGAGAGAGAGAGAGAGAGAGAGAGAGAGAGAGAGACAAAGAGAGGTCTGATATAGAGGTCCTGGATGGCAGGGAGCTCAGCCCCAGTGATGTACTGGGCTGTCCGCACCACCCTCTGTAGTGACGTGCTATTGCCATACCAAGCAGTGATGCAGTCAGTCAAGATGCTCTCAATGGAACAGCTGTATAACTTTTTGAGGATGTTTGAGGATTTATCTCACGTTCAGTCAGTCTATTGTTTTATAAACAACAAGAACAACATATAATACAGCTATAATTACTTAAAAAGGACAAGACCAAATCGTTTCATACAATTTCTCTGTTGTGCAACTCATTCAAGTCCCTTTTGACGTCACATAGAACAACAAAGCTATCTGACACCATTCTAGTTTAATAGTCTGCTTCCCAAATAGCAACCTTCTCCCTACATGAGCCTATGGGCCCTGGGTAAAAGCACAGCACTATAAAAAGAGTAGGGTGACATTTGTGACGCGTACAGTTTCATCATCTCGATTTACCATCTCTTTCCTTCCTTCCATTGAAGATCAGAATTTCTATTCATGTTCCTATCTAAATCATTTGTATCCATTTTTTCCCTTCGTGTTCAGTGAGCCTCAAAGAAGATTCAGAAAGTTGAAGGTACACACATGCACGCACACACACACACACACACACGCACGCACACACACGCACACACACACGCACAGATGGTTGGGGCAGTGTGTGTCTCCGGGGTTAGCCTGCGCAGTACCTGCTGCATGTGGTGACACCTGGGGCAATGAATGTGTGTGTGTGTGCACGCATGCCTGTGTGTGTGTGTGTGTGTGTGTAATCACAGTCATGTGGACACCAAAGCTTTGCCCTGTGGCCACTCAGCTGCTCATCCTGTGTGTGTCAGCTGCTCATGCTATTCCTGCCTCGGGAAAGGCTTTCAGAATGCCCTGGAATGCAGTTGGGAATTTCCAGAAAACATTTCAGCTAAAGCGGTCAGGAAGGTTCTGTCTGTCTGTGTCTGTCTGCCCTCAGGATAAACAAAAGTTGATGCTAGATGAATCACTACACATCAGATGGATCAGTTGGACTGAAACAACCACCACGTACAATAGAGTGGAGAGTGGTATTGACTGATGACTGAAATACCAGATGCATTATCTATGGTGGGGATGGGAAGATTGGGATGGATGGAGGCAGACATGGAGGGAGAAATGGAGGGAGAAGCATGGAAGGATGTAGGGATTTAGATATAGAGTGAAGGAGGAAGAAATGGATAGAATAATGGATGGACGGTTGGATGGATGGATGGATGGATGGACGGATGGATTAACATTGCCAAACAGACAGACAAACTCACAGTTAAACATCATCTTTTAAATGATAGACAGACACACAGAGAGAGAGAGACAGCATGTTATATGAATCAGAACAGGGCTACCAATTATCTTGTTCCCTCTCCAACCCTTCAGTGAAAACCATAATTATAGATACTATTTTAATGTCTCTCTGTGTGTGTGTGTGTGTGTGTGTGTGTGTGTGTGTGTGTGTGTGTGTGTGTGTGTGTGTGTGTGTGTGTGTGTGTATTATAGACAGTATGTTAATGGAAACATTTTCAGAGCAGTCTGGCTGACTTGCAGAGGTTTAGCAACTGCCTCTAATTGCACAGCATCGCATGACTCAGATATTTAGAGTGATGCAGAGAGGGAGGGAGAGAACGTGAGTGAGAGAGAAAGGTAAAGAGGGAGAGAGGTGGTGGGGGGGGGGGGGGGGGGGGGGGGTAGAGCAGTGGAGGCTGGTGAGGGAAGGACGGCTCATAATAATATTAAAGGAGTGAATGGAATGGCATCAAAAACACCCGGAAACCATGGAAACCTTGGAAACCATGGAAACCTTGTGTTTGATGTACTTGATACGGTTCTACTGAATCCGCTCCAGTCATTGCCACGAGCCCGTCCTCCCCAATTAGGGTGCCACCAACCTCCTGTGGGATAGAGAGGGGGAAGAGAGAGAGAGAGAGAGGAAGGGAGGTAAAGAAAGATCATTTCCTGCCGGTCATATTACAAATATGTTAATTATTTCTTCTTCTCTGTGTACTTAGAGGATTAGTTTACTATACTTTACTTTGAGAGAATAGCCAGTTTCTAAAAAAAATAGCTCTGTAAGCGTCTCATCAAGAGAAGAACATCCTAAACCTTGTGTTTATACTTCCTGGTCAGAGAGGGGCGAGAGCATAGAGAATAATAGAGGCCTCTAGTGGTCAAAAGGCCGTTTTAGCGTCGGCAGCGCCATTGACGGCTTCCACCATGCTTCCACCACTTTAAAGTAGTCAAAGTAGTCAACTGGGTGGTGATTCCTATGGGGTTGTAGCCTCAATGACGCTGCCTATACTGTCACTGACGTTATCATTGCACAGATATAAAGAGGAGTCCTCTATCTATCTCTATGGGCTAGAGAGAAGGAGTTGCTGGGATCCCTTCCATCCAGGAAGTCCCATGACCTCCCCTTTACCACTCCCACGTCAACACCCGCACACACACACACGCACGCACGCACGCACGCACGCACGCACGCACGCACGCACGCACGCACCACGCACACACACACACACACACACACACACACACACACACACACACACACACACACACACACACACACACACACACACACACACACACACACACACACACACACACACATATACACTGTGTCTTGTCCTTGCTCATGTTTGGGGACAATGTCATGCTTTTCCATTAATAACAGTTGGCTATTGGACCCAGCTTGAGTGACAGAAAAGTTCTAAAAGCGTGACATTTACGTTTTGAGTTTTTGTTAAATCACGCGAATCTAGTTTATGAATCGGTGCGGTTCTATTGGGTTCTGTTGGGTTTTATTAGGTTTTATTGGGTTCTATTGGGTTCTATTGGGTTTTATTGCTGACATGGTTCACAGCAGGGAAGGAAGAGTACATCAGTATGGCAGAATCCTTCTTGCCTTGATCATTTGCATGAAAATAACCCTCCACCCTCCTCCACCGCAACCAGACTCAATAACCCTCCACCCTCCTCCACCAACCAGACTCAACCAGACTCAATACCCCTCCACCCAACCAGACTCAATACCCCTCCACCACAACCAGACTCACCCTCCATCCCTCCTCCACCGCAATAACCCCTCCACCTCCTCCACCGCAACCTCCACCCTCCTCCACCACAACCAATACAACCAGACTCAATAACCCTCCACCCTCCTCCACCGCTCCTCCACCGCAACCAGACTCAATACCCCTCCACCCTCCTCCACCGCAACCAGACTCAATACCCCTCCACCCTCCTCCACCACAACCAGACTCAATAACCCTCCATCCTCCTCCACCACAACCAGACTCAATACCCCTCCACCCTCCTCCTCCACCGCAAATACAGACTCAATAACCCCAACCAGACTCAATAACCCTCCACCCTCCTCCACCCCAACCAGACTCAATACCAGACCGCAACCAGACTCAATACCCCTCCACCCTCCTCCACCACAACCAGACTCAATAACCCTCCACCCTCCTCCACCCCAACAAGACTCAATAACCCTCCACCCTCCTCCACCCCAACCAGACTCAATAACCCTCCACCCTCCTCCACCGCAACCAGACTCAATAACCCTCCACCCTCCTCCACCCCAACAAGACTCAATAACCCTCCACCCTCCTCCACCCCAACAAGACTCAATAACCCTCCACCCTCCTCCACCCCAACAAGACTCAATAACCCTCCACCCTCCTCCACATGACTAACCAGACTCAAACCCTCCACCCTCAATAACACCTCTCCTCCACCCCCTCCAACCCAACAAGACTCAATAACCTCCACCCTCAATAACTCTCCACCCCTTCCACCCAGACTCAATATCCATACAGAGGACCTGGACCTCAGGGCTTTCAAACAATACAATAACCAATACATGTTCTGAATGTATTGACATGACACCATCATGCTTTCACTGTACCTCTCTGTAGAGAGAGGGAGAGAGAGAGAGAGAGAGAGAGAGAGAGAGAGAGAGAGAGAGAGAGAGAGAGAGACAGACAGGTCCATTCAGTCATTCATACAACTACTGATTCTAGCCTTGTAATCACCTTCAGTTCAACTGAAAGTTTTTTAAAAAATGAACCTCCTAAAAGTGATTAATTGGCTTATATGAAAGTGGCTTATAAGTCTTTAAAGTCTATTATAAATCCATCAGAACATAAGTAAACCTAAACCCTGCTCATCGTCAGTATTGGGTTGATCAGTTACTAATCCTGGAGGCTTGTCTAGAAGTACTTAATCCCAGTGTTAGAGTTGAAGAGCGAGAGAAGGGGTCTAATGCTGATGCTCTGAGATGTGGACGGCATCAGCCTGATAAGATATTGTTTTCACACACACACACATACGCACACACGCACGCACACTTTCTCTATGCTCTAAGATGTGGTTTGATGGTGTTAGCCTGATAAGATTTTGTTTTCTCTGGGTGAAGCAGAGGGGGCTTAAAAAGACGTAACACTGATGCAACCTTCAGAAAGAGACGCTCTTCCCCTCAACAGCCGTGCTGCACACACACACACACACACACACACACACACACACACACACACACACACACACACACACACACACACACACACACACACACACACACACACACACACACACACACACACACACTGTTGCCTGCGTCCATCCTATAACTGAACACTACATATGTGTGTGTGTGTGTGTGTGTGTGTGTGTGTGTGTGTGTCTACGTCTGTGTGTGTGTGTCATGTCAGTGTGTGTGTGTGTGTGTGTACTGCTGTCACGAAACAACAAGGGCTCCGTATGATGTGCAACAGCCCCATCCTCCTCAACAGTTATTTTAGACTGGTTTCAGATCAGATCATGGTGTATTATTTGTGATAGAGCTCGGAGGGGTTTTGTCTTGTATTCAGTTGAACACGTGAGTCTGTTGTAGACATTGGGGAATGAAGGCTCTGCCTAGTAACCTGCCTGTAGACACAGTGTTCTTACTGAATGGCACCCTATTCAGACCCCTATGGGCCCATGGTCAAAAGTAGTGCACTACATAGGGAATGGAGTGACATTTGGGACTCAAACACTGTCCTAGCATCTGTTGTCTCTTACTCTTTCCCTATCTATTGCCATAATCAGACTGTAATTAAACCTGGCTCCAGATCAGACTGTAATTAAACCTGGCTCCAGATCAGACTGTAAATTAAACCTGGCTCCAGATCAGTCTTAACTTAAACCTGGCTCCATATCAGCCTTAACTAACCTATGTTTGCTCCAGATCAGTCTTAACTAAACCTAGCTCCATCGAGTCACCGTTCTTAATACTAAATTAAAGTCCTGTTCACAGGAAAAAAACTAAACTATGGTCTGTTCACAGGGAAATACTAAACTATGGTCTGTTCACAGGGGGAAAAAAACTATGGACCCCTGGTCCCACCAAAAACCACGCCGGGATCTCCCCATCCGCTTGTCACCCCTAAACTATCTCCCTTCCACCTTCTTAACCCTCTTTATCCCTCTATAAAGAGCTCGGCTGGAGGGGGTGAGGGGAGGGGATGAGGGGAGCGGGTGAGGGGAGGGGATGAGGGGAGGGGGTGAAGTGGGTGAAGGGGGAGGGGAGGGGAGGGTTGGAGGGGATCCTCCCCCCATGCAGACAGATGGAGACCTGAGGCACAGCACCGGGAGTCCCACTTTGATGCCCCCCTCCTCCCTCCTGGTCTCGCCCCTCCTCCCACTCTGCTCCCCCTCACCCCTCCCTCTGTGCTCAGCCAGCAAAAAGAGAGGAGGATAAGGAACAATCAGATGAAGTTAGTTAAAATAAAAAATAAAGTTAGGCCGCTTGGGAGCAGCGCTACAGGGAGAGGAAGCCATGCTCTGTTACTCACAGGGAGGGAAGCCATGCTCTGTTACTCACAGGGAGATGAAGCCATGCTCTGTTACTCACAGGGAGAGGAAGCCATGCTCTGTTACTCACAGGGAGAGGAAGCCATGCTCTGTTACTCACAGGGAGAGGAAGCCATGCTCTGTTACTCACAGGGAGAGGCTTTGTTAGCCATGCTCTGTTACTCACAGGGAGAGGAAGCCATGCTCTGTTACTCACAGGGAGAGGAAGCCATGCTCTGTTACTCACAGGGAGAGGGGAGAGGAGCCATGCTCTGTTACTCATAGGGAGAGGAAGCCATGCTCTGTTACTCACAGGGAGAGGAAGCCATGCTCTGTTACTCACAGGGAGAGGAAGCCATGCTCTGTTACTCACAGGGAGAGGAAGCCATGCTCTGTTACTCACAGGGAGAGGAAGCCATGCTCTGTTACTCACAGGGAGGAAGCCATGCTCTGTTACTCACAGGGAGAGGAAGCCATGCTCTGTTACTCACAGGGAGAGGAAGCCATGCTCTGTTACTCACAGGGGTGCGAAAGGCTCTGTTACTCACAGGGAGGAAGCCATGCTCTGTTACTCACAGGGAGAGGACGCCATGCTCTGTTACTCACAGGGAGAGGAAGCCATGCTCTGTTACTCACAGGGAGAGGAAATGCTCTGCTACTACAGGGAGTTGCTCTGTTCACAAAGGAAATACTCTGTTACACAATGGTGCTCTGTTACTCACAGGGAGGGGAAGCCATGCTCTGTTGCTCACAGGGAAAGATTAAACTATGTCCATATGCAATGTTGTTACTCATAGAAAGAAGAGCCATGACCACAGTACTACACTATTCTGGTTCCAGGGAAAGACTACATACAGTCTGTTCACAGGGAAAGATTAAACTATGTCCAATTGCTGTTATTACTCAGAGGGAAAAGACAGACCCATAGTTTGGCCATAATACAGTGAAAAAAATAGTGTACATTACTGTTACTCAGAGGGAAAGACAAACTATAGTTCATATTATACACAGTGACAGTGGACTAAAGTAAAAGGAAAGTGAGGCTATATGTAAAATTATTACTCATATGGAAAAGCCAGTCTGGATTTGAAAAAGGGAGTGCATATGAGAAAAACAGTCAGTTTGACACAGGAACCGAGGGGGATGGAAGGGGAGGCTAAATATGTT
>CM072220.1:12008687-12013687 GCA_036851935.1 Coregonus suidteri
GGTAGAGTAGAGTAGTTTAGTGTAGTGTAGGGTAAAGTAGAGTAGAGTAGTGTAGGGTAGAGTAGAGTAGTGTATATATATATTTTATAGCCATAGGGGGAGTTTCTATACTTGAGGCTTTTCTTTTCTTGTTTAGCCATCCGGATGCAAGATGCCGGGAAACTGAAGTCTGTTCATGTTTCACTACAACAACAATGTCCCTTCAGCCAAGTTCACTATGGGTCCCCAAACACCCTCCCCCTTTCTCTCTCTCTCTCCCTCTCCCTCTCTCTCTCTCTCTCTCTCTCTCTCTCTCTCTCCTCTCTCTCTCTCTCTCTCTCTCTCTCTCTCTCTCTCTCTCTCTCTCTCTCTCTCTCTCTCTCTCTCTCTCTCTCTCTCTCTCTCTCTCTCTCTCTCTCTCTCTCTCTCTCTCTCTCTCTCTCTCTCTCTCTCTCTCTCTCTCTCTCTCTCTCTCTCTCTCTCTCTCTCTCTCTCTCTCTCTCTCTCTCTCTCTCTCTCCCCTCTCTCTCCTCTCTCTCTCTCTCTCTCTCTCTCTCTCTCTCTCTCTCTCTCTCTCTCTCTCTCTCTCTCTCTCTCTCTCTCTCTCTCTCTCTCCTCTCTCTCTCTCTCTCTCTCTCTCTCTCTCTCTCTCTCTCTCTCTCTCTCTCTCTCTCTCTCTCTCTCTCTCTTTCTCTCTATCTTTCTTTCTCTCTCCATCATTCTCTCTCTCTTTTCCTATTCATCTTTCTCTGCTTCTCTCTCATTCCCCCGTCTCTCTTTCTCTTCCTCTGTCTTCCTCTCTCTCCATCCCCCCTCTCTCTTTCTCCCTCTCTCCCTCTCATTCTTCCCCTCTTCTCCTCTTTCCCTCCCTTCCTCTCTCCTCCTCTTCTACTCTCACGCATTCCCACAACTCAGCACAACCCTGAAGCTACGGTCGCCACAACTCTTTTTCCAGTCTCCAGATCATTAGTGACCATGCACAACACAACACTGCCTCAGTTCAGTGCCCAAGTTTCAGACGTCTGGTTGAACATGGTGATATAAAAATGAGAAAGCAGCTATGATAACATCGTACACACAAAGGGCACAAGTGTTCCCTCTGAATGGCCACTTGGACCCCATGTCAGGCCTGGGTATCCGGGCAAGCATTATAACTATATCCATATGTGGAGACACACACACACACACACACTCCGTATGGAGAATTTAAAACAAACAAACCACACAGAATTTACTGCCAGGTTTGACGTGTCATCTCTACCGAGAAGGACAAGAACAAAGATTTTCAAAGCTAGGCACACACACACACACACACACACACGCACGCACGCACACACACACACACACACACACACACACACACACACACACACACACACACACACACACACACACACACACACACACACACACACACACACACACACACACACACACACACACACGCACACACGCACACACACACACACACGCACACACGCACACACACACACACACACACACACACACACACACACACACACACACACACACACACACACACACACACACACACACACACACACACACACACACACACACACACACACACACACACACACACACACACACACACACACACACACACACACACACACACACACACACACACACACACACACAGGCCAGGGCCATGAATGCACCATTGATCAGTGGCCTGCTAGGCTGTTACTCATGGAGAGAACTAAATGTATAAATGACTAAATAAACGTCGGGCTAGACATTGTTAATTGATTTCACTTCGTTTTTTATCAGCAATCAGACCCACTGAGTTATGTGAAGGATAATAAGTCAATAAGCAGGAAGAGATTCAGAAGGCTGAACTATGGTGGAATAGAGGGGAAAGACAAGAGGAGAGGAGAGGAGAGGAGAGGAAGGAGAGGAGAGGAGAGTAGAGGAGAGGAGAGGAGAGGAGGAGAGGAGAGTGTTGTCTCTGACAGTAGACTACCTCCATATCTCCTCCTGTTGTCTCTGACAGTAGACTACCTCCATATCTCCTCATGTTGTCTCTGACAGTAGACTACCTCCATATCTCCTCCTCTCCTGTTGTCTCTGACAGTAGACTACCTCCATATCTCCTCCTCTCCTGTTGTCTCTGACAGTAGACTACCTCCATATCTCCTCCTCTCCTGTTGTCTCTGACAGTAGACTACCTCCATATCTCCTCCTGTTGTCTCTGACAGTAGACTACCTCCATATCTCCTCCTGTTGTCTCTGACAGTAGACTACCTCCATATCATCTCCTCCTGTTGTCTCTGACAGTAGACTACCTCCATATCTCCTCCTGTTGTCTCTGACAGTAGACTACCTCCATATCACCTCCTCTCCTGTTGTCTCTGACAGTAGACTACCTCCATATCTCCTCATGTTGTCTCTGACAGTAGACTACCTCCATATCTCCTCCTGTTGTCTCTGACAGTAGACTACCTCCATATCTCCTCTCTGTTGTCTCTGACAGTAGACTACCTCCATATCTCCTCCTGTTGTCTCTGACAGTAGACTACCTCCATATCTCCTCCTGTTGTCTCTGACAGTAGACTACCTCCATATCTCCTCCTGTTGTCTCTGACAGTAGACTACCTCCATATCTCCTCCTGTTGTCTCTGACAGTAGACTACCTCCATATCTCCTCCTGTTGTCTCTGACAGTAGACTACCTCCATATCTCCTCCTCTCCTGTTGTCTCTGACAGTAGACTACCTCCATATCCTCTCTCCTCCATGTTGTCTCTCTGACAGTAGACTACCTCCATATCAGTAGACTACCTCCATCTCTCCTGTTGTCTCTGACAGTAGACTACCTCCATATCTCCTCCTGTTGTCTCTGACAGTAGACTACCTCCATATCTCCTCCTGTTGTCTCTCTGACAGTAGACTACCTCCATATCTCCTCCTCTTGTTGTCTCTGACAGTAGACTACCTCCATATCTCCTCCTGTTGTCTCTGACAGTAGACTACCTCCATATCTCCTCCTCCTGTTGTCTCTGACAGTAGACTACCTCCATATCTCCTCCTGTTGTCTCTGACAGTAGACTACCTCCATATCTCCTCCTGTTTGTCTCTGACAGTAGACTACCTCCATATCTCCTCCTGTTGTCTCTGACAGTAGACTACCTCCATATCACCTCCTCCTGTTCTCTCCTGTCTCTCTGACAGTAGACTACCTCCATATCTCCTCCTGTTTGTCTCTGACAGTAGACTACCTCCATATCTCCTCCTGTTGTTGTCTCTGACAGTAGACTACCTCCATATCTCCTCCTGTTGTCTGTCTCCAGTAGACTACCTCCATATATCTCCTCCTCCCTGTTGTCTCTGACAGTAGACTACCTCCATATCTCCTCCTGTTGTCTCTGACAGTAGACTACCTCCATATCTCCTCCTCCTGTCTGTCTCAGTAGACTACCTCCATATCTCCTCCTGTTGTCTCTGACAGTAGACTACCTCCATATCCTCCTCCTGTTGTCTCTGACAGTAGACTACCTCCATATCTCCTCCTGTTGTCTCTGACAGTAGACTACCTCCATATCTCCTCCTGTTGTCTCTGACAGTAGACTACCTCCATATCTCCTCCTGTTGTCTCTGACAGTAGACTACCTCCATATCTCCTCCTGTTGTCTCTGACAGTAGACTACCTCCATATCTCCTCCTGTTGTCTCTGACAGTAGACTACCTCCATATCTCCTCCTGTTGTCTCTGACAGTAGACTACCTCCATATCTCCTCCTGTTGTTGTCTCTGACAGTAGACTACCTCCATATCTCCTCCTCTCCTGTGTCTCTGACAGTAGACTACCTCCATATCTCCTCCTGTTGTCTCTCACAGTAGACTACCTCCATATCTCCTCCTGTTGTCTCTGACAGTAGACTACCTCCATATCTCCTCATGTGTGTCTCTCTCTCCTCCTGTTGTAGACTACCTCCATATCTCCTCATGTTGTCTCTGTTGTCTCTGACAGTAGACTACCTCCATATCTCCTCCTGTTGTCTCTGACAGTAGACTACCTCCATATCTCCTCCTCTCCTGTTGTCTCTGACAGTAGACTACCTCCATATCTCCTCCTGTTGTCTCTGACAGTAGACTACCTCCATATCTCCTCCTGTTGTCTCTGACAGTAGACTACCTCCATATCTCCTCCTGTTGTCTCTGACAGTAGACTACCTCCATATCACCTCCTGTTGTCTCTGACAGTAGACTACCTCCATATCTCTCCTCATTTGTCTCTGACAGTAGACTACCTCCATATCTCCTCTCCTGTTGTCTCTGACAGTAGACTACCTCCATATCTCCTCATGTTGTCTCTGACAGTAGACTACCTCCATATCTCCTCATGTTGTCTCTGACAGTAGACTACCTCCATATCTCCTCCTGTTGTCTCTGACAGTAGACTACCTCCATATCTCCTCCTGTTGTCTCTCTGACATAGACTACCTCCATATCTCCTCCTGTGTTGTCTCTGACAGTAGACTACCTCCATATCTCCTCCTCCTTTGTCTCTCAGTGACAGTAGACTACCTCCATATCTCCTCCTGTTGTCTCTGACAGTAGACTACCTCCATATCTCCTCACTGTTGTCTCTGACAGTAGACTACCTCCATATCTCCTCTGTTGTCTCTGACAGTAGACTACCTCCATATCTCCTCCTGTTGTCTCTGACAGTAGACTACCTCCATATCTCCTCCTGTTGTCTCTGACAGTAGACTACCTCCATATCTCCTCCTGTTGTCTCTGACAGTAGACTACCTCCATATAACCTCCTGTTGTCTCTCACAGTAGACTACCTCCATATCACCTCCTGTTGTCTCTCACAGTAGACTACCTCCATATCTCCTCCTGTTGTCTCTGACAGTAGACTACCTCCATATCTCCTCCTGTTGTTGTCTCTGACAGTAGACTACCTCCATATCTCCTCCTGTTGTCTCTGACAGTAGACTACCTCCATATCTCCTCCTGTTGTCTCTGACAGTAGACTACCTCCATATCTCTCC
>CM072220.1:12018687-12031187 GCA_036851935.1 Coregonus suidteri
TTATTAATGCGTTTGAGCCAATCAGTTGTGTTGTGACAAGGTAGGGTTGGTATACAGAAGATAGCCCTATTTGGTATTGTTTCTTTAATCAGCAGCACAACAGTTTTCAGCTGTGCTAACATAATTGCAAAAGGGTTTTCTAATGATCAATTAGCCTTTTAAAATGATAAACTTGGATTAGCAAACACAACGTGCCATTGGAACACAGGACTGATGGTTGCTGATAATGGGCCTCTGTATGCCTATGTAGATATTCCATTACAAAATCAGCCGTTTACAGCTACAATAGCCATTTACAACATTAACAATGTCTAAACTGTATTTTTGATCAATTTGATGTTATTTTAATTGACAAAAAAAATGCTTTTCTTTCGAACACAAATGACATTTCTAAGTGAGCCCTAACTTTTGAACAGTAGTGCATTTGGAAAGTATTCAGACCCCTTGACTTTTCCCACATTTTGTTATGTTACAGCCTTATTCTAAAATGGATTAAATCGTCGTTTTTCCCCCCTAATCAGTCTACACATAATACCCCATAATGACAAAGGAAAAACAAGCTTTTACAATTTTTTGCAAACTTATTACACAAAACCCCCCAGAAATATCACATTTACAGAAGTATTCAGAACCTTTACTCAGTACTTTGTTGAAGCACCTTTGGCAGCGATTACAGCCTCAAGTCTTCTTAGGAATGACGCTACAAGCTTGGCACACCTGTATTTAGGGAGTTTCTCCCATTCTTCTCTGCAGATCCTCTCAAGCTCTGTCAGGTTGGATGGGGAGCGTTGCTGCACAGCTTTTTTCAGGTCTCTCCAGAGATGTTCGATCATGTTCAAGTTCGTGCTCTGGCTGGGCCACTCAAGGACATTCAGAGACTTGTCCTGAAGCCACTCCTGCATTGTCTTGGCTGTGTGCTTAGGGTCGTTGTCCTGTTGGAAGGTGAACCTTTGCCCCAGTCTGAGGTCCTGAGCGCTCTGGAGCAGGTTTTCATCAAGGATCTCTCTGTACTTTTTTCCGTTCATCTTTGCCTTGATCCTGACTAGACTCCCAGTCCCTGCCGCTAAAAAACATCCCCACAGCATGATGCTGCCACCACCATGTTTCACCGTAGGGATGGCGCCAGGTTTCTTCCAGACGTGACGCTTGGCAGTCAGGCCAAAGAGTTCAATCTTGCTTTCATCAGACCAGAGAATCTTGTTTCTCATGGTCTGAGAGTCCTTTAGGTGCCTTTTGGCAAACTCCAAGCGGGCTGTCATGTGCCTTTTACTGAGGAGTGGCTTCCATCTACCATAAAGGCCTGTTTGGTGGAGTGCTGCAGAGATGGTTGTCCTTCTGGAAGGTTCTCCCATCTCCACGGAGGAACTCTAAAGCTCTGTCAGAGTGACCATCGCATTCTTGGTCACCTCCCTGACCAAGGCCCTTCTCCCCCGATTGCTCAGTTTGGTCCGGGCGGCCAGCTCTAGGAAGAGTCTTGGTGGTTCCAAACTTCTTCCATTTACGAATGATGGAGGGTCCTGTTTTCTTGGGGACCTTCAAATGCTGCAGAAATATGTTGGTACCCTTCCCCAGATCTGTGCCTCTACACAATCCTGTCTTGGAGCTCTACTGACAATTCCTTCAACCTCATGGCTTGTTTTTTGCTCTGACATACACTGTCAACTGTAGGACCTTATAGAGATAGGTGTGTGCCTTTCCAAATCATGTCCAATTAATTGAATTTACCATAGGTGGACTCCAATCAAGTTGTAGAAACATCTCAAGGATGATCAATGGGAACAGGATGCACCTGAGCTCAATTTCGAGTCTCATAGCAAAGGGTCTGAATACTTATGCAACATGGCATTTTGATGCTTGAAATATACAGCAGTAGCCAGTTTGGGCGATCACATTGGAGAACATGGTTTAATACCAATACATGTGACTCAGTTCAATAGAAACTGTTGTTCAATAGAAACTGTGGAATTTGCACTGTTGAGTTCCTTGATGAGAACTAGATCAAGGAAAGTTAATCACATAAATAATGTGAGATGATATTGATCTCTGACTTCCACACAAACACACGCTCACAAAACACACACACACACACACACACACACACACCACACACACACACACACACACACACACACACACACACACACACACACACACACACACACACACACACACTCCCCTCTCTCTCTCTCTCTCTCTCTCTCTCTCTCTCTCTCTCTCTCTCTCTCTCTCTCTCTCTCTCTCTCTCTCTCTCTCTCTCTCTCTCTCTCTCTCTCTCTCTCTCTCTCTCTCTCTCTCTCTCTCTCTCTCTCTCTCTTTCTCGGAGACATGAATAGACTAGTAATCATTGCCTTTCAAATGACTGGCTGGTTCCCTGTTATAGTCCAAGACACACAGAGAGAGAGAGGCTGAACAGCTGTTTATGGATTTACTGACAAAAGATGAAATGTCTGAGTGTCCAGCACAACATGACCAGTCTAATGCATGAGTCTGCCTGCACTAATCCTTACTGTAAGTCTATCCAAAATGGGTTATTAGAGAATACAAAAAATGTATATTTTTTGTTCATCTCCTGGTCACACATTTGGAGGTTTGGAAGTTTGTCAAAGAGAAAGACATTAAATGACAAAGTAGTGCCATGATTTGCACACACACAAACGCACAGTAGTGACACTTAATGGAAGTCAATACAAAGCAATGTTAGAGTTCAACTCATTTGAGTTAATTACCTTTACATTTTATAATGTAGTCAGGGTAATTAGATGTGAGAAATCCTTGATGAGGGACATTAAATCACCATGACTACCACAGTAAACACACCAAAATTAGAACCCCTGTTTGTATCCGTGATAAAACTGGTTTGGAATGTATAGAATTCCAGCGAAACAGAGACATCAATTTCAATCGTTCATCAATAGAGGTTGTCAAATCAAATCAAATTTTATTTGTCACATACACGTGTTTAGCAGATGTTATTGCGGGTGTAGCGAAATGCTTGTGCTTCTAGCTCCGACAGTGCAGTAATATCTAACAAGTAATATCTAAAAATGTCACAACATATACCCAATACACGCAAATTTAAGTAAGGAAAGGAATTTAAGAATATGTACAGTGAGGGAAAAAAGTATTTGATCCCCCGTTGATTTTGTAAATTTGCCCACTGACAAAGACATGATCAGTCTATAATTTTAATGGTAGGTTTATTTGAACAGTGAGAGACAGAATAACAACAATAAAATCTAGAAAAATGCATGTCAAAAATGTTATAAATTGATTTGCATTTTAATGAGGGAAATACGTTTTTGACCCCTCTGCAAAACACGACTTAGTACTTGGTGGCAAAACCCTTGTTGGAAATCACAGAGGTCAGACGTTTCTTGTAGTTGGCCACCAGGTTTGCACACATCTCAGGAGGGATTTTGTCCCACTCCTCTTTGCAGATCTTCTCCAAGTCATTAAGGTTTCGAGGCTGACGTTTGGCAACTCAAACCTTCAGCTCCCTCCATAGATTTTCTATGGGATTAAGCTCTGAAGACTGGCTAGGCCACTCCAGGACCTTAATGTGCTTCTTCTTGAGCCACTCCTTTGTTGCCTTGGCCATGTGTTTTGGGTCATTGTCATGCTGGAATACCCATCCACGACCCATTTTCAATGCCCTGGCTGAGGGAAGGAGGTTCTCACCCAAGATTTGAACGTACATGGCCCCGTCCATCGTCCCTTTGATGCGGTGAAGTTGTCCTGTCCCCTTAGCAGAAAAACACCCCCAAAGCATAATGTTTCCACCTCCATGTTTGACGGTGGGGATGGTGTTCTTGGGGTCATAGGCAGCATTCCTCCTCCTCCAAAGACGGCGAATAGAGTTGATGGCAAAGAGCTCAATTTTGGTCTCATCTGACCACAAGACTTTCACCCAGTTCTCCTCTGAATCATTCAGATGCTCATGGCAATCTTCAGACGGGCCTGTACATGTGCTTTCTTGAGCAGGGGGACCTTGCGGGCGCTGCAGGATTTCAGTCCTTCACGGCGTAGTGTGTTACCAATTGTTTTCTTGGTGACTATGGTCCCAGCTGCCTTGAGATCATTGACAAGATCCTACCGTGTAGTTCTTGGCTGATTCCTCACCGTTCTCATGATCATTGCAACTCCACGAGGTGAGATCTTGCATGGAGCCCCAGGCCGAGGGAGATTGACAGTTCTTTTGTGTTTCTTCCATTTGCGAATAATCGCACCAACTGTTGTCACCTTCTCACCAAGCTGCTTGGCGATGGTCTTGTAGCCCATTCCAGCCTTGTGTAGGTCTACAATCTTGTCCCTGACATCCTTGGAGAGCTCTTTGGTCTTGGCCATGGTGGAGAGTTTGAATCTGATTGATTGATTGCTTCTGTGGACAGGTGTCTTTTATACAGGTAACAAGCTGAGATTAGGAGCACTCCCTTTAAGAGTGTGTTCCTAATCTCAGCTCGTTACCCGTATAAAAGACACCTGGGAGCCAGAAATCTTTCTGATTGAGAGGGGGTCAAATACTTTTTTCCCTCATTAAAATGCAAATCAATTTATAACATTTTTGACGTGCATTTTTCTGGATTTTTTTGTTGTTATTCTGTCTCTCACTGTTCAAATAAACCTACCATTCAAATTATAGACAAATTTCTTCAGCCTCCTGAGGTTGAAGAGGCTCTGTTGCGCCTTCTTCACCACACTGTCTGCGTGAGTGGACCATTTAAGTTTGTCAGTGATGTGTACGCCAAGGAACATGAAGCTTTCCACCTTCTCCACTGTGGTCCCGTCGATGTGGATAGGGGGGTGCACCCTCTGCTGTTTCCTGAAGTCCACAATCATCTCCTTTGTTTTGTTTTGTTGACGTTGAGTGAGAGGTTATTTTCCTGGCACCACACTCCCAGAGCCCTCACCTCCTCCCTGTAGGCTGTCTCGTCATTGTTGGTAATCAAGCCAACTACTGTTGTGTCGTCTGCAAACTTGATGATTGAGTTGGAGGCGTGCTTGGCCACACAGTCATGGGTGAACAGGGAGTACAGTAGGGGGCTGAGCAGGCACCCTTTTGGGGCCCCAGTGTTGAGGATCAGCGAAGTGGAGATGTTCTTTCCTACTTTCACCACCTGCGGGCGGCCCGTCAGGAAGTCCAGGACCCAGTTGCACAAGGCGGGGTTCAGACCCCAGGGCCTGGAGCTTAATGATGAGCTTGGAGGGTACTATGGTGTTGAATGCTGAGCCGTAGTCATACAGTCCTGTACTGTGTTGATCACTTGTTCCCATTCTGTTACACTCCCCCCTTCTAAAGCTGTCTCCTATAGGATCTAACCATGCTGCTTCAGTTTTCAATATGATGCCACGTCACACACACTGTCCACAGAGATATCCTTAACACTTAACCTTTTGAAGTGAGTTTACACCGGACCTATGCAAGGCTGTCATAAGGATGACATAGTCCCTGTCATAAAATGTTATGACAATTCATAGCAAACCAAAACTAAATGTCAGGTCAAGTCAAGTGTTACAGGGAAATGTCCTTCAGAAACCATCCAACCACCTCACTGACCCTCTTGGTCAACATCTGTGTCCACATCACTCATCTTTGTCTTTGCCCGGCATCCATTATGGCTCCAGAGGCTCCAGATCCACTTCCAACCAGTGAAAAAGTGAAAACTGGGCTTCCGTGTCTCTGAGTCACATCTCTGGAGATGAGAGCTACAGTGAACCCCACATTCATCATTTCCAAGGTGGTGGTCTCCTCAGAGTAAGAGAGAGAGAGTGTGTGTGTTCTCTCTTCCAGAGTGAGCACCTCAGGCCTCCATGCTTGAGAATGGTTGTGTAGAATGTCATCTACCACTGTCTCAGACATCAAACACACACACACACACACACACACACACACACACACACACACACACACACACACACACACACACACACACACACACACACACACACACACACACACACACACACACACACACACACACACACACACACACACACTCACACATCATGGCTCTGGGTAAAGCTTCATTACAACCAACACCTGGAGAGAACCTAGCGACCATCCATCACACAGACACACACACACACACACACACACACACACACACACACACACACACACACACACACTCAGTCACCCACCACATTGCTCTGTCCTAACGTTTCCCGTTCATATTCATTACTATTCATCTTAGTGCCTCTCTGGAACCAGCGTTTTTAATTAAGATATTGTCATTACTTTAGGATGACATGTTACAGCTAGGAGCGTAAGCAAAGCTCAGGAGGTTACAGCAATGCCATCCCCACCCACAACTACATCATCACAATGACATTACAGTGAAGAAATTCTCCTTCTCCTTCCAACACTTGACACTGCTAAACAGATGTATATTGCAAGCGTTCTGCTCTAATTCCAAACCTGCAAACCCAAATGGCACCCTATTCTGTTTATAGTGCACTACTACTTACCAGGGTCCATAGTGAACTGTATAGGGGGGGGGTTGCTATTTGGGGTCCACGTCTAGAGAGAGAAACAGAGAGAGGGGGGGGGGGGGGGTAGAGAGAGAGAGGGAGAGAGAGAGAGGGGAGATAGAGAGAGAGAGCGAGAGAGAGAGCAAGAGAGAAACAGAGAGAGGGATAGAGAGTGCTGTTGGGGGAAAAATACTACATTATTAAACCCTATACACAAACAACAAGTTTGCGGTTAAAATTGGCAAAAGACACACACATTTATTTCCACAGGGCCGTGGAGTGAGACAGGGATTCAGCTTAAGACCCACCCTCTTCAACATATATATCAACAAATTGGCAAGGGCACTAGAATAGTCTGCAACACCCAGCCTCACCCTACTAGAATCTGTCTACTGTTTGCTGATGATCTGGTGCTTCTTCCCCCAACCAAGGAGGGCCTACAGCAGAACCTAGATCTTCTGCACAGATTCTGTCACACCTGAGACCTGACAGTAAATCTCAGTAAGACAAAAACAATGATGTTCCAAGAAAGGTCCAGTTGCCAGGACCATAAATAAAAAATCCATCTAGACACCGTTGCCCTAGAGTACACAGAAAACTATACATACCTCGGCCTAAACATCAGCAACACAGTGCCAACCAAATCATGAGAAAACAAAAAGAGAATTACTTGACACATTGGAAAGAATTAACCAAAAAACTGAGCAAACTGATATGCTATTTGGCTCTAAACAGAGAGTACACAGTGGCAGAATACCTGACCACTGTGACTAACCCAAACTTAAGGAAAGCTTTGACTATGTACAGACCAGAGTCTCCTCAGAGGAGGAAGGGGAGGACCATCCTCCTCAGTGAATTTCATACAAATTTAAATTGTAAAACATTAAAAAAGTTATCCTTTTTAGATAAAACTATACTAAATATAATCACATGTCACCAAATAACTGATTAAAACACACTATTAGCCTCAACAGCACTCTGTCGGGTAACACCATTGTGTAGCCGGAGGACAGCTAGCTTCCGTCCTCCTCTAGGTACATTGACTTCAATACAAAACCTAGTGTCACATCTCCTCCTGTTGCTCCCCTCCGGCGCTCTGATTCGCCAGTCTACTGAGCCACCGGTCTGAGAGCACCACCTCGGCACTACAGGAATGGAATCCCAACGCACCTTAATCACCTCCAGCGCACCTGCACCTCATCTTCTCATCACCACCACTATATAGCCCTGGACTGTTCAGTCAGTGTTGTGTGTAATTGTTAGCGTCGTGTCGTTTAATCGCTCTTTGTTATTCTCTTTCTCATTGTTAAGTAAACCTTTACCTTGTTGATTCCTGCGTCTGTGTCCTGCCTCTTCGTATCCTCAGTACTCATCACACCTAGGAGGCTCATGGTTCTCACCCGCTTCCATAGACTTACACAGTAATTATGACACCTTCCGGAGGACGTCCTCCAGCCTATCAGAGCTATTGCAGTATGAACTGACATGTTGTACACCCAATCAAAGGATCAGAGAATTAATCTAGTACTGAAAGCATAAGCTACAGCTAGCTAGCACTGCAATGTATAAAATGTGGTGAGTAGTTGACTCAAAGAGAGAGAAAGACAATAGTTGAACAGTTTTGAACAAATTAATTTATTCCAAAATGAAGGAGAAGCAAGAGAGAAATAAACGGCAGCTAACACACTTTTGTACATCCCGCCGTTCCGTACATATGACTTATTTTAGCGCCCCAAAAACGTAATACTTCCAGGTCAACTGTAATACGAATACCATTGTAAAGCACAATTTCTCCCCTTTCCAGCAAAATCAATGACGAGACCTTCATGCTGCCCGTCTCTGCATGATTGAAGAAAGCAATGGAGCTCCACCGGGTCTTTTTAACAATGGCGGGTAGGGAAGCGAAAGCTACTGCGTCATAGTGAAAGGGGGAGATACAGTGAGGGAAAAAAGTATTTGATCCCCTGCTGATTTTGCACGTTTGCCCACTGACAAAGACTTGATCAGTCTATAATTTTAATGGTAGGTTTATTTGAACAGTGAGAGACAGAATAACAACAAAAAAATCCAGAAAAAACACATGTCAAAAATGTTATAAATTGATTTGCATTTTAATGAGGGAAATAAGTATTTGACCCCTCTGCAAAACATGACTTAGTACTTGGTGGCAAAACCCTTGTTGGCAATCACAGAGGTCAACCGTTTCTTGTAGTTGGCCACCATGTTTGCACATGTCTCAGGAGGGATTTTGTAAGGGGGAGATATGTCGTGTGGGGAACCGGCTTTTTTCACACCGATTTGTCCAACTTATCACCTCTAAAATGTAAATAAAACACTATAAAGAGTTTATATAATGTCTCATTACATACCTATTTGAAGGTTTGTGTTGAATTTGAATAGGGATTTTAGGGCGGCGCTAAATGTATCTTATCAATTAAACTGTGGGTGTCACGGTTTTTGAGAGTCATGATGGCTCGCAGTGATTACGCGAAACGTTTACAATTGATTGAATTAACTATTGATGAACTCACGAGTAATTAACTTTACACTCACCATTACACTCACCATTGATCATTTCTTGTTTTTAATCTGCGAAAGAAGCACTACACTTGGTGGAAAGAGGCTGTATGGCACAGAATGAGTTGAATAATGTGTGCCGTACGTTATGTTGTGACATGTCGCACTTTAACATACAGCGGGGTCAGTTTTTTCAACTTTTATCCAATACTATTGGTCCATTACCATGTCAATCAACGCTGAATCGAAACTTAGTTCAAACCCCCGGATTTTGATGCCAACACAGTCGCTACAGTTCATTAGTTTTCATTGCAGCCTCGTTTGAATGCTGCGGTATTGTGTACGGAACGGAGTTAGCTACCGTTAGAGAGAGAGTATTTTCTTTCACTTTAAGTTTCACTTACTTAACTAGTAAATGCAGCTAGCTAGTTTAGCCTACTGAAACACCCTGCTCAAACAGAGGGATGCTATTTGAGCTAGCTGGCTATGACTTTCCAACACAACACTGGAACTCTTCCAAGTCAAGGTAAGCTTTTGATATTACTAATTTATTGTCACCGGGGCCCGCCGGTGTAACTGCTTGCTGACTGTACACTAACTTTACTGCATATTTATAGGTGAAAACTGAGCTGCACTTCCTAGAGACACACATTTCCCTCAGATTAGACAGACCAACAAAGAATTTAAAAACAAATCCAATTTTGATAAAGTCCCATATCTATTGGGTGAAATACCACAGTGTGCAATCACAGCAGCAATATTTGTGACCTGTTGCCACAAGAAAAGGGCAACCAGTGAAGAACAAACACCATTGTAAATACAACCCTTATTTATGTTTATTTATTTTGTACTTTAACTATTTGCACATCATTATAACACTGTACATAGACATACTATGGATTCTTTTGGAACTTTTGTGAGTGTAATGTTAACTGTTCATTTTTTATCGTTTATTTCACTTTTGTTTATTATCTACTTCACTTGCTTTGGCAATGTTAACATATGTCTCCCATGCCAATAAAGCCCTTAAATTGAAATTGAATTGAGTAGATGCAGAGATGGTGATTGAGGGGGAGAGAGGTAGTAGCAGGTTTATTTGATGACATCAATGCTGCAACAAAAAACTTTGAGACAAGTGTAATGGAAACGGCAGCTAACTGTTCTAAAGACCAGCAACATTTCTATCCATTCGACAGGGGTGGATTTTTTATTTTGTCTGACTTTATTTGCGACAAATGATGATGGAAACTGGGTTTTTCCGAATAAATGATGATTGCCAAATCATTTTGATGCCACCTGATGTCATCACTTAACTATAAAGCTCCACTCCACAGTTAATTCACGTCTCCATTCTCATCAACGGGGCTGTAGTGTAACAGGTTGAGAGCTTCAAGTTCCTTGGTGTCCACATCACCAACAAACTATCATGGTCCAAACACACCAAGACAGTCGTGAAGAGGGCACGACAAAGCCTATTCCCCCTCAGGAGACTGAAAAGATTTGGCATGGGTCCTCAGAACCTCAGAAAGTTGTACAGCTGCACCATCGAGAGCATCCTGACTAGTTGCATCACTGCCTGGTATGGTAACTGCTCAGCCTCTGACCGCAAGGCACTACAGTAGGTAGTGCGTAAGGCCCAGTACATCACTGGGGCCAAGCTTCCTGCCATACAGGACCTCTATACCAGGTGGTGTCAGAGGAAGGCCTTAGAAATTGTCAAAGACTCCAGCCACCCTAGTCATAGACTGTTCTCTCTGCTACCTCATGGCAAGCGGAACTGGAGCGCCAAGTCTAGGTCCAAAAGTCTTCTTAACAGCTTCTACCCCCAAGCCATAACACTCCTGAACAGCTAATCATGGGTAACCGGACTATTTGCATTGCCCCCCCCCCCCCCCCCCCCCCCCCTCTTTTACGCTGCTGCAACTCTCTGTTTATTATCTATCCATAGTCACTTTATCTCTACAGTTCTTTTGTGTTTTCTTCCATTTGCAAATATTCGCACCAACTGTTGTCACCTTCTCACCATGCTGCTTGGCGATGGTCTTGTAGCCCCCTGTATTCCAGCCTTGTGTAGGTCTACAATCTTGTCTCTGACATCCTTGGAGATTATTTTATTTTATTTGAAATTCTAAATGCCTACTGCTTGCAAAATCTATTCTTTAACTATAAAAATAATGTTTCTTTGCAGGACAAGGATTGATTTTCAAGAATGCCTGAATTGCTTTTCCTTGCTTTTCTGGTGGGATGCAAGTTTCACCATATTATTTCAGATCTATAGGAGTGAAAGTTTCATCATGGCACGGACCGTGGCGATACGTTGGCATATGAGAATGATTAGAATATGGGAAATATTAGTCAGATCTTGTATTCTATCCATGGTGGCTTTTGCGGGCTACCTGAGACATTAAACAGATAGGTGGGAGGGCATACAGGCTGTCGGCAATTTATTAACGCACAATTTGCCTAAATGGGTAATGGAAACACTTCAACCACTACATTTTGATTCGACAGGTTTTTGAATCATTACATCCAGCTTTTTTTTTATCAACACAAGACAGTTCAAAGGAAACACATACAGTGAGGGAAAAAAGTATTTGATCCCCTGCCGATTTTGTATGTTTGCCCACTGACAAAGAAATGATCAATCTATAATTTTAATGGTAGGTTTATTTGAACAGTGAGAGACAGAATAACAACAAAAAATCCTGAAAAACGCATGTCAAAAATATTATCAATTGATTCGCATTTAATGAGGCAAATAAGTATTTGACCCCCTCTTAATCAGAAAGATTTCTGGCTCCCAGGTGTCTTTTATACAAGTAACAAGCTGAGATTAGGAGCACACTCTTAAAGGGAATGCTCCTAATCTCAGTTTGTTACCTGTATAAAAGACACCTGTCCACAGAAGCAATCAATCAATCAGATTCCAAACTCTCCACCATGGCCAAGACCAAAGTGCTCTCCAAGGATGTCAGAGACAAGATTGTAGACCTACACAAGGCTGGAATGGGCTACAAGACCATCGCCAAGCAGCATGGTGAGAAGGTGACAACAGTTGGTGCGATTATTTGCAAATGGAAGAAACACAAAAGAACTGTCAATCTCCCTCGGCCTGGGGCTCCATGCAAGATCTCACCTCGTGGAGTTGCAATGATGATGAGAACGGTGAGGAATCAGCCCAGAACTACACGGGAGGATCTTGTCAATGATCTCAAGGCAGCTGGGACCATAGTCACCAAGAAAACAATTTGTAACACACTACGCCGTGAAGGACTGAAATCCTGCAACGCCCGCAAGGTCCCCCTGCTCAAGAAAGCACATATACAGGGCCGTCTGAAGTTTGCCAATGAACATCTGAATGATTCAGAGGAGAACTGGGTGAAAGTGTTGTGGTCAGATGAGACCAAAATGGAGCTCTTTGGCAACAACTCAACTCGCCGTGTTTGGAGGAGGACGAATGCTGCTTATGACCCCAAGAACACAATCCCCACCGTCAAACATGGAGGTGGAAACAT
>CM072220.1:12036187-12038687 GCA_036851935.1 Coregonus suidteri
CTGGTGAGGACAACGAGCACGCAGATGAGCTTCCCTGAGATGGTTTCTGACAGTTTGTGCAGAAATGTTTTGGTTGTGCAAACCCACAGTTTCATCAGCTGTCCGGGTGGCTGGTCTCCGACGATCCCGCAGGTGAAGAAGCCGGATGTGGAGGTCCTGGGCTGGCGTGGTTATACGTAGTCTGTGGTTGTGAGGCCGGTTGGACGTACTGCAGAATTCTCTAAAACGACGTTGGTAGAGAAATGGTAGAGAAATGAACATTCAATTCTCTGGCAACAGCTCTGGTGGACATTCCTGCAGTCAGCATGCCAATTGCACGCTCCCTCAGAACTTGAGACATATGTGGCATTGTGTTGTGTGACAAAAACTGCACATTTTAGAGAGCCCTTTTTATTGTCCCCAGCACAAGGTGCACCTGTGTAATGAAATAAGCTTTTAGTGCATAGGGAACACTTTACATGTTGCATTCATATTTTTGTTCAGTATATATAGGAACTAGGGTGGCATCTGGGATTTAGTCTTACGCAACATGAAGAAACCTTAAAGGAGTACTAGTGAAGTCAAACATGGGATAGAGAGTAGCATTCAGTTAGCTTGATACAGGATTTTCATTGATCATTCACATGAATTGTATTTATTGTTTCATCACTGTGTCTTTGATAGTGCAGTTTTTTTTTATTGAATGTGAATATAAAGACAAGAACTATTGGAGAGATGGCTGCAGCAACACTTTAGAAAAGGGTTTACACACAAACACACACACACACACACTACCATGTTTTTCTCTCTTGTGATGCAGGGAGTTACATCCACAAAATCGACGTTGTAGAAAAACAAATTAAAATGTCTCGCATACACATGATTTCACAAATTGTGTGTGTGGGAGTTATTTCTATATTTTTTTTTCTTTCTACAAGACATCAACACACACTCCACAAACACAACACACACTCCGATGTCTTGCTCACACACTGTGTGTGCTCTGTGGCTGTCAGAAGAGGTCTTCACATTCTGACTTTTGTGTCCACCCCTCGCTGTCAACAGTGGATAATTTGATTCTGCCTCCACCGTAGGAGGGGTGTTCCTACAGTGAGTGTGTGTGTGTGTGTGTGTGTGTGTGTGTGTGTGTGTGTGTGTGTGTGTGTGTGTGTGTGTGTGTGTGTGTGTGTGTGTGTGTGTGTGTGTGTGTGTGTGTGTGTGTGTGTGTGTGTGTGTGTGCGTGTGCGTGTGTGTGTGTATGTATGTTCCAACAGAGCAAGACCTGCTCTACTATTGTCTCCCCCCACCGTGATGTCATATCATGAATCATCCCCACACACACACACACACAAGCACACACACACACACACACACACACACAAACACAACTTCTACCCCCTACCAGAGTCAACTTTGCCCGGGCCGCTGGTCCTTTTCAGGCACCTTGTCTCCATGTATTTATGGGACATCATTGACGTAGCAGGCTGCCTTTGTTACCAGGGTTATTCCCCTAGACCCCTGTGGATCCCCTTCTACCAGTTCTCACAGTCTCACGTCACAATTAGACGTTCATCCCTGTTCCTCAAACGTCACATTTAGAAGTTCTTAAGGTTTTAACTCAGAATGGTTACAGTAAGCAAAAATAATAATAAAACTACTTTCTATAGCTGGATTTGAACATGCAACCTTTGCAATCAGAGAGAGGCTGACTCTGATTCCAAATGTTGCGTGTTCAAATCCAGCGATAGAAAGTTGTTTTTGATGTTTTTGTCTTAAGCCTATCCCAAACCCTTACTTTAACCATTCGGCGTTAATGCCTAACCGTAAGAACTTTCTCAAAACTGAAACCGCTGTTGCCCCTAGTGGCTGGTTTGCATGTCATCTCCTGCCGTCCTCAGTGTCGAATACTGACTTGTATCCCGGGTGTCCCCCTATACACCCCTCTCTCACACACCCCATGGTCCCCCTATACACCCCTCTCACCCCATGGTCCCCCTATACACACCCCTCTCACCCCATGGTCCCCCTATACACCCCCTCTCACACCCCCATGGTCCCCTATACACCCCCCTCTCAAACACCCCATGGTCCCCCTATACACCCCCCTCTCTCACACACCCCATGGTCCCCTATACACCCCCCTCTCTCACACACCCCATGGTCCCCCTATACACCCCTCTCACACACCCCCATGGTCCCCCTATACACCCCCCTCTCACACACCCCATGGTCCCCCTATACACCCCCCTCACACACACCCCATGGTCCCCCTATACACCCCCCTCTCACACACCCCCTATGGTCCCCCTATACACCCCCCTCTCACCCCATGGTCCCCCTATACACCCCCCTCTCACACACCCCATGGTCCCCCTATACACCCCCCTCACACACACCCCCTATGGTCCCCCCTATACACCCCTCTCACACCCCATGGTCCCATGGTCCCCCTATACACCCCTCTCTCACACACCCCATGGTCCCCCTATACACCCCTCTCACCCCATGGTCCCCCTATACA
>CM072220.1:12046187-12056187 GCA_036851935.1 Coregonus suidteri
AGACAGGTTATCTAATGAGACACATCCTTAGCAGACAGGTTATCTAATGAGACACATCCTTAGCAGACAGGTTATCTAATGAGACACATCCTTAGAGAGCAGACAGGTTATCTAATGAGACACATCCTTAGCGCCAGGTTCTATCTCCTTATGAGACACATCCTTAGCAGACAGGTTATCTAATGAGACACATCCTTAGCAGACAGGTTATCTAATGAGACACATCCTTAGCAGACAGGTTATCTAATGAGACACATCCTTAGCAGACAGGTTATCTAATGAGACACATCCTTAGCAGACAGGTTCTCTAATGAGACACATCCTTAGAGACAGGTTCTCTAAACATCCCAGAAGTTCTCTAGAGAGTGAGGAAGCAATAACCACAGATGTAAAAAGGAGGGAAAGTGAAACGTGGAGGTAAAGAGAGAGAAGAGGGAAAGATCATTAACCCCTTACAGTCGACTGACACCGGTGAAACGTGGAGGTAAAGGGAGGGAAAGATCATTAACCCCTAACAAAAAAAACCGGTGTCAATCTCAGTTACATAACAAAAAAATCCCCATCAAATCCCCATCAAAATCTGTCAGTTTAAGCTAGAGATATCTGTTTTTTTTTTGCATCTGATGCGTATCAATCCACCGCATCCGCCAGTGTCACACTTCTGCATCAGCAGTGAAATGTGACAGAGATAGAGCGGTGTTTGTCAGACCATAAACATCCCAAAAATCGTTCTTCTCACGTAAACATCCGTAGCGTCCAAATGTTTATGACCAATCTATGGAAAGGGGAGACTCACCATGGTGTTCTCCGTTTTGCTCTACGACCCCCACAAGTGTCACGGGACTCGTCTGAAGATAACCGGTACCGGTATAATTTTTTTTGTGGAAGTATGAAGGTAGTTTTGTGCCTACACATAAAAGGGGATAAATATCTGTAAAGAAATATATATATTTCCAGATTTTGTTAAATATCTCCTACATTTAGGACAGACACTTCTAAACCTTGTTTCTTATGATTAAATTTTTGACTGTCCTTTTTGCCATTCCGGAATGTGTTATTCAATGCGTTTCTATGGGCTTTAGTGGTAAAGGCCAAATTCAATATGTCATGATAATATATATATATATATATTATACCTAAAGGGGTCCTAAAACCAAATAGCTAAATGATCCATAGTATGACCAATTTAAGACAATTCAATATGTTAATTGTGTTTGAACACCCCCCCCCCCCCCCCCGCTGAATGTCCCCCCCCCCCCCCCTCCCCCTCTGTCTCTCTCCCCATTCAACAGTCTGGGGGGGTCTCAGGGTCAGGACCAGGGCCACCATGCAGTGACAAACACACACACACACACACACACACAGAGACAGACAGACAGACAGACAGACAGACAGACAGACAGTGGCAGACAGACAGACAGTGACAGACAGACAGACAGACAGACAGACAGACACTGACAGACAGACAGACAGACAGACAGACAGACACACACACACACACATACTGTACAAACACAACACACACACACTGAGGAACGTTAGCACACACACACCACACCACACAACCGCCAGTCTCACACAAAGTGTGTCAGCTCTGAATGTGTTGATTACCATTCATTTCCAGCCCTTGTTATCCCACTGTAGCTATCAGCCTGCTGCATCTGCTGGTAGGAGAGAGAGACAGTCACTATGGGTAGCTGTGTGGACGTCTGTGTCTGTGTGTGTGAGCGTGAGCGTGTGAGCGTGTGTGTCTGGGTGGGTGGTTGCGTGGGTGTGTGTGTGTGGTGTGTGTGTGTGGGTGTGTGTGTGTGTGTGTGGCCCTTGTGTGTGTGTGTGTGTGTGGGTGGTGTGTGGGTGTGTGTGTGGTGTGGGTGTGGGGGGAGTTGGGTGGGGGGGGGTGTGTGTGTGTGTGTGTGTGTGTGTATGTGTGTGTGTGTGTGTGTGTGTGTTGGTGTGTGGGGGGGGGTGTGTGTGTGTGTGTGTGTGGTGTGTGTGTGTGTGTGTGTGTGTGTGTGTGTGTGTGTGTGTGTGTGTGTGTGTGTGTGTGTGTCTGGGTGTGTGTGTGTGTGTGGATGTGTGTGTGTGTGTGTGTGTGTGTGTGTGTGTGTGTGTGTGTGTGTGTGTGTGTGTGTGTGTGTGTGTGTGTGTGTGTGTGTGTGTGTGTGTGTGTGTGTGTGTGTGTGTGTGTGTGTGTGTGTGTGTGTGTGTGTGTGTGTGTGTGTGTGACAGGTGGAGAATAGAGATAACAGTAACCAGGCTCCATCAGTATCTGTATCAGCTCCATCTTATATGCTAAACTCAGAACAAGCTAGAAACTAACTGGAATCTGACACACATAGCTGAGTAGCAGTAGACAACTTCCATTCCACTGGCTGGAGGGAGAGAGAGAGAGAGAGAGAGAGAGAGAGAGAGAGAGAGAGAGAGAGAGAGAGAGAGAGAGAGAGAGAGAGAGAGAGGGGTAGCCAAGAGATAACCGAGGCAGACAGAAGACAGATGGTAAGAGTAGAAAAAAAACAAGATCTATAGTATCAGATACTGTATTAATACTGGATCCCAACCACACAATACCATTGGAGGAAGAGTCTGGATACTAACCACACAATACCATTGGATGAAGAGTCTGGATACCAACCACACAATACCATTGGAGGAAGAGTCTGGATACCAACCACATAATACCATTGGAGGAAGAGGGATACCAACCACACAATACCATTGGAGGAAGAGTCTGGATACAAACCACACAATACCATTGGAGGATGAGTCTGGATACCAACCACACAATACCATTGGAGGAAGAGTCTGGATACCAACCACACAATACCATTGGAGGAAGAGTCTGGATACCAACCACACAATACATTGGAGGAAGAGTCTGGATACAAACCACACAATACCATTGGAGGAAGAGTCTGGATACCAACCACACAATACCATAAGAGTCATACCAACCACACAATACCATTGGGAAGAGTCTGGATACCAACCACACAATACCATTGGAGGAAGAGTCTGGATACCAACCACATAATACCATTGGAGGAAGAGTCTGGATACCAACCACATAATACCATTGGAGGAAGAGTCTGGATACCAACCACACAATACCATTGGAGGAAGAGTCTGGATACCAACCACAAATACCATTGGAGGAAGAGTCTGGATACCAACCACATAATACCACATACCAACCACACAATACCATTGGAGGAAGAGTCTGGATACCAACCACATAATACCATTGGAGGAAGAGTCTGGATACCAACCACACAATACCATTGAAGGATGTGTCTGGATACCAACCACATAATACCATTGGAGGAAGAGTCTGGATACCAACCACACAATACCATTGGAGGAAGAGTCTGGATACCAACCACATAATACCATTGAGGAAGAGTCTGGATACCAACCACATAATACCACTGGAGGAAGAGTTTGGATACCAACCACATAATACCATTGGAGGAAAAGTCTGGATACCAACCACACAATACCATTGGAGGAAGAGTCTTGATACCAACCACACAATACCATTGGAGGAAGAGTCTATATACCAACCACATAATACCATTGAGGAAGAGTCTAGATACCAACAACATAATACCATTGAGGAAGAGTCTAGATACCAACCACATAATACCATTGGAGGAAGTGTCTAGGATACCAACCACATAATAACATTGGAGGAAGAGTCTAGATACCAACCACACAATAACATTGGAGGAAGAGTCTAGATACCAACCACACAATACCATTGGAGGAAGGGTCTGCCTCAAAGATATAGACAAGAATGGAATCTGTTAAAAGCCACATTCATTGGAGACTATTATTTCCACTCTACTTCCTGTTTCCCTCTAGTCTTTAATGAGTCACTCTCAGACATCACTGTCTTCTGTCAGAGGTCAGGAGGGACATTGGAAGCGTCACAAATGGCACCCTATTCCATATGGGTCCTGGTCAAAAGTAGTGCACTATAAAGGAAATAGGGTGTCGTTTGGGACGCGGACAATGTTTCTAAAATGAACGTTGCCTTCATTTAACAAAACAGGAAATAGATGCAAGCTGCAGTAATACTGTAGAACGTTCTCTCCTAATGCAAGTTGTAACAAACGTCCATAAACCACCAACTTGCTAGTAATAAGAGTTGGGGGAACTTGGTCGCTGCAATAATGGTGTATTTATAGGAATAACATTAGGGTTCAACATTAGCAACAACATAATGACGCCATAATTAACTAATGAGTAGACCTGTCAGAGCCAAAAGTCCAAAGAACAAATCCACAATATAAATGAAAACATCAACCTCGTCTTTGAGTATTTCTAATAATAATAATAATAATAATAATAATAATAATAATAATAATAATAATAATTATTATTATTATAATTTTGGCGGGTGCTTTATTGGTCCTGTTACACACAAGTGTGTAACGTAAAGTTTTTTTTTTTTTTTTTGTTGCATATCCTAACTCCCCCTGAGACACCCGCAGGAAGTGAGGTAACGGCCCAGGGTAGCCATTGTACAGTGCCCTTGGAGCAATTAGGGTTAAGTGCCTTGCTCAAGGCCACAGCAACAGATTTGAAAGTCCAGGTTCAAGTCAACAATCCAACAGAAATCCAAAAGGACCAATGGAAATGGAAGGCTCTGAACTACTCAATGTCTAATCGCCACCAAAGCAGTGAGTAGTATGGAAGAAAAGAGGACTGAAATCCCTCTTAGTAGCAACCAATCCTAGGCTCTCCTCCTAATTCAAGATGGCACCTGGAGTTGGACACGCCTCCCCACTACACCCATACCTGGAGCCTTACAGACCTACTTTTGTTGTAACTACATGCTGTCATGGTAACACACACAGACAGACACACACACACACACACACACGCACCCACAGCCACACACACAGTAAGCATAAGTTTTATAGCTGGTAATTGTTGTTGTTTATAAAGAAGAATTTGGTACAAAAGGAAGCTCCTGTTGATTCACAGTGTGTGTGCGCGTGCATTTGTGTGTGTGTGTGTGTGTGTGTGTGTGTGTGTGTGTGTCCATGTGCTTCTTCCCAAGGGGAACAGTGTGCTCCAACCCTTTTTAGCCTGTAGTTTCTCTCAGGTCAAATCCTTTTCTGTTTATTCCACGCTGGAAAGACGTGATTTGAATTAATTGCTCATTAGCGGAGAGGCAATAATATCAGTGTCTGTGTTCCAAATGGCACCCTATTCCCTACATAGTGCACTATGGACCCTGGTCAAAAGTAGTGCACTGTGTAAGGAATTGGCTGCCATTTTGGGACGGAGCCTGTCGGTGTAATTCTGTCTCCACAACATGCTGTCTGATCAGGCTGAATTACCTACAGTCATGTGATGATTAACCTTGCCTGAGACCTGGGCCCGTATTCATAAAGCATTTCAGAGAAGGAGTGCTGATCTAGGATCAGGTCCCCCCTGTCCATGTAATCTCATTCATTATGATCTAAAAGGCAAACTGATCTTAAATCAGTACTCTAAGTTAGCTCACAGAACGTATATCGAGGCTTTAAGCTCAGCGGGCTAACACAGTCTTGTGGTGTGCAGACTTGGGTTCGAACCTAGTCGGTCAGGGTACAATGAAGGATCATGTGTATGTTTATAAAGGGGTCCTGGAGTTTTCCCATCTCTCCTCTCCTTCACTCTTCCACTCCTCTCTTCCACCCTCTCTTCCACTCCTCTCTTCCACTCCTCTCTTCCACCCTCTCTTCCACCCAATCGTCCTTTCCCCATCTCTCCTCTCCTTCACTCTTCCACTCCTCTCTTCCACCCTCTCTTCCACTCCTCTCTTCCACTCCTCTCTTCCACTCCTCTCTTCCACTCCTCTCTTCCACTCCTCTCTTCCACTCCTCTCTTCCACCCTCTCTCTCTCCTCCTCTTCCACCCAATCCACCTCCTCCTCCTCCACTCCTCTCTTCCACTCCTCTCTCTTCCCCACTCCTCTCTTCCACTCCTCTCTTCCACTCCCCTTCCACCATCTCTCCTTTCCTCCTCTCCTCTCCTTCCCACTCCTCCTACTCCATCCATGAGTCAGTGTTATGATGAAATGTTTTGTCTCCTCTCACAGGGGACCTGTGTTTTTCTGAAAGGTGTTCATCCCAAATGGCACCCTATTCCCTATATAGTGCGCTACTTTTGACCCATAGGGCTCTGGTCAAAAGTAGTGCACTATTTAGTATAGGGAATAGGGTGCCATTTGGGACGGCCCCTGAACTTGTGACCTAGAGGCCTCAGAGTTACATTACAGAGAGGTGAAAGGTCAAGAGTGTCTGGTCTCCAAGGAAACAGGCTGAACTACAGAAACACGTGAGACATGAGAACCACCAGGGAAGCCAGACCAGACAGGATAAATCACCTTCTACTGTCCTGTCTCGCTCCCTCCCTCCCTCTCCATCGCTCAATCTCTCTACATCTCCACCCCTACTTTCTTTCCTTCCTACTCTCCCTTCACCCTTCCACCCCTCCTCCATACAGTGAGGGAAAAAAGTATTTGATCCCCTGCTGATTTTGTACGTTTGCCCACTGACAAAGACATGATCAGTCTATAAATGTAATGGAAGGTTTATTTGAACAGTGAGAGACAGAATAACAACAACAAATATCCAGAAAAACGCATGTCAAAAATGTTATAAATTGATTTGCATTTTAATGAGGGAAATAAGTATTTGACCCCTCTGCAAAACATGACTTAGTACTTGCTGGCAAAACCCTTGTTGGCAATCACAGAGGTCAGACGTTTCTTGTAGTTGGCCACCAGGTTTGCACACATCTCAGGAGGGATTTTGTTCCACTCCTCTTTGCAGATCTTCTCCAAGTGATTAAGGTTTCGAGGCTGACGTTTGGCAACTCGAACCTTCAGCTCCCTCCACAGATTTTCAATGGGATTAAGGTCTGGAGACTGTCTAGGCCACTCCAGGACCTTAATGTGCTTCTTCTTGAGCCACTCCTTTGTTGCCTTGGCCGTGTGTTTTGGGTCATTGTCATGCTGGAATACCCATCCACAACCCATTTTCAATGCCCTGTCTGAGGGAAGGAGGTTCTCACCCAAGATTTAACGGTACATGGCCACGTCCATCGTCCCTTTGATGTGGTGAATTTGTCCTGTCCCCTTAGCAGAAAAACACCCCCAAAGCATAATGTTTCCACCTCCATGTTTGACAGTGGCGATGGTGTTCTTGGGGTCATAGGCGAGTTGAGTTGATGCCAAAGAGCTCGATTTTTGGTCTCATCTGACCACAACACTTTCACCCAGTTCTCCTCAGAATCATTCAGATGTTCATTGGCAAACTTCAGACGGCCCTGTATAAGTGCTTTCTTGAGCAGGGGGACCTTGCGGGCACTGCAGGATTTCAGTCCTTCACGGCGTAGTGTGTTACCAATTGTTTTCTTGGTGACTATGGTCCCAGCTGCCTTGAGGTCATTGACAAGATCCTCCCGTGTAGTTCTGGGCTGATTCCTCACCGTTCTCATGATCATTGCAACTCCACGAGGTGAGATCTTGTATGGAGCCCCAGGCCGAGGGAGATTTACAGTTATTTTGTGTTTCTTCCATTAGCGAATAATAACACCAACTGTTGTCACCTTCTCACCAAGCTGCTTGGCGATGGTCTTGTAGCCCATTCCAGCCTTGTGTAGGTCTACAATCTTGTCCCTGACATCCTTGGAGAGCTCTTTGGTCTTGGCCATGGTGGAGAGTTTGGAATCTGATTGATTGATTGCTTCTGTGGACAGGTGTATTTTATACATGTAACAAGCTGCGATTAGGAGCACTCCCTTTAAGAGTGTGCTCATAATCTCAGCTCGTTAACTGTATAAAAGAAACCTGGGAGCCAGAAATCTTTCTGATTAAGAGGGGGTCAAATACTTATTTCCCTCATTAAAATGCAAATCAATTTATAACATTTTTGACATGCGTTTTTCTGGATTTTGTTGTTGTTATTCTGTCTCTCACTGTTCAAATAAACCTACCATTAAAATTTTAGACTGATCATTTCTTTGTCAGTGGGCAAACATACAAAATCAGCAGGGGATCAAATACTTTTTTCCCTCACTGTACATCAATCACTTCACTTCCACTCATCTACCCCATCCACTCCCCTCCTCCTCCTCTGCTATCTCCAACTCTCCTTTCCCTCTCTACTTTCACCCCTCTACCCTCCCTCTCTCCTATTAATCAACCTCCCCACTCCTCCACCCCTCCTCTCTCCTATAATTAACCTATCCACTCCTCCACCCCTCCTCTCTCCTAGTAATCAACCTCCCCACTCCTCCACCCCTCCTCTCTCCTAGTAATCAACCTCCCCCTCCTCCACCCCTCCTCTCCCTATTATCAACCTCCCCACTCCTCCACCCCTCCTCTCTCCTAGTAATCAACCTCCCCACTCCTCCACCCCTCCTCTCTCCTAGTAATCAACCTCTCCACTCCTCCACCCCTCCTCTCTCCTATTAATCAACCTCCCCACTCCTCCACCCCCTCCTCTCTCCTCCTATAATCAACCTCTCCACTCCTCTACCCCTCCTCACTCCTAGTAATCAACATCCCCACTCCTCCACCCCTCCTCTCTCCTAGTAATCAACCTCCCCACTCCTCCACCCCTCCTCTCTCCTATAATTAACCTATCCACTCCTCCACCCCTCCTCTCTCCTAGTAATCAACCTCCCCACTCCTCCACCCCTCCTCTCTCCTATAATTAACCTCCCCACTCCTCCACCCCTCCTCTCTCCTAGTAATCAACCTCCCCACTCCTCCACCCCTCCTCTCTCCTAGTAATCAACCTCCCCACTCCTCCACCCCTCCTCTCTCCTAGTAATCAACCTCCCCACTCCTCCACCCCTCCTCTCTCCTAGTAATCAACCTCCCCACTCCTCCACCCCTCCTCTCTCCTAGTAATCAACCTCCCCACTCCTCCACCCCTCCTCTCTCCTAGTAATCAACCTCCCCACTCCTCCACCCCTCCTCTCTCCTAGTAATCAACCTCTCCACTCCTCCACCCCTCCTCTCTCCTATTAATCAACCTCCCCACTCATCCACACCCCTCCTCTCTCCTATAATCAACCTCCCCACTCCTCCACCCCTCCTCTCTCCTATTAATCAACCTCTCCACTCCTCCACCCCTCCTCTCTCCTAGTAATCAACCTCCCCACTCCTCCACCCCTCCTCTCTCCTAGTAATCAACCTCTCCACTCCTCCACCCCTCCTCTCTCCTATTAATCAACCTCCCCACTCCTCCACCCCTCCTCTCTCCTATTAATCAACCTCTCCACTCCTCCACCCCTCCTCTCTCCTAGTAATCAACCTCCCCACTCCTCCACCCCTCCTCTCTCCTATAATCAACCTCCCCACTCCTCCACCCCTCTTCTCTCCTAGTAATCAACCTCCCCACTCCTCCACCCCTCCTCTCTCCTAGTAATCAACCTCCCCACTCCTCCACCCCTCCTCTCTCCTAGTAATCAACCTCTCCACCCCTCTATCCTCCCTCTCTCCTATTAATCAACCTCCCCACTCCTCCACCCCTCCTCTCTCCTATAATCAACCTCTCCACTCCTCCACCCCTCCTCTCTTCCGCTCCCCAACCTCTCCACTCCACCCCTCCTCTCTCCTAGTAATCAACCTCCCCACTCCTCCACCCCTCCGCTCTCCTAGTAATCAACCTCCCCACTCCTCCACCCCTCCTCTCTCCTAGTAATCAACCTCCCCACTCCTCCACCCCTCCTCTCTCCTATTAATCAACCTCTCCACTCCTCCACCCCTCCTCTCTCCTATTAATCAACCTCCCCACTCCTCTACCACCCCTCCTCTCTCCTAGTAATCAACCTCCCCACTCCTCCACCCCTCCTCTCTCCTATAATTAACCTCCCCACTCCTCCACCCCTCCTCTCTCCTAGTAATCAACCTCCCCACTCCTCCACCCCTCCTCTCTCCTAGTAATCAACCTCCCCACTCCTCCACCCCTCCTCTCTCCTAGTAATCAACCTC
>CM072220.1:12061187-12073687 GCA_036851935.1 Coregonus suidteri
AAATAGAATAGAATTGAATAAGAATAGAATAGAATAGAATAGAATAGAATAGAATAGAATAGAATAGAATAAAATAAAATAAATAAAATAAAATAGAATAGAAAAGAATAGAATAAAATAGAATAGAATAGAATAGAATAGAATGGGAATAAAATAGAATAGAATTGAATAACAATAGAATAGAATAGAATAGAATAGAATAGAATAGAATAAAATAAAATAAAATAAAATAAAATAAAATAGAATAGAAAAGAATAGAATAGAATAGAATAGAATAGAATAGGTGTTGCTATGTATAAGTATAGAAGAAACATTCATGATGAACTTCAAATTCAAACTGACAGACCAGACTAATAGATGACACTTCAAAAACGATGCTCAAATAACAACAGTACAGTTGGACACACATACAACCATTTAAGGATGGGGACGGTAACAACATTACTGAAAGTAAAATCTCATTATTCCAAACTAGATTAATTATGAATCTCACATGATGTCTATCTAATATTATCACATAGCTGCAGTGTAGGGAAGAGGAAGGCAACCATTAGCGGTGGGATGTAGTAGGAGGCTAGTATAGTGGCCTAGTGTATAAAAGGGTAAGGGGTCATTTAACTCTAATTGTGTGGTAGCAATACCAGCCTAAATGTGTGGTATGGTGTGTGTGTGTGTGTGTGTGTGTGTGTGTGTGTGTGTGTGTGTGTGTGTGTGTGTGTGTGCGTGTGTGTGTGTGTGTGTGTGTGTGTGCGTGTGTGTGTGTGTGCGTGTGTGTGCGTGTGTGTGTGTGTGTGCGTGCGTGCGTGCGTGCGTGTGTGTGTGTGTGTGTGTGTGTGTGTGTGTGTGTGTGTGTGTGTGTGTGTGTGTGTGTGTGTGTGTGTAAGGGGCAATACCAACCTAATTAATGTCATGTGTTTTTGAGTGTCTGGAAGCACTACTGCCATACAGTAATTGGCCCTCGTCACCAACAGCCGAAGAGGCCTTTTCAAGTAGGTCTGAGGCGCAATAAATGTGTCGCCCAACTGTTGACTCTGCTGCCAATATGCTGCCCGGAAAAGCCTGCATGTGTGCGCGCAACACAACCACGGGGCACCGTCTGCGCCGTACAAGAATACAAGCCAATAGACTATTATATCCGGGTAGATAGACAGACACATTCGTGGCCAACGAGTCATAAAGCAATAAACTCCTAGAAAATCGTCAATAAAAGACTGGGAGGGGGATGGATGGATGGATGGATGGATGGAAAAAGAGTTGGGGATCACGGATGAATAACAATTTAGTATTGTTTGGATGGGGGTGGGTCTACCAGGCAGGGGTCTTCGGATCAGCACCCCTGAATGAAGTGGGCGTGCACGAGCACGCACGTACGCACACACACCCGGAGAGAGAAAGAGAGACACACCAACTGGAATCTGCGCTGGCCGCTAATTGAATGAATGACAATACGGGCAGACGAGCCGGCAGATGCTCGCGTGCCTTTACAACCCAACAGCAGCCTTATTGGTTGGCCCGCCGCAGTCTACTGGTGGCGCATTCCGTTTGTCTCTACCATTCTAGAACACAGAGAGACCAGACCGCCACATTCGATCCGAACGCCATTGCTATGGAAAACGTTCCACCTGCTGCTCCAATTGTCTCAAAGGGAAGGGAGACTATGGGAGAGAATAGGATGAATATCAATGACAGTAGTTAAATTCACCCTATGACTTTATGGCTACAAGATAACCACACCATAGGTCTTTTGTTGGAAGCTCCATGATTACATGAGAAATATTCACCAGGTTATATGTGTTGTCTGTTTGTCCTGTTTTGTCACTTTATCGATTCATTGACTACCATTGATTAGCCTATCTACACCATTGATTAGCCTATCTACACCATCGATTAGCCTATCTACACCATTGATTAGCCTATCTACACCATCGATTAGCCTATCTACACCATTGATTAGCCTATCTACACCATTGATTAGCCTATCTACACCATTGATTAGCCTATCTACACCATTGATTATGCTTTCTACACCATCGATTAGCCTATCTACACCATTGATTTTGCTTTCTACACCATCGACTGGCCTTCCAACTAGATTAGTCCATTGTTTGACTGATTATAAAAAACGAATTTGCCACAGCAGAAAACATCTCAATTGCAGCTGCTTTATAGAAATGACTTGCTTAACTTTTCCTTCACTACATTGTTTCTATTCTTCTATTAATACTTCATTCGCCACTTAATTTATAAAGAAATAGATGTGATTATTGTGATATGGTAGCGTGCCTAAACTTATTAAGCTCACATCTGCTTTAAGATGAATTATAGCCTACAACCCTTTTCTTCATAGCTACATCAAATGTTTTATTTCTCACCCAGAGTTTAAAACATTCCCTCTCTCTTTTTTCTGTTCTTTCTCTCTTTTTATTCTCCTCTTTCCATGAACTCGGAAGGACTTTCGCTTCTTTGTTCCCGAAAATGTGATTAGCACCCTAGCGCGCCGAGGTATAATTGCATTACGGTCTTTGTGTGGCGCTCGGGCTCTATGGAAAGCACCAGTCCCGTATCAAAACTGGTTAAATAGTCTACGAGACAGAAGAAAGAAGAAATCATTCAAAGGGAACGTTTGTCAAACATAGTCAGAGCTATGCATATAATTATTAAGATTAAGAGCAACGTTTTTGCGCCAATTTAAGGTTCAGAGGGGTCAAATGTGCACCTTCTGTCGATGTCAGTGCACGTTTTGGGAATCAGATAACTCATTATGCAAATTTGGAACCCTATAGAACGTTTTCAGATGCGTTGGAATCAAATAGAAAGTCCACACAACTTAAGCCAATTTACATAACGAGTATAACGTTGAAATTCATCGCGGATCTCAGTTGACTGTCAGTAAATGTTTATCCGCCATATCTCATGTTGACAATAATTGGGAGAGAGCATTGTTTCATTCATATCCACCTTATGGACTTATAGCGTCTTGTCTTACATGGAACCATATAGGTCATGCATAAAGTTCTATCACTTTTACCCAGTTAGCAAATTCCATTATTTATGGTCTACACGTGTGGGGAGAGTGAATGAAAGTGGGTGAGATATTCCATGCATGGTTAAACGGTCAAATCCACAGACGATCGCATGTTTTAGGAACAACTTTGTGATTTGACGTTTGAGAAATATGGTTGAAAGTCGAATTCTGACGTGAGAATGTGAGAGCTTGTAGGTCTTACATTGGTTACTCTTAAACAGAAGATTTTGGATAAGCGCCCATATGTGTCGTGTGCGTTTAGATGACTGTGTGAAAGAGATGGAGAGATTTTAAACGGGCACGTCAACAGATGATTGCATATGATTCCATACAAGATGTTGGATACGTTCCCAAACATGATGCCCCCCCCCCCCCCCCCCCCCCCCCCATTTTGTTGTTGTCTGTCTCGGAGTCATACGGTGACAAGCTAATTTCCCCTCGGAATGCATGGATGGAGGGGAGTGAGCTGGAGCCGTGTCCTGAATAGCATCCCACTGCCTTTATAGTGCACTACTTTTGACCAGGGCCACAGGGCACTAAATAGGCTGCAATTCGGTACGCACAGCCTTAGAGACGTGTTTGGTCGGGTGCAATGACTGGGGTTGGGGTGTCAGGCAGACCGTGCCAGATGGTCATGGGTTTGCGCAGTCCCAGTTGCGCATGTTCCTCTTGTTTTTTTAAATATTTTGCATGGGATACTGTGTGTGTGTGTGTGTGTGTGAGTGTGTGTGTGTGTGTGTATCTGTGAAGTTGAAGAATGTTAAACAGTATTATGCACAGGGACAGAGATGTACCGCGGCGTGACCGAGTCCTAAACTCATTCATTAGTACCCGGCTCCCTTTCACGGTGATTCGCCACACTGCTTTAGCCGGCTTACCCTCGCCCACAACCGGCCACAGATTAGGAGAAGAGGCGCATGTGAAAATTTTGCTCAACAACATCCAAGAGAGGGAGGAGGAGGGAGGAGGGACGAGGAGGAAGGCGACTCAACTGACACCGAATAAAAATATCAGGGAGAAAATGAATGTATGCAGCGTCCATGCAAGCTAGCTGTGTGTGTGTGTGTGTGTGTGTGTGTGTGTGTGTGTGTGTGTGTGTGTGTGTGTGTGTGTGTGTGTGTGTGTCTAATTTGGGTATTCCCTATATGCCATTTGCTATAATAACTAATTGGTGAAACTGGTGACGATAATTCTCAATTCGCTAGTTAAGCCAACACAAATAAACACTTGTGACAACTCATAATTTGAAACGTTATAAATAAGAATGTAGCCTCCAAATGTATAGCCTAGCCTATCCCTGTCTCCAGTCTTTCTGCACCTAACAAAATTCGAAACAATACTTTAGGAAGAATAATGTATATCCTACATTAGCCTAGCTCTGTCTCCAGTCTGTCTGCTACAACAGACCAAAAGCGAGAGACTCCTACCCTCATAAAGAAAACTGACATCTTCTAACCGCGACTAACAAAAAGTCGAACCGGCAAACGTCACCAATGAAAGTTTCTCTTGAGTTATTTTACCCTTCCCTATTGTTGAGGCACGCTCTCTCTCTCTCTCTCTCTCTCTCTGTCTCTCTCTCTCTCTCTCTCTCTCTCTCTCTCTCTCTCTCTCTCTCTCTCTCTCTCTCTCTCTCTCTCTCTCTCTCTCTCTCTCTCTCTCCTCTCTCTCTCTCTCTCTCTCTCTCTCTCTCTCTCTCTCTCTCTCTCTCTCTCTCTCTCTCTCTCTCTCTCTCTCTCTCCTCTCTCTCTCCTCTTCTCAGGGGTGAAAGTGAAGAAAGAAAGTGGAAGGAGAACCCGAGAGGGCGGAGTTTGCCCCCTCTCGCTCTCTCCTCCCCTCCCTCCTACTCTCCCCTCTATCCTCGCCTCTGTTTTGAGTGGTCACCGGGTTAGCATTTGATTTAGGAAGCGTTTTGTCTTGCTGGGAGCATAGAAAGGGACCGCTGTTCCGTTGTTCTGGTTAGATTGAGGCGGGCTATTTTGGGGGAGCCACCAGACGGAGCGAGAGAGCGAGAGAGAGCGCACGGCACTGCACACAAACAGAGAGACGCACAGATTTAAGCTGTGCTCTATAGGAGTCTACTCAGAGACTCTGCCACAGAACACGCGCAACAGATTTGTATGCGTGGAAGGGATCCTTAGGCAACTCACTCTCAGTTTGGACGTTGTGTTTTCTATTAGAAATGACTGCGGAACGAAATAACCTGCGTTGTTTAATGCACGAACGTGTTTAAATTGGGATATCTAGCCTTTGGAGAATGCGCTTCAATTAGCCTAATGACTGTCGTCAGGGCGCAGTGGATTCGTTAAGTTTATTAGGCTACAATAACGGAATCACAACAGGCTGCGTAAAGGAGCTATTTTTGGAATTACTTTCAGAATCACCCCAAGGGATTACTTCAAAGATGGAACCTGGTAAAATAATCTGCGTATTTTATATCCGAATATGGATACTTCTCGCCGTTATGGCAATGGCCACGAAAAACGTCACAGGTAAAACATTAAAATATCAAGTTTACGAGGAACAGAAGGTGGGGACTGTTATTGCACGGCTAAAAGAAGACGTGGCTGATGTTTTGGTCAAACTTCCAAGTTCTGTGTCTCTGCGCTTCCGAGCCATGCAGAGAGGTAGCACGTCTTTCCTCTCCGTGCGCGAGCAGGACGGAGAGATCAGCATCCGTTCCAAAATAGACCGAGAGAAGCTCTGCGAGAAGAACCTCAACTGTTCCATCGAATTCGACGTTCTGACTCTTCCAACAGAACACTTGCAGCTCTTCCACGTCGAGGTGGAAGTGTTGGACATTAACGATAACGCGCCCCAGTTCGCCCGCGCCGTCATCCCCATAGAGATCTCGGAGAGCGCGGCAGTGGGGGCGCGCATTCCCCTGGACAGCGCGAGTGACCCCGACGTCGGGGAGAACTCCCTCTATACTTACTCCCTCGAGCCCAACAACTACTTCAACATTGACATTCAGAGTAGAACAGACGGGGCTAAGTACTCGGAGCTGGTGGTGCTCAGGGAGCTGGACAGGGAGACGCAGCCGGGTTATGAACTTCAGCTGACAGCCTCGGATAAGGGCGTTCCCCCTAAAACCGGTTCTACTCTCCTCAAAATTAGCGTGGCAGATTCAAACGATAACAGTCCTGTTTTCGAACAGTCTTCTTATGTGATAAATCTATTGGAGAATTCACCTGTTGGATCTCTCCTTATTGATCTGAACGCAACCGATGCAGATGATGGAACCAATGCCAAAATCGTCTACTCCTTCAGCAGTCACGTGTCCCCAAAAATCGTGGAAACCTTCAAGATCAACTCGGATAATGGCCACCTGACGCTCATGAGGCGCGTGGACTTCGAAAGCATGACGTCATATGACATCGACGTCCAAGCCCAGGATATGGGCCCCAACTCCATGCCAGCGCACTGCAAGATCATCATCAAGGTAGTCGACGTAAATGACAACAAACCAGACATCAGCATCAATCTGATGTCCCAAGGGGAAAGAGGGAAAGAGGATGCGGCCTATATCTCAGAGGCTGCTCCATTGGATACCTTCGTGGCCTTGGTAAGAGTGGAGGACTTAGATTCCGGTCTCAATGGAGAGGTTGTGTGTAAACTCCACGGCCAGGGGAGTTTTAAACTACAGAAGACATACGAGAACAACTACATGATCCTCACTAACATCTCACTGGATCGGGAGAAGAGGTCAGAGTTCAGTCTGACGGTCATCGCCGAGGACCGCGGCACCCCCAGCCTCTCGACCATCAAGCACTTCACCGTGCACGTGCTGGATGAGAACGACAACGCTCCGCGCTTCCAAAAGGGACGCTATGAGGTATTCAGATCAGAGAACAACGCCCCTGGGGCCTACCTGACGTCGCTATTAGCAACCGACCCTGACCTGGACGCCAACAGCCAGGTGAGCTACTTCCTGGTGGAGAACGCCATCCACGGGAGTTCCATCTCCACCTTCGTCACCATCGACCCGTCCAACGGCGCTGTTTATGCCCTCCGCACGTTCGACCGCGAGGACGTCAGCCGGATATCCTTCGTCGTCCAGGCCAAGGATGCCGGGGAACCCTCGTTGCTGAGCAACGCCACCGTCGTCCTGACGATCCTGGACGAAAACGACAACCCGCCGGTCATCGTGGTTCCGCAGCTCTGGAACCTCACGGCCGACGTCCCCATCTCCAAGTACACCGAGGCCGGTAGCCTGGTTACGGTCGTCAGGGCAACCGACCGCGACACCGGCGTCAACGCTGAACTCACATGTTCCATCACTACCGGCAACGAGGAAGGTTTCTTCACCATGGATCCTAGAACCTGCGAGATCAGCGCCAACGTTAGCCTCGACGCGTTTCCCCGCGAGTTTGCGGAACTCACCGTCCTGGTCAGTGACCACGGTTCCTTGCCCCAGACCACCAAGGCTGTCCTAAAGATCAGCCTCTATGAGAACATGGAGGGCCACGTCCAGGTGTTGGATCAAGGGGAGACGCCGCTCGACGCCTCCCTGATCATCATCATCTCGCTGGGGGCCATCTGCACTATGCTCCTGGTCATCATGGTTATGTTCGCTTCCCGCTGCAACCGAGACAAGAAAGATACCAGGAACTCATACAACTGCAGGGTGGCAGAGACCAACCACCAGCACCACCCTAAGAAACCGTCACGGCAGATCCACAAGGGTGACATCACACTGGTTCCCACAGTGAATGGGACTCTACCAATCAGAGCGCACCACCGCTCACCCTCGGCCACGCCCCCCATGGACCGGGCGCCAATGGGAAGCCGGCAGAGCCATCACAGTCGCCAATCACTGAATAGCCTGGTGACGATATCGTCCAATCATATCCCGGAGAGCTTCGCCCTGGAGTTGGCCCACGCTACGCCACCAGTCGAGGTAAGGTACTGGAGAACACACACACTCTCTCTCTCTCTCTCTCTCTCTCTCTCTCTCTCTCTCTCTCTCTCTCTCTCTCTCTCTCTCTCTCTCCTCTCTCTCTCTCTCTCTCTCTCTCTCTCTCTCTCTCTCTCTCTCTCTCTCTCTCTCTCTCTCTCTCTCTCTCTCTCTCTCTCTCTCTCTCTCTCTCTCTCTCTCTCTCTCTCTCTCTCTCTCTCTCTCTCACACACACACACACACACACACACACACACACACACACACACACACACACACACACACACACACACACACACACACACACACACACACACACACACACTCCCCCCCACCATTATAGAATAAGCCATCATAAGTCCTAGCCTCTTGGTAAACAGTGTTCCTAACTGTCAATAAATCAATAGTGAAACGACTCTCCATTAAAACTAGTGGAAATGATTACATATATAATCATGGAGCCGGTTTGTCTTTGTGTCTTTACCCCCAACCCATTATATAACCATTATTATGAACCACTCCTCAGTCCTATCCATATTCATTTAGCTCCGTCACCCACCCACACCCCATTGTTATTTTCATTTCTCTCATACACTTTCTGTCATCCATTTTGTAATCATCATCGTTGTCTCCTCACCCTCCTCAGTGTGTCACCAGCATCAGAATCCCAGTGCGTCATCCATCTTGTTTTGTTCCTCATCCCTGTGGTGTTATTTCCCTGTCGTCTGTTTCCATCCGTTCTGTTATTCATCCTCCTTTTTTTCTGTTATTTTTTTATCTGTTTATTTTGGATATAGCAAGTCTCACAGCTTCTGTCCATGCTCCATCAGGGCCAGTACCAGCCTAGACCCTGTTTCCGTGGCAACAAATACTCCAGAAGCTACAGGTAAACAAAGCATTCCCCCCAAAATATTGTAACGTTTTGCTCTTTTGAGTTGTTAAATTCCCTTGTGTCCACCGTACTTTTCATCAATAGCATCAATGAAAACATATACAATGACAGTATTGATCTATATTTGGCCATTTTTCTAAGATAGCTCTTTTGTTTATCATGTTTTGAGTTTTAATCATATCAGTATCATTCAATCCAAAAGTATGTGGATCACGTGTCTATGTTTCAACTGTAGTGTTGTTTTGTTGTTCTGTCTACCTCTCTATGGTGTTCATTATCGAATGACTACAACAGCTTTTACCACATAGAGACACCAATTACATTCATTTTAACTCTGACAAATTGTATTTTTGCCTCTCTCTCTCTCTCTCTCTCCCCCCCCCTCTCTCTCTCTCTCTCTCTCTCTCTCTCTCTCTCTCTCTCTCTCTCTCTCTCTCTCTCTCTCTCTCTCTCTCTCGCTCTCTCTCTCTCTCTCTCTCTCTCTCTCTCCAGATATGCTTTACAGGACATGGACAAGTTCAGCCTGAAGGACAGTGGTCGTGGGGACAGCGATGCGGGGGACAGCGACTATGACATGGGACGAGAGTCCCCCATCGACCGTCTGCTGGGGGAGGGCTTCTCAGAGCTCTACCACCTGGACATGCACCACAGACTACATCCAGGTGAGTTTAATAGATAGACGCCATCTTGGTAGAGGCAGGATGGACTATAGGGCTTCTCTGAGCTCTACCACCTGGACATGCACCACAGACTACACCCAGGTGAGTTTAATTGATACATGAGACAGCCGTAGAGCCGTTATTGGGCCGGTTTACCAGACACAAATGAACCTAATCATTGACAAGCGTGCTCTATGGAGAATCTCCAATGAAAGTACTTTGTGGTCCAGGACTTGGCTTCTGTGTTCAGGAAACTAGCTTCATGCTCTTTATTAAAAGTAATTTGGGTGCAGGGTAGTGATGTCACAGAATAGAAAAACCAAGCCAGGTGACGTCACGCACTATAGTGAGACAGTCCTGTTTCACTAGATACACAACGTGACACAGTAATACACGCCATCGCACACGACACACCAGGCTGCTCACACAGAGTTCTCCCCGCCACTTTAATAAAGAACCTACCCAGTTCAGCACCGTGGACAGACGACTTACCACGTTTTCCAATCCTCCCTGGGCTGGCTACGACAATACACGTCTCACCTGAAGAGTCGAAAGCTGATTTGTAACACCGCATTGTACGGTCAAGTCCCAAATGGCACCCTGTTTTCTTAATAGTGCACTACTTTCCCTATATAGTATACTAAAAAGTAGTGCACTACATAGGGAACAGGGTGTCATTTGGAACACATCCCCTACTGTATAACAGCCCATTCACTCAGCAGCACAGTTGTGCTTCAGCTGTATTCTTCCCTCACAACCTTTAATTTCCAGGGTTTTATCAGGCAGCCATTTTGCTCCGTTACCACCCGCCTGGTATCTGGCCCTCAGATAGAGTAGTGTCTGTAAACGCCTCCCCGGTTTAGACCATGACTCTCTCTGTCTGTCACTGTGTGGTGTGTGTGTGTGTGTGTGTGCGTGTGTGCGTGGTGTATACGTGTGTGTCTGTCTCGGCTGTTTGAGTGACAACCCGGCCCTTTCATGTCTGAGCTGAGGAGAATTCACAGTAATTGCTTTTAAAATGATGTTGTTCTCCCCCTGAGAGCTACAGTCTCTTCTCTTCTCTTCTCTTCTCTTCTCTTCTCTTCTCTTCTCTTCTCTTCTCTCTCTTCTCTTCTCTTCTTCTCTTCTCTTCTCTTCTCTTCTCTTCTCTTCTCTTCTCTTCTCTTCTCTTCTCTTCTCTTCTCTTCTCTTCTCTTCTCTTCTCTTCTCTTCTCTTCTCTTCTCTTCTCTTCTCTTCTCTTCTCTTCTCGTCTGTCTTTTGTTCTACTCTTTACGGAGAGATGAAGGAGGGAGCAAAGAAGGAGAGATGGACGAGGGAGGGAGGGAGGAGAGATGGAGGAGGGAGGGAGGGGAGATGGAGGAGGGAGGGAGGGGAGATGGAGGAGGGAGGCAGGGAGGGGAGATGGAGGAGGGAGGGAGGGGAGATGGAGGAGGGAGGGACGGGAGATGAATGGAGCGAGGGAGGGAGGAAGGGATTGAAAGAGGGGAGATTAACAGTTTTCGTGCCTGATTGAATGGAGTGATTTTATTTGTTTACTTTTTCACTCATCACAATAAAAATCGTTGACCTTTTCAATACCAAAACAACATCTATCTTTCTCCCAAAAATGGTTGGTTCACATATCTAGAGTTTACAGAGAGTGACAGAACGGACCGTGTTAGACAGGCAACAGAGGGACATGATTAGACAGGAAACAGAGGGACAGGATTAGACAGGTAACAGAGGGACAGGGTTAGACAGAGAGGAACAGTGTCAGACAGGCAACATAGGGACAGGATTAGACATACAACAGAAGGACATGATTAGACAGGAAACAGAGGGACAGGATTAGACAGGCAACATAGGGACAGGATTAGACAGGCAACATAGGGACAGGATTAGACAGGCAACATAGGGACAGGATTAGACAGGCAACATAGGGACAGGATTAGACAGGCAACAGAGGGACAGGATTAGACAGGCAACATAGGGACAGGATTAGACAGGCAACACAGGGACAGGATTAGACAGGTAACAGAGGGACAGGATTAGACAGGCAACAGAGGGACAGGATTAGACAGGCAACATAGGGACAGGATTAGACAGGCAACATAGGGACAGGATTAGACATACAACAGAAGGACACGATTAGACAGGAAACAGAGGGACAGGATTAGACAGACAACATAGGGACAGGATTAGACAGGCAACATAGGGACAGGATTAGACAGGCAACAGAGGGACAGGATTAGACAGGCAACATAGGGACAGGATTAGACAGGCAACATAGGGACAGGATTAGACAGAGAGGGACAGGATTAGACAGGCAACAGAGGGACAGGATTAGACAGGCAACATAGGGACAGGATTAGACAGGCAACATAGGGACAGGATTAGACAGAGTGGGACAGGATTAGACAGGCAACAGAGGGACAGGATTAGACAGGCAACATAGGGACAGGATTAGACAGAGAGGGACAGGATTAGACAGGCAACATAGGGACAGGATTAGACAGACAACAGAAGGACATGATTAGACAGGAAACAGAGGGACAGGGTTAGACAGGAAACAGAGGGACAGGATTAGACAGACATCAGTTGACAACCATCCATTTGTATCAATGCCCCTGGTCTCCTCTCTCCCATAGCTATGAGGACTGTGTCCTCAATGTCAAACCAGATAAAACATTGAGACTGTGTTTTCTAGCTACCAGTCTGTGTACTGAGTAGTGTCGACAGACAACAGTCCTGTAGGCTACTGCATATCAAACTAATCGTAACATTGACTCTGTCTCCTCTCTCTGCTCACTCCTCTATCGAGCCATGAGACAGTTTAATCAATGTCAAACCAAAACTTGCATTCCTTGTGTCTCCCTTCTGTCTCCATTCTCTCTCTTCTCTCTCCCTAGCTATGAACCTGTGTACCAAACACAACATTAACCATCTCCCTTCTCTCTCTTCTCTCTCCCTAGCTATGAACCTGTGTACCAAACACAACATTAACCATCTCCATTCTCTCTCTTATCTCTCCCTAGCTATGAACCTGTGTA
>CM072220.1:12086187-12093687 GCA_036851935.1 Coregonus suidteri
TATGGATATTACGGAAGGCCTACAATCCTTATAATTGTAGGCCTTTGGTTACAGGTATGACCCGCTATGGGTTTTAATGAGGTAAAATGCAACATTCATGAACATAAATAACAGGCCTTGAATCTTGAGCCTTGTTACAGTCTAACGCCCTCAACGGGTTAAAGAACTTTGTGTTATTTAAAATCCTGCATAGTCATACCAGAAGTGAGCTCCACTCAAGTATTCCCTTTATTTGTCCCAGAGGGCAATTGGTTTTGCAGCAAGGAGCACATGAGAAAACATAAAAAAAGACCCACATGAATACAAAGGTACTGTAGTTCATAAAACGCTAGTGGGTCGTTCTTGAATTACGGTGGCATTTGTGTCCCTCACCTTTGCAACCATAAAAAAAAAAAATAATTAAATGACACATAATAACACATCATGCAAGTTTTTGAACTGTTTAACATTTAAAACATTATGTTTACGCATTGTTTAAAGTACTTAGGGTAATGAATTTGTCCCAGTAGTGTTGTAGTGACAGGTTGTGGAGTTTTAGAGACCGTTGTCTGTTATTTTCAATGCTGGAAAAGTCAACAAAAGGTGTAGATGACATAGCAGGTGATGTGCCGAGGAAAACTAACGTTGTGTGGTTTGTTGACAACACAATCAAACATCACACCAAAATTGGATGTTGATCTGACGTTCTATACATCAATGCATCAACTATTGTGTCCTTTGGAATTCAAATGAGAGGATTATTGTCCGTTATTCTAGAATGAGCAAAAAAAAAACAATCAGACTGGGAGTACGTCCCAAATCGCACCCTATCCCCTATAGAGTGCACTACTTTTGACCAGAGCACTATATCGGCCCTGGTCAACAGTAGTGCAGTACGTAGTGAAGAGGGTGACATTTGGGACGCTGCCTCTCTCACTGGGTATGCATAACCTCGCATTAACAGACACATTGTCTGTCTTTTCCCTGGAAGAGTATCTAACACCAGGCATTTCATATTTGGTGTGTGTGTGTTTGTGTGTGATGTCTATGTGTGTCCGTGTGTGTGTGAGATACAAAGTGTATGTGTGTGTGTGCGTATGATAGAGAAAGTGTCTCTGTCTCTGTGTGTGTGTGCTTGCATTCTGTGTGTGTGTGTGTGTGTGTGTGTGTAAATGTATTGCTACTCAAATGCCTCTGCAGCTGTGTTGTTTTGGAAGGCTGCCACTAAAGCACAACACTATAGCAGCTCAGTTTGGACCATCTGTGTTACATGGCCTTGTTCTGAGGAGAGGAGGATAGGGCTGGTTGGCACACACACACACAACACACACACACACACACACACACACACACACACACACACACACACTCACACTCTCACACACACACACACACACACACACACACACACACACACACACACACACACACACACACACACACACACACACACACACACACACACAGCCAGAGTACATCTTTGTTGCTACTCCAGCACTTGTCTTCTTCTATGGTCCCTCTTGTAAGGTTCTTTGATATCTCTTCCAAGTGTTCTTCCCCCGACCCTCTTTGATAATGCTTTCTGGTCTTCACTCCCTTCACTCGCTTCCTAAAGAAAGAGAAAAAGAGAGAGATAGAGTTGGGTTGAAGGCAGGAAGTCTCTCTCTCTCTCTCTCTCTCTCTCTCTCTCTCTCTCTCTCTCTCTCTCTCTCTCTCTCTCTCTCTCTCTCTCTCTCTCTGTCTCTCTCTCCTCTCTCTCTCTCTCTCTCTCTCTCTCTCTCTCTCTCTCTCTCTCTCTCTCTCTCTCTCTCTCTCTCTCTCTCTGTGTGACCCTCTCTTTCTGACAGTCTCTTTTATCCCGTCTCAACATGGCCTTTAGATGCCACACATTCCTCCTATAGTCTCTACACCTTTCATATGTGTGGAAACCTGCTGGTTTTCCTGAAGTACAGCTTATTATTAGGAAACCCAGGGGAAACAACCTTCCCACTCAGACAGCTAAATGTGTGTGTGTGTGTGTGTGTGTGTGTGTGTGTGTGTGTGTGTGTGTGTGTGGAGATATTCATGTTCCTACCAGCTCTTTAGTCATTGTTTTGGGTTGAGAAAATGTTAGATGGTCAATTGTAGGTGGCCATGGTTACAAAAAGGGGGCAGGTTTAATATTCAAAACACATCACTATCCTTGTTGTTCCGATAACTGCTAAGGGACCTCAGAGAATCACCACAACACCTGCTATAGTGCAGTACCCCTGTTATGCTGTGTTTAGATGGTACGAGGTAGAAGGCAAACTGGATGCCGTTGTTTTCAATGAGAGCACGACGGGACTTGCCGCCAGCGTCCAAATATTTTAACTTTTGCCGTCTGCCGTAGCGTAGTTTTCTACCAGATGATGATTTGCACTGTTTGTTTACAGAAATCACCATAGCAACGCATACCGTCGTGCTGGCTTGCTATTGCCTTCACCATCTTTCTTGCTTTCTTGTCTCGCTATACCGACTGGCATGACAGTTTTTGCGTCCCTCGTCTAAACGCAGCTTTAGAGTCTATTTTGACTAGGGTCCCCCTTCAAAGCTACGTCTTACTGTTTACCATGGTTTGCTGGCTAGGTCTCCCATCCACGTAGTGACCAGGCCCTACTCAGCTTCAGAGGACGTGTCCAGCAGAGGCATACATGTTGGTATTGTAGAGCTAGCGCCCATGTTGGGATTCAGACAGAGATGCAGGGTGGTGTTGGCTAGCGGCCATGTTGGGACTCAGACAGAGATGCAGGGTGGTGTTGGCTAGCGGCCATGTTGGGACTCAGACAGAGATGCAGGGTGGTGTGGCTACGGCTATGTTGGGACTCAGACATGATCAGACAGAGATGCAGGGTGGTGTTGGCTAGCGCCCATGTTGGGACTCAGACAGAGATGCAGGGTGGTGTTGGCTAGCGCCCATGTTGGGACTCAGACAGAGATGCAGGGTGGTGTTGGCTAGCGCCCATGTTGGGACTCAGACAAAGATGCAGGGTGGTGTCGGCTAGCGCTCATGTTGGGATTCAGACAGAGATGCAAGGTGGTGTTGGCTAGCGCCCATGTTGGGATTCAGACAGAGATGCAGGGTGGTGTTGGCTAGAGACCATGTTAGGACTCAGACAGAGATGCAGGTGGTGTTGGCTAGAGACCATGTTAGGACTCAGACAGAGATACAGGGTGGTGTTGGCTAGTGGCCATGTTGGGACTCAAACAGAGATGCAGGGTGGTGTTGGCTAGCGGCCATGTTGGGACTCAGACAGAGATGCAGGGTGGTGTTGGCTAGCGGCCATGTTGGGACTCAGACAGAGATGCAGGGTGGTGTTGGCTAGCGGCCATGTTGGGACTCAGACAGAGATGCAGGGTGGTGTTGGCTAGCGGCCATGTAGGGACTCACACAGAGATGCAGGGTGGTGTTGGCTAGCGGCCATGTTGGGACTCTGACAGAGATGCAGGGTGGTGTTGGCTAGCGCCCATGTTGGGACTCAGACAGAGATAGGGTGCAGGTGGTGTTGGCTAGCGCCATGCCCATGTTGGCGACTCAGACAGAGATGCAGGGTGGTGTTGGCTAGCGCCATGTTTGGGACTCAGCCAGAGATGCAGGGTGGTGTTGGCTAGCGGCCATGTTGGGACTCAGACAGAGATGCAGGGTGGTGTAGGCTAGCGGCCATGTTGGGACTCAGACAGAGATGCAGGGTGGTGTTGGCTAGCGGCCATGTTGGGACTCAGACAGAGATGCAGGGTGGTGTTGTACAGCTTGCAGCCATGATGTGATGACATCCTACCACCCTCTGTGACACCTCTCCACCTCCCAACCTCTCTCTCTTCTTTCTACATGCCACTTCCCTCTCTTCTCATCTTTTATTTCAATATATTAATTTCGCCACATAATTGTTTTGTAAAAAAAAAAGAACAGAATGGCCTGTGGGTATTACGTTTTAGGGTTGAAAGAACAGAATTAAGATTTAAAGCTGCAAAGCTCAGGAGAGAGAGAGGAGGGGAGAACAGTTAGATATGCTGCACCACGTCCCAAATGACACCACATTCCCTATTTAGTGCACTACTTTTGAAAATGTGCCCTGCTCAAAAGGAGTGCACTAAATAGGGGATAGGGTGGCATTAAGAAGGTAGACCAGTTAGATATGCGGTCTGAAGCAAGCAACAGAAGCAGAATTGATTAGAACACAGGGGAATTAAACATTTAGATGGTTGCTTTGCCGGAAACGTTTGTGTCTGTGTGTCTGTGTGTTTTTCTGTAAGTGTGCAGTAATGCTAGCCTGTGTGTATTTGTCTATTGTGTGTGGGTGCATGCCTGTGTGTGTGCGTGTGTGTGTGTGCATGTGTGTGTGTTTTTGTTTGTTTTTAGGTGTGTGTGTGTGTGTGTGTGTGTGTGTGTGTGTGTGTGCGTGTGCGTGTGTGCTAGATAATTGCCCAGTGAGATTGGTCTCTGTGCAGGCAGATACATGCTGCTGCAATGACTGGCCTGCACATATTATGAAGTGAATGATTTGTAACAAGAAAACCATCCCAGTTATTGGTAATGGTACTAGAACCATTACCAAATTGCCCCCTGATGCAGAGAGATGCTGCAAATTCAGAAGAAGCTACAACACAACTGCAATAGATTAGAGTTCTGGCTAGGGGGTGTACTGGTACATCAAGCTGTCTCACTACAGAAACAGGAGATAGACTAGTGTCCTGTCCAGGGGGTGTACTGGTACATCAAGCTGTCTCACTACAGACACAGGAGATAGACTAGAGTCCTGTCCAGGGGGTGTACTGGTACATCAAGCTGTCTCTCTACAGAAACAGGAGATAGACTAGAGTCCTGTCCAGGGGGTGTACTGGTACATCAAGCTGTCTCATCACAGAAACAGGAGATAGACTAGAGTCCTGTCCAGGGGGTGTACTGGTACATCAAGCTGTCTCACTACAGACACAGGAGATAGACTAGAGTCCTGTCCAGGGGGTGTACTGGTACATCAAGCTGTCTCTCTACAGAAACAGGAGATAGACTAGAGTCCTGTCCAGGGGGTGTACTGGTACATCAAGCTGTCTCATCACAGAAACAGGAGATAGACTAGAGTCCTGTTCAGGGGGTGTACTGGTACATCAAGCTGTCTCACTACAGAAACAGGAGATAGACTAGAGTCCTGTTCAGGGGGTGTACTGATACATAAAGCTGTCTCTCTACAGAAACAGGAGATAGACTAGAGTCCTGTCCAGGTGGTGTACTGGTACATCAAGCTGTCTCTCTACAGAAACAGGAGATAGACTAGAGTCTAGTCCAGGGGGTGTACGTCTACATCAAGCTGTCTCACTACAGAAACAGGAGATAGATGATTAGTGGAATCAGGTGTGTAGTGCTAGGGTAACAGAACTGCGCTACAGAAACAGGAGAAAGGCTTCAGCCCTATGGGCCGTTCTACAGAAACAGGAGAAAGGCTTCAGCCCTATGGGCCGTTCTACAGGAGAAAGGCTTCAGCCCCTTGGGCCGTTCAACAGAAACAGGAGAAAGGCATCAGCCCTATGTGCCGTTCAACAGAAACAGGAGAAAGGCTTCAGCCCCTTGGGCCGTTCAACAGAAACAGGAGAAAGGCTTCAGCCCCTTGGGCCGTTCAACAGAAACAGGAGAAAGGCTTCAGCCCCTTGGGCCGTTCAACAGAAACAGGAGAAAGGCTTCAGCCCCTTGGGCCGTTCAACAGAAACAGGAGAAAGGCTTCAGCCCTATGGGCTGTTCTGGCTGAAACAAGGCTACTTAACACAACTGATATAATAACTATTAGTTGGAGTAGTTCACATGTAACCTGACCAGAGAAAACTCCAGGCCCCCAGATGGTAACCTGAAAAGGGAAAACTCCAAGCCCTAGATGTCCCAATATCTCTACTCCACTCTTTCACTAAATCCCACTAATCAAAAAGTATTGGATTGAGGAAGCCATGGGCTAGAGGGAGTTTCCTTTCAAATCAGGAGCAAGTGGAGGAAGGAGAGGTAGTCAGGACATGGTGGTAGATTATAATGAAATGTTTGGGGCGTACACTCTGAGCCCTACTACAGTGAGGGAAAAAAAGTATTTGATCCCCTGCTGATTTTGTACGTTTGCCCACTGACAAAGAAATTATCAGTCTATAATTTGAATGGTAGGTTTATTTGAACAGTGAGAGACAGAATAACAACAAAGAAATCCAGAAAAACGCATGTCAAAAATGTTATAAATTGATTTGCATTTTAATGAGGGAAATAAGTATTTGACCCCCTCTCAATCAGAAAGATTTCTGGCTCCCAGGTGTCTTTTATACAGGTAACAAACTGAGATTAGGAGCACACTCTTAAAGGGAGTGCTCCTAATCTCAGCTTGTTACCTGTATAAAAGACACCTGTCCACAGAAGCAATCAATCAATCAGATTCCAAACTCTCCACCATGGCCAAGACCAAAGAGCTCTCCAAGGATGTCAGGGACAAGATTGTAGACCTACACAAGGCTGGAATGGGCTACAAGACCATCGCCAAGCAGCTTGGTGAGAAGGTGACAACAGTTGGTGCGATTATTCGCATATGGAAGAAACACAAAATAACTGTCAATCTCCCTCGGCCTGGGGCTCCATGCAAGATCTCACCTCGTGGAGTTGCAATGATCATGAGAACGGTGAGGAATCAGCCAAGAACTACACGGGAGGATCTTGTCAATGATCTCAAGGCAGCTGAGACCATAGTCACCAAGAAAACAATTGGTAACACACTACGCCGTGAAGGACTGAAATCCTGCAGCGCCCGCAAGGTCCCCCTGTCAACATTTACATTTTACATTTTAGTCATTTAGCAGACGCTCTTATCCAGAGCGACTTACATCAGCAATTAGGGTTAAGTGCCTTGCTTAAGGGCACATCGACAGATTTTTCACCTAGTCGGCTCGGGGATGAGAACCAGCGACCTTTCGGTTACTGGCACAACGCTCTTACCCACTAAGCCACCTGCCGCCCAAGAAAGCATATATACAGGGCTGTCTGAAGTTTGCCAATGAACATCTGAATGATTCAGAGGAGAACTGGGTGAAAGTGTTGTGGTCAGATGAGACCAAAATGGAGCTCTTTGGCATCAACTCAACTCGCCGTGTTTGGAGGAGGAGGAATGCTGCCTATGACCCCAAGAACATCATCCCCACCGTCAAACATGGAGGTGTAAACATTATGCTTTGGGGGTGTTTTTCTGCTAAGGGGACAGGACAACTTAACCGCATTAAAGGGACGATGGACGGGTGTACCGTCAAATCTTGGGTTCCTCCTACCCTCAGCCAGGGCATTGAAAATGGGTCGTGGATGGGTATTCCAGCATGACAATGACCCAAAACACACGGCCAAGGCAAAAAATGGAGTGGCTCAAGAAGAAGCACATTAAGGTCCTGGAGTGGCCTAGTCAGTCTCCAGACCTTAATCCCATAGAAAATCTGTGGAGGGAGCTGAAGGTTCGAGTTGCCAAACGTCAGCCTCGAAACCTTAATGACTTGGAG
>CM072220.1:12103687-12151187 GCA_036851935.1 Coregonus suidteri
CTGTGTGCTGAGGGTGTCAGGTTCTTGTCCAGTTCTGGCATTTAGGTCGCCACAGACTAGTACATGTCCCTGGGTCTGGAAATTATTGATTTCCCCCTCCAGGATGGAGAAGCTGTCTTCATTAAAGTATGGGGATTCTAATGGGGGGATATAGGTAGCTCTCTCTCTCTCTCTCTCTCTCTCTCTCTCTCTCTCTCTCTCTCTCTCTCTCTCTCTCTCTCTCTCTCTCTCTCTCTCTCTCTCTCTCTCTCTCTCTCTCTCTCTCTCTCTCTCTCTCTCTCTCTCTCTCTCTCTCTCTCTCTCTCATATCCTACTCGGTACATATCCGGTACACACAGCCAGTAGTTCTGTGTATAGTAATTATACAAGGTGATATGCAGTGTGATATATGTCCCCTGGACAGAATGCCATAAAGCTTCTAGAACACTGTGTGTCTGTTCCATTCTGTGTCATTCTGTCCCGGCCTAGTTCTTATATGGCCCCTGAGTCAAAGGCTGATTCATCACATTTTTACACTGGGTAATAACAAGGTGATGGGTCTGTAGAGGTGGGGAGGTGTATGTATTGTGTGTGTGTGTTGGAGGTTAGCGTGTTGGAGTCGTATGTGTATGTTGGAGGTTAGTGTGTTGGAGGTTAGTGTGTTGGAGGTTAGTGTGTTTGAAGTTAGTGTGTTGGATGTCAGTGTGTGTGTTTGTGTCTCTCTGTGTGTGTGTGTTTGTGTGTTGGAGGTTAGTGTGTTGCAGGAAAGTGTATGTGTGTGTGTGTGTGTGTGTGTGTGTCTGTTTATGGCTCCCTCTCTGTGTTCCTCCCCCACCCTCCACTTCTCACTGCTGGCTCCCTCTCTGTGTTCCTCCCCCACCCACCACTTCTCACTGCTGTCTCCCTCTCTGTGTTCCTCCCCCACCCTCCACTGTCACTGCTGTGTGTCTCTGTGTTCCTCCCCCACCCTGTGTCACTGCTGGCTCCCTCTCTGTGTTCCTCCCCCACCCTCCACTTCTCACTGCTGGCTCCCTGTCTGTGTTCCTCCCCCACCCTCCACTTCTCACTGCTGGCTCCCTCTCTGTGTTCCTCCCCCACCCTCCACTTCTCACTGCTGGCTCCCTCTCTGTGTTCCTCCCCCACCCTCCACTTCTCACTGCTGGCTCCCTCTCTGTGTTCCTCCCCCACCCTCCACTTCTCACTGCTGGCTCCCTCTCTGTGTTCCTCCCCCACCCTCCACTTCTCACTGCTGGCTCGCTCTCTGTGTTCCTCCCCCACCCTCCACTTCTCACTGCTGCTCCCTCTCTGTGTTCCTCCCCCACCCTCCACTTCTCACTGCTGGCTCCCTCTCTGTGCTCCTCCCCCACCCTCCACTTCTCACTGCTGGCTCCCTCTCTGTGTTCCTCCCCCACCCTCCACTTCTCACTGCTGGCTCCCTCTCTGTGTTCCTCAGTGTTTCTTTTTTTTTGTGACCAACTTTTGATTTAGTTTTGTAATGTTTCTTTTTCAGAGGATGGTTAACGTCTACAACTTTTTTGTTGTTGAATAAATGCATATAAAAATACCCCCCGCCCCCCCACAACCCCCCTCCTCAGTCCACATCCACCAGCCCGCATCCTCCCTCCCAACCTGGTTTTGCATGTTCCTAACAAAACATGCAAAACCCAACTCCAAAAGCCACCTATGAATATTTAACTGTGTCAAGCACTGATACCAATGTGATTTATTCGCCCTCCTGTAGCTCAGTTGGTAGAGCATGGCGCTTGCAACGCACGGGTTGTGGGTTCGTTTCCTACGGGGGGCCAGTATGAAAATTGTATGCACTCACTAATTGTAAGTCGCTTTGGATAAGAGCGTCTGCTAAATGACTAAAATGTCAACAAAAAAAAACAACATATATATGTACAGGAATATTCTGCATGGCTCCGGTTATTCTCCTTTTTCATCACATGCTAAATATATGTAAACTCTTAAATGTTGAGTAAGTGAGAATTTTGCACCAAAATCTACCTACAGTGGGGGAAAAAAGTATTTAGTCAGCCACCAATTGTGCAAGTTCTCCCACTTAAAAAGATGAGAGAGGCCTGTAATTTTCATCATAGGTACACGTCAACTATGACAGACAAATTGAGAAAAAAAAATCCAGAAACACATTGCAGGATTTTTAATGAATTTATTTGCAAGTTATGGTGGAAAATAAGTATTTGGGTCACCTACAAACAAACAAGATTTCTGGCTCTCACAGACCAGTAACTTCTTCTTTAAGAGGCTCCTCTGTCCCTCCACTCGTTACCTGTATTAATGGCACCTGTTTGAACTTGTTATCAGTATAAAACACCTGTCCACAACCTCAAACAGTCACACTCCAAACTCCACTATGGCCAAGACCAAAGAGCTGTCAAAGGACACCAGAAACAAAATTGTAGACCTGCACCAGGCTGGGAAGACTGAATCTGCAATTGGTAAGCAACTTGGTTTGAAGAAATCAACTGTGGGAGCAATTATTAGGAAATGGAAGACATACAAGACCACTGATTATCTCCCTCGATCTGGGGCTCCACGCAAGATCTCACCCCGTGGGGTCAAAATGATCACAAGAACGGTGAGCAAAAATCCCAGAACCACACGGGGGGGACCTAGTGAATGACCTGCAGAGAGCTGGGACCAAAGTAACAAAGCCTACCATCAGTAACACACTCCGCCGCCAGGGACTCAAATCCTGCAGTGCAAGACGTGGTGTCCCCCTGCTTAAGCCAGTACATGTCCAGGCCCCTCTGAAGTTTGCTAGAGTGCATTTGGATGATCCAGAAGAAGAGGATTGGGAGAATGTCATATGGTCAGATGAAACCAAAATATAACTTTTTGGTAAAAACTCAACTTGTCGTGTTTGGAGGACAAAGAATGCTGAGTTGCATCCAAAGAACACCATGCCTACTGTGAAGCATGGGGGTGGAAACATCATGCTTTGGGGCTGTTTTTCTGCAAAGGGACCAGGAGACTGATCCGTGTAAAGGAAAGAATGAATGGGGCCATGTATCGTGAGATTTTGAGTGAAAACCTCCTTCCATCAGCAAGGGCATTGAAGATGAAACGTGGCTGGGTCTTTCAGCATGACAATGATCCCACTCTTACGAAGGAGTGGCTTCGTAAGAAGCATTTCAAGGTCCTGGAGTGGCCTAGCCAGTATCCAGATCTCAACCCCATAGAAAATCTTTGGAGGGAGTTGAAAGTCTGTGTTGCCCAGCGACAGCCCCAAAACATCACTGCTCTAGAGGAGATCTGCATGGAGGAATGGGCCAAAATACCAGCAACAGTGTGTGAAAACCTTGTGAAGACTTACAGAAAACGTTTTGACCTGTGTCATTGCCAACAAGGGGGTATATAACAAAGTATTGAGAAACTTTTGTTATTGACCAAATACTTATTTTCCTCCATAATTTGCAAATAAATTCATTAAAATCCTACAATGTGATTTTCTGGAAAAAAAAATCTAATTTTGTCTGTCATAGTTGACGTGTACCTATGATGAAAATTACAGGCCTCTCTCATCTTTTTAAGTGGGAGAACTTGCACAATTGGTGGCTGACTAAATACTTTTTTCCCCACTGTACATTTCTATTATATCTAAATAGTTTATGATTTGTGAACACCATAATGTAGTTATTTTGGTAGATACTTCTCCCTATTAGCTGAAATCTTACGTTTTCAAAGCCATTCTAGCTGTCACACTAGGTGTTCATCTAACATATTCACAAATCACCAGAATTCCTAGCACAATGCAGGCACGTGTTGCTAGGCAACCTCCCTGCAGTTGCCTTGGCAGGCCTGCTCATAAGGTTGCCATATCCACTGTTTTCCCGCCAAAATTATGTCATGGTTGAAAATGAATTGGTCACGGGTTGACGGTTTTTGAGCTACTTATGGCATTTCTCAAAAAAAAAAAAAAAAAAAAGAAAAACATCTATTAATTTCACTGTGCTACTGCTAACTATCAGGCAGTGAGGCAGGCTGTTGCTGAGTGAGTGAGTAAGTGAGTGGTGGGGAGGGAGGGAGGTGATGGGCCGGAGGGGTGTGTGTGTGTTGAGCACAGTCATTGGTATTGAGACCACTGCAGCAGTCAGCTGAGTCACGTGAGTTACTAGAGCCAACACAAGACGGGAGAGAAACTGAGAAATAATTATCCAACAGTTTCAGAGAGAGGGAGAGAGGATCAATTTATGTGCTTTTTCTCTATGGGTAGGCTATATAGCCAGGGCTCTAAAACAAGGGCATCCCGGTGATGATAAACATATGTCTGGGACGGTTCAAAACGACTCTGGGACAGTTCTGGGACAATAGATCCAAAAACCAATGAGGCTAACGCAACAGATCAGAAAGTTCATGTCTTCACATTATTAGCGCAGACGGCAGTAGGCTATGCACGAATGTTCCATAATAATAATATGCCATTTAGCAGACGCTTTTTTATCCAAAGCGACTTACAGTCATGTGTGCATACATTTTTACGTATGGGTGGTCCCGGGGATCGAACCCACTACCCTGGCATTACAAGTGCCATGCTCTACCAATTGAGCTACAGAGGACCACAATTAGTGGGAAAACACAGTTCTAAAAAACGCACTGCATTTGCTAGCAGTTTCATGTAACAGAGACGGAAATATCACTTAGAGTCTTAGAAAGAGGGGAGATCTACAGATGCAACATGGGTTGCTGAAATGTCTTCGCTAGATTCATGAAAGTGTGGTTAGACAAAGCAAGGAAGGTGAACTTCAAAACGTGATGGAGTTTGCAGCTGTAATGAAACTGCTAGATTCTGACATGACTTATGGATCTTTAACAGCCTCAATTTGTCGGGGCATGGACTATACAAGGTGTTGAAAGCGTTCCACAGGGATGCTGGCCCATGTCGACTCCAATGCTTACTACTGTTGTATCAAGTTGGCTGGATGTCTTTTGGGTGGTGGACCATTCTTGATACACAAGGGAAACTGTTTTGGGTGAAAAACCCAGCAGCGTTGCAGTTCTTGACACACACCGGTGCACCTGGCACCTACTACCATACCCCGTTCAAAGGCACTTAAATATCTTATCTTACCCATTGACCCTCTGAATGGCACACATACACAATCCATGTCTCAATTGTCTCAAAGCTTAAAAATCCTTCTTTAACCTGTCTCCTCCCCTTCATCTACACTGATTGAAGTGGGTTTAACAAGTGACATCAATAAGGGATCATAGCTTTCACCTGGATTCACCTGGTCAGTCTATGTCATGGAAAAAGCATACTTCACATTAAGTCAGTCATCAATTAATTAATTCAGGGAAACATCTGTGAGGATTAGCCTACTAGCCTACTTGGTGTGATTCATATCTGTCCTCCACAGTGCCAGAATAAGTCCTGCTCATACCAGCTTCATGACATCCTGACTGTTTATCTCCCTAGATATGGGTATCTCTCTAGATATGGGTGTCTCTCTAGATATGGGTACCTCCCTAGATATGGGTACCTCCCTAGATATGGGTACCTCTCTAGATATGGGTACCTCTCTAGATATGGGTACCTCTCCTAGATATGGGTACCTCCCTAGATATGGGTACCTCCCTAGATATGGGTACCTCCCTAGATATGGGTACCTCCCTAGATATGGGTACCTCTCTAGATATGGGTACCTCTCTAGATATGGGTACCTCCCTAGATATGGGTACCTCCCTAGATATGGGTACCTCTCTAGATATGGTACCTCCCTAGATATGGGTACCTCCCTAGATATGGGTACCTCCCTAGATATGGGTACCTCCCTATATGGGTATCCACCTAGGTATGGGTACCTCTCTAGATATGGGTACCTCCCTAGATATGGGTACCTCCTCTAGATATGGGTACCTCTCTAGATATGGGTACCTCTCTAGATATGGGTACCTCTCTAGATATGGGTAGCTCTCTAGATATGCGTACCTCCTCTAGATATGGGTATCTCTCTAGATATGGGTCTCCTCTAGATAGATCCTCTGTGGTACACGGCCCCTAGATATGGGTACCTCTCTAGATATGGGTACCTCTCTAGATATGGGTACCTCCCTAGATATGTTAGGATAAAAGCATCTGCTAGATATGGGTACCTCTCTAGATATGGGTACCTCTCTAGATATGGGTACCTCTCTAGATATGGGTACCTCCCTAGATATGGGTACCTCCCTAGATATGGGTACCTCTCTAGATATGGGTACCTCTATAGATATGGGTACCTCCCTAGATATGGGTACCTCTCCAGATATGTGTACCTCTCTAGATATGGGTACCTCTCTAGATATGGGTACCTCCCTAGATATGGGTAGAACCCTTTTTGGATTCAGGTAGAACTCTTTTAGACTCTCTGTGGAAAGGGTTCTACATGGAACTTAAAAGGGTTATTCAAAATGTTATTTTTGTCTAAGAGTGTATTATGTGGATCATTTATGGGTGGATATCGGGTGGAATCTTTTGACAGGCATGTTATGTTGCGTGTTAATTGATATGTGGTTTGTGTTCGTGTATGTGTTGATTGATAGGCCTGCGTGGGTTGGATAGTTGACATTCATGTTGTCCAGATCATTCATAACACGTTGTTGTATGGATATGTGAATATATGTGTGCGTCCATGTGCCAATCCGTCCGTTTGTGTGTGTGTGTGCTTGCGCGTGTGCCTGTGTGTGTGTGTCCGCAGTGCATTTGTGTGTTTGAGTGTGTGTGATTGACAGCTGGACGTATCGCTAGGTGCTACTTAGCATTCCCACCACATAGACAACGTGGGTGAGCGACACCCCCTTGCTAATTCCTAACCCCTTCCCTCCTACATTGTGTGTGTGTGTGTGTGTGTGTGTCTGTGATGTGTGTGTTTAGTGATGGGTGTGGCAGTGTGCTTGTGTGGTGTGTGTGTGTCTCAGTAGGTGGTTCCCCTGTATGATATACGTGAAATGGATATGGTTCCCTCTGGACAGGGATTGAGTGGAGGAGAGGATGGAGGATATGAGGAGAGGAACTGGATGAGGGATGGATGGGTATTCTTGAGGAGGTAGAGGATATGATGGAGGGATATGGGTACCTATAATTATCCAATAGATATGGACGATTCCCTAGATATGGGTACCTCTCTAGGAGATATGGAGGGACCTCTGGATATGGAGACCTCTCTAGATATGGGTACCTCCCTAGGATGGTACCTGATAGAGGAGAGAGATAGGGGTGGTATATGGGTACCTCCCTAAGAGAGTAGACCTCTCTAGACAGGACGGTCTCTAGGGAGGGATGGAGGGAGAGGAGAGGTAGACAGGATATGGTAGGAGGGATAGATATGGAGAGGAGATATGGGTACCTCTCTAGATAGGGAGGGATGGAGGAGAGGAGAGGAGAGATAGGGGTACGGTGGTAGGGGGGATGGAGGAGAGGAGAGGAGTACAGGACGGTGGGTACCTCCCTAGGGATGGAGGAGATGGTCTAGAGGAGACTAGATATGTGGTACACTTTCTAGATGGATGGGTATGGAGGAGAAGGAGACAGTAGAAGTGTATTATGTGGGTAGGGGAGGGATGGAGGAGAGGAGAGGAGACAGGACGGTGGTATGGAGGGATGAGGAGGGAGAGGAGACAGGACGGTAGTAGGGAGGGATGGAGGAGAGGAGAGTTCTAGGATATGGGGACGGTCTAGTAGGGAGGGATGGAGGAGAGGAGAGGAGAACAGGACGGTATGTAGGGAGTGAGGTCAGAGAGTAGAGAGTTATGGCTACGGTGTACATCTAGCAGGGAATGGAGAAGGGTTTCGACCCCGGGACCACGGTGGTACATTGGGAGGGATGGAGTAGGAGGAGAGGGAGACAGGACGCCTTTAGGGAGGGATGGAGGAATGAGGAGAGGAGGACAGGACGGTGGTAGGGAGGGATGGAGGAGAGGAGAGGAGACAGGACGGAGAGGGGAGGAGGGAGGGATGGAGGAGAGGGGTACAGGAGACAGGATTGTGGGACCTCCCTAGGAGAGGAGAGGAGACAGGACGGTGGGTAGGGAGGGATGGAGGAGAGGAGGAGACAGGACGGTGGTGGGAGGGATGGAGGAGAGGAGAGGAGACAGGACGGTGGTAGGGAGGGATGGAGGAGAGTAGAGGAGACAGGACGGTGGTGGGGAGGGATGGAGGAGAGGAGAGGAGACAGGACGGGTGGTAGGGAGGGATGGAGGAGAGGAGAGGAGACAGGACGGTGGTAGGGAGGGATGGAGGAGAGGAGAAGAGACAGGACGGTGGTAGGGAGGGATGGAGGAGAGGAGAGGAGACAGGACGGTGGTGGGGAGGGATGGAGGAGAGGAGAGGAGACAGGATGGTGGTGGGGAGGGACGGAGGAGAGGAGAGGAGACAGGACGGTGGTAGGGAGGGATGGAGGAGAGGAGAGGAGACAGGACGGTGGTAGGGAGGGATGGAGGAGAGGAGAGGAGAGGAGACAGAACAGTGGTAGGGAGGGACGGAGGAGAGGAGAGGAGACAGGACGGTGGTGGGGAGGGATGGAGGAGAGGAGAGGAGACAGGACGGTGGTAGGGAGGGATGGAGGAGAGGAGAGGAGACAGGACAGTGGTGGGGAGGGATGGAGGAGAGGAGAAGAGACAGGACGGTGGTAGGGAGGGATGGAGGAGAGGAGAGGAGACAGGACGGTGGTAGGGAGGGATGGAGGAGAGGAGAGGAGACAGGACGGTGGTGGTGAGGGATGGAGGAGAGGAGAGGAGACAGGACAGTGGGGTAGGGAGGGATGGAGGAGAGGAGAGGAGACAGGACGGTGGTGGGGAGGATGGAGGAGAGGAGAGGAGACAGGACGGTGGTAGGGAGGGATGGAGGAGAGGAGAGGAGACAGGACAGTGGTGGGGAGGGATGGAGGAGAGGAGAGGAGACAGGACGGTGGTGGGGAGGGATGGAGGAGAGGAGAGGAGACAGGACGGTGGTAGGGAGGGATGGAGGAGAGGAGAGGAGACAGGACGGTGGTAGGGAGGATGGAGGAGGGGAGAGGACAGGACGGTGGTAGGGAGGGATGGAGGAGAGGAGAGGAGACAGGACGGTGGTAGGGAGGGATGGAGGAGAGGGATGACAGGACGGTGAGGGAGAGGATGGAGGAGAGGAGAGGAGACAGGGTGGAGTGGTAGGGAGGGATGGAGGAGAGGAGAGGAGAGGGGATGGTGGTAGGAGGAGGGATGGAGGAGAGGAGAGGAGACAGGACAGTGGTAGGGAGGGAGGAGGAGAGGGAGAGGACAGTGGTGGGGGGAGACAGGGACGGTGGGTGGTAGGAGGGATGGAGGAGAGAGAGAGGAGACAGGACGGTGGTAGGTAGGGATGGAGGAGAGGAGAGGAGACAGGACGGTGGTAGGGAGGGACGGACGGAGGAGAGGAGAGGAGACAGGACGGTGGTGGGGGAGGGATGGAGGAGAGGAGAGGAGACAGGACGGTGGTAGGGAGGGATGGAGGAGAGGAGAGGAGACAGGACGGTGGTGGGGAGGGATGGAGGAGAGGAGAGGAGACAGGACGGTGGTAGGGAGGGATGGAGGAGAGGAGAGGAGACAGGACGGTGGTAGGGAGGGATGGAGGAGAGGAGAGGAGACAGGACGGTGGTAGGGGAGGGATGGAGGAGAGGAGAGGAGACAGGACGGTGGTAGGGAGGGATGGAGGAGAGGAGACAGGACGGTGGTGGGGAGGGATGGAGGAGAGGACAGAAGACAGGACGGTGGTAGGTAGGGATGGAATAGAGGAGACAGGCAGGACGGTGGTAGGGAGGGGGATGAGGAGAGAGGAGAAAAGACAGGACGGTGTAGGGAGGGAGGGAGGAGAGGAGAGGAGACAGGACGGTGGTAGGGAGGATGGAGGAGAGGAGAGGAGACAGGACGGTGGTGGGGAGGGATGGAGGAGAGGAGAGGAGAGGAGACAGGACGGTGGTAGGGGAGGGATGGAGGAGAGAAGGAGAGGAGACAGGACGGTGGTGGGGAGGGATGGAGGAGAGGAGAGGAGACAGGACGGTGGGAGGGAGGGAGGAGAGAGGAGAGGAGACAGGACGGTGGTGGGGAGGGATGGAGGAGAGGAGAGGAGACAGGACGGTGTGGAGGGAGGGATGGAGAGAGGAGAGGAGACAGGACGGTGGTGGGGAGGGATGGAGGAGAGGAGAGTAGACAGGACGGTGGTGAGGAGGGATGGAGGAGAGGAGAGCAAAGTGATGGAGGAGAGGAGAGGAGATCGAAAGGGATGGAGGATAGAAAAAATGGCTTGTCTTCCTCTAGGGAGTCAGACACACACATCAGAGCACAGACACACTTCATTCAGAGACAGCACACAGAGACACACAGACCCACGCACACGCGCGCACACACACACACACAAACACACACACACACACACACACACACACACACACACACACACACACAGACACACACACACAGAATGAGAGCAGAGAACCAGTAGCTAGGCTTCAGCAGAATGAGAGAGATGACAATTTCCTTGAGATGTCCTGTCAGAATACTTGGCAGTGAGGTTCCACGTTGACATATTTGAGCAACTGTCCCATCCTGGGTGAAAATTGTTTCTGACAAATGTTCCCAGGTAGTTTGGTCTTCTTTCTGTTACCTTCTGTTGGATGCTGCAATATCATCAAATCAACAGGCTGTGAAAACAAGAGAGGAGAGGGAGACCAGAGAGAGAGATAGAGAGAGAGAGTCGCTGAGAGCGATAGAGAGATAGAGAGAGAGAGAGAGACTGGAGAGAGAGAGAGAGAGGAGAGAGAAGAGAGAGAGAGAGAGAGAGATGGAAGAGAGAGAGGAGAGAGAGAGAGAGAGAGAGAGAGAGAGAGAGAGAGAGAGAGTTTATCCATTGAGAGAGAGACGAGAGAGAACTAAAAGAGCTCAGTAAAGAGACCCAGTCGTGCCTCAGAGAGACATTTCAGGCCAGCTGCATCCTCACTTACTCTATATACACATGCAGAAGAGAGACACACATGACACCAAATGAGACACAACACACACATACATCACATGCACAGACAAACACAAGCACACACACAAACACACAGACACACACATCGCCACATGCACACACACACATACATCACAGGCGCAGAGAAACACAAGCACACACACAAACACACAACACACAACACACACACAAACAGAGTAGAGACACATACTTCCTGACCTCACATACACACAGACAAGCCACAGAAGCTCTTATCTTCCTGTCATGTGAAGATGTGCCTTCTTCCCACTAGAGACATTTCACCAGATTTTTCCTATTATAAGACAGTTAGTTTGCTGCCAAAGACTATCACATTTTAATTATTATTACCAACACATCATATAGAGACTGTCGCTGACTCTTACTAAACTAGAGACTGACCCTGACCTAACTAAACTAGAGACTGCCCCTGACTCTTACTAAACTAGAGACTGACCCTGACTCTACACTAAACTAGAGACTGACCCTGAATCTTTACTAAACTAGAGACTGTACCCTGACTCTTACTAAACTAGAGACTGACCCTGACTCTTTCTAAACTAGAGACTGACCCTGACTCTACCAAACTAAACTATTCCTTATACTGAGACTGACCCTAACTAAACTAGAGACTGCCCCTGACTCTACATAAACTAGAGACTGACCCTGACTCTACTAAACTAGAGACTGACCCTGACCTAACTAAACTAGAGGATGTAGCCCTGACTCTTACTAAACTAGAGACTGACCTGACTTCTTACTAAACTAGAGACTGACCCTGAATCTTACTAAACTAGAGACTGACCCTGACTCTTACTAAACTAGAGACTGACCCTGACCTAACTAAACTAGAGACTGCCCTTGACTCTTACTAAACTAGAGACTGTAGCTGACTCTTACTAAACTAGAGACTGACCCTGACTAGAGATTGCCTGACTCATAAACTAGAGTTTGCTGCCAAAGGGGACTTACTAAATAGAGATTACTTGACTTTTACTGAAATAGAGACTGACCCTGACTCTTACTAAACTAGAGACTGACCCTGACTTACTAAACTAGAGACTGACCCTGACTCTTACTAAACTAGAGACTGACCCTGACTCTTACTAAACTAGAGACTGACCTTGACTCTTACTAAACTAGAGACTGACCCTGACTCTTACTAAACTAGAGACTGACCCTGACTCTTACTAAACTAGAGACTGCCCCTGACTCTTACTAAACTAGAGACTGACACTGACTCTTACTAAACTAGAGACTGACCCTGACTCTTACTAAACTAGAGACTGACCCTGACCTAACTAAACTAGAGACTGCCCTGACTCTTACTAAACTAGAGACTGACCCTGACTCTTACTAAACTAGAGACTGACCCTGACTCTTGCTAAACTAGAGATTGCCCCTGACTCTTACTAAACTAGAGACTGACCCTGACTCTTACTAAACTAGAGACTGACCCTGACTCTTACTAAACTAGAGACTGACCCTGACTCTTACTAAACTAGAGACTGACCCTGACTCTTACTAAACTAGAGACTGAACCCTGACTCTTACTAAACTAGAGACTGACCCTGACTCTTACTAAACTAGAGACTGACCCTGACTCTTACTAAACTAGAGACAGAACCTGAACTTTACTAAACTAGAGACTGACCCTGACTCTTACTAAACTAGAGACTGACCCTGACTCTTACTAAACTAGAGACTGACTACAGAGAGACTGACCCTGACTCTTTACTAAAACTAGAGACTGACCCTGACTCTTACTAAACTAGAGACTGACCCTGACTCTTACTAAACTAGAGACTGACCCTGACCTAACTAAACTAGAGACTGCCCCTGACTCTTACTAAACTAGAGACTGACCTGACTCTTACTAAACTAGAGACTGACCCTGACTAACTAAACTAGAGACTGACCCTGACTCTTACTAAACTAGAGACTGACCCTGACTCTTACTAAACTAGAGACTGACCCTGACTCTTACTAAACTAGAGATTGACCCCTGACTCTTACTAAACTAGAGACTGACCCTGACTCTTACTAAACTAGAGACTGACCCTGACTCTTACTAAACTAGAGACTGACCCTGACTCTTACTAAACTAGAGACTGACCCTGACACTTACTAAACTAGAGACTGACCCTGACACTTACTAAACTAGAGACTGTGAAGATGTGACTCTTTACTAAACTAGAGACTGACCTGACTCTTACTAATATTTAGAGACTAACCCTGACTCTTGCTAAACCAAAGACTAAAACTAGAGACATTACTAAACTAGAGACTGACCCTGACTCTTACTAAACTAGAGACTGTCGCCTGACTCTTACTAAACTAGAGACTGACCCTGACTCTTACTAAACTAGAGACTGCCCCTGACACTTACTAAACTAGAGACTGACCCTGACTCTTACTAAACTAGAGACTGACCCTGACTCTTACTAAACTAGAGACTGACCCTGACCTAACTAAACTAGAGACTGACCCTGACCTTACTGACTCTTACTAAACTAGAGACTGTAGCTGACTCTTACTAAACTAGAGACTGACCCTGACTCTTACTAAACTAGAGACTGCCCTGACTCTTACTAAACTAGAGACTGACCCTGACTCTAGAGGAACTAGAGACTGACCCTGACTCTTACTAAAACTAGAGACTGACCCTGACTCTTACTAAAACTAGAGACTGACCCTGACTCTTACTAAACTAGAGACTGACCCTGACTCTTACTAAACTAGAGACTGCCCTGACTCTTACTAAACTAGAGACTGACCCTGACTCTTACTAAACTAGAGACTGACCCTGACTCTTAACTAAACTAGAGACAGCCCCTGACTCTTACTAAACTAGAGACTGACCCTGACTCTTACTAAACTAGAGACTGACCCTGACTCTTACTAAACTAGAGACTGACCCTGACTCTTACTAAACTAGAGACTGACCTTGACTCTTACTAAACTAGAGACTGACCTGACTTTTACTAAACTAGAGACTGACCCTGACTCTTACTAAACTAGAGACTGACCCTGACTCTTACTAAACTAGAGACTGACACCTCTGACTAGAACTACTAAACTTTGATTATTTACGAAGATAGAGACATGATCCTGACCTAACTAGAGACTAGACCCTGACCTTCTTACTAAACTAGAGACTGACTCTTACTAAACTAGAGACTGACCCTGACTCTTATAAACTAGAGACTGACACTGACTCTACTAAACTAGAGACTGACACTGACCTTACTAAACTAGAGACTGCCCTGACTTTTACCCTGACTCTTACCTAAAATTAGAGACTGACCCTGACTCTTACTAAACTAGAGACTGACCCTGACTCTTACTAAACTAGAGACTGACCCTGACTCTTAATAAACTAGAGACTGACGCTGACTCTTACTAAACTAGAGACTGACCCTGACTCTTACTAAACTAGAGAGACTGACGCTGACTTATTTACTTAAAGGACTAGAGACTGACCTGACTCTTACTAAACTATTAGACTGACCCTGACTCTTACTAAAACTACAGACTGACACTGACGTACTAAACTAGAGACTGACACTGTCTCTTACTAAACTACAGACTGCCCCTGATTATTTTAAACTAGAGACTGACCCTGACCTAACTAAACTAGAGACCTGACCCTGACTCTTGCTAAACTAGAGACTGACCCTGACTCTTACTAAACTAGAGACTGACCCTGACTCTTACTAAACTAGAGACTGACCCTGACCTAACTAAACTAGAGACTGCCCCTGACTCTTACCAAACTAGAGACTGACGCTGATTCTTACTAAACTAGAGACTGACCCTGACTCTTACTAAACTAGAGACTGACCCTGATCTTACTAAACTAGAGACTGACCCTGACTCTTACTAAACTAGAGACTGACCCTGACTCTTACTAAACTAGAGACTGACCCTGACTCTTATTAAACTAGAGACTGACCCTGACTCTTACTAAACTAGAGACTGACCCTGACTCTTATTAAACTACAGACTGACCCTGACTCTTAAAACTAAACTAGAGACTGACTGACCTGACACTTACTAAACTAGAGACTGACCCTGACACTTACTAAACTAGAGACTGACCCTGCCTTCCTTTCCTAAACGCATACATTATTTACCTGATATTTTTACTATTATAAGACAGTTAGTTTGCTGCCCAAGACTATCACATTTTAATTATTATTACCAACACATCATATAGAGACTGTCGCTGATTCTTACTAAACTAGAGACTGACCCTGACTCTTGCTAAACTAGAGATTGCCCCTGACTCTTACTAAACTAGAGACTGACCCTGACTCTTACTAAACTAGAGACTGCCCCTGACTCTTACTAAACTAGAGACTGTAGCTGACTCTTACTAAACTAGAGACTGACCCTGACTCTTGCTAAACTAGAGATTGCCCCTGACTCTTACTAAACTAGAGACTGACCCTGACTCTTACTAAACTAGAGACTGACCCTGACCTAACTAAACTAGAGACTGCCCCTGACTCTTACTAAACTAGAGACTGACCCTGACCTTTACTAAACTAGAGACTGACCCTGACTCTTACTAAACTAGAGACTGACCCTGACTCTTACTAAACTAGAGACTGACCCTGACTCTTACTAAACTAGAGACTGACCCTGACTCTTACTAAACTAGAAACAGACCCTGACCTTTACTAAACTAGAGACTGACCCTGACTCTTACTAAACTAGAGACTGACCCTGACTCTTACTAAACTAGAGACTGACCCTGACTCTTACTAAACTAGAGACTGACCCTGACTCTTTATAAACTAGAGACTGACCCTGACTCTTACTAAACTAGAGACTGACCCTGACTCTTACTAAACTAGAGACTGACCCTGACTCTTATTAAACTAGAGACTGACCCTGACTCTTACTAAACTAGAGACTGACCCTGACTCTTACTAAACTAGAGACTGTACCTGACTCTTACTAAACTAGAGACTGACCCTGACTCTTACTAAACTAGAGACTGACCCTGACTCTTACTAAACTAGAGACTGACCCTGACTCTTACTAAACTAGAGACTGACCCTGACTCTTACTAAACTAGAGACTGACCCTGACTCTTACTAAACTAGAGACTGACCCTGACTCTTACTAAACTAGAGACTGACCCTGACTCTTACTAAACTAGAGACTGACCTTGACTCTTACTAAACTAGAGACTGACCCTGACTCTTACCAAACTAGAGACTGACACTGACGTTTACTAAACTAGAGATTGACCCTGACTCTTACTAAGCTAGACTGACCCTGACTCTAACTAAACTAGTGACTGACCCTGACTCTTACTAAACTAGAGACTGACCCTGACTCTTACTAAACTAGAGACTGACCCTGACTCTTACTAAACTAGAGACTGACCCTGACTCTTACTAAACTAGAGACTGACCCTGACTCTTACTAAACTAGAGACTGACCCTGACTCTTACTAAACTAGAGACTGACCCTGACTCTTACTAAACTAGAGACTGACCCTGACTCTTACTAAACTAGAGACTGACCCTGACTCTTACTAAACTAGAGACTGATAATCAGAATAGAGACTTACTTGATATCATGCTAAACTAGAGACTGACCTTTTCATCTTACTCCTGTAGTGTGACACTTACTAAACGGTTGACCCTTTCACTTAAATTCCTACATTCTCACGTGTTCCTAAACTTGAGATGACCCTCATGGACTAAACTGCTTGCTGGCATGACTCTGTATTCTACAGATTGGCATGGACTAAAGACTGACACTAAACTATCACTGACCCTCCCCCAAACTAAAGCTAAACACCCCCTTAGAACTAGAGAATGAACTTAACCCTGACTTTACCTTCAAACTAGAGACTGACCCTGACGTCCACCTCATAGAGACTGACCGCTGACTTACCTGTGGGAAAAAGACTGACACGTCCACCTCATCCAATGTCTCTTCATGCCCTGCTGGAAGATTGGCATGAAAAGTGACATTACCTATCACCTCCTCTATAGCACTACTAAAGGACAGACATCACAACTCTCCCTATAGCACTACTAAAGGACAGACATCACAACTCTCCCTATAGCACTACTAAACGACAGACATCACAACTCTCCCTATAGCACTACTAAAGGACAGACATCACAACTCTCCCTATAGCACTACTAAAGGACAGACATCACAACTCTCCCTATAGCACTACTAAAGGACAGACATCACAACTCTCCCTATAGCACTACTAAAGGACAGACATCACAACTCTCCCTATAGCACTACTAAAGGACAGACATCACAACTCTCCCTATAGCACTACTAAAGGAAAGGGCGTATTTCCAGAGGGTGTGAGTGTGACTGCAGTACGTGCTGTAATTGTATGTTTTGTGTCACTGTGACAACCGACACGGGGGGACACGCCCGACGCACCTGCGAGAGGCTACTCACAACGTTGCCAAGCAGCCGGGCCGGTGCAGCGCGAGGGACAGCCAGCCACCTGCAATCGACCCCCTGGTCAGGAGGAAGAGCTGAACCCTGCTCGGGTAGAGCCTATAGAACATTGGCCATCGCTCTGGAAGTGAATCAGCTGTTTGCCCCGGTGCTCATAGTTAGCCCATAGCCCTAAATCCTAGCCCTTTAAAATGTTCTAATCAGGCTTTAGTGATATTATCATTGTTGTAAAAAAAACTGAATTTATAATAAAGAACCTCTGATTGTACTTTGGCCTGTCTCTGGTTGGTTGCCGTGGGATCTTAGAACTCTGCTTTGGACAGAAGCTACTTATATCCGCATCCCAAATGGGCACCCTATACCCTACATTGTGCAATACTTTTGACCAGAGTCATATCGGCGTCCCTATGGGCCCTAGTCAAAAGTAGTGCACCGTACAGAGAAAAGGGTGCCATTTTGGACTCAGCCTAAGAATTATTTACATACATTTTCACCCTCTCTCCATTGTGACACGTTGTTGTAATGTGTAACAAATCTAGTTACAGAGTTCTATGTATGAATAAGCAAAACAAGTTGAGATAGACTGCTACTGTGTTCAAATAATATGAATTTGACATTTAATATAATGTCATATTTATTTTGTAATGAAGAATAATAACTATATTGTCATTTAGCAAGTTCAAAGCAACTTAAAAGTTATGAGATGGACTAAATGTGTTTTTTTCCCGGCAAGTAAATCCAGTTAAACACCATTTCTACAACAAGTGGGGTCCTTTAGACATTTAAAACAAATCATATCGTATACAGTCAAAGCCTTTTGGGCCACAATGTACAGGCGGCAGTTGACTATGAGGTTGAGGCATTTGGCCAGTCATTGAGAATAAAACATTGTGTGCATTGAGATTGAGGATAAGTGTTAGCATTGAAATTAGATTAGTATAGCATTGGCATAGAGAAGGTTAGCCATTGAAATATACAGTTACTGTAGCTAGCCCTTTAGCTACCATTGAGACAGAATATGTTAGCCAGCCATTGAGAAACACAGTTAGTTTAGCCATTGACAAACACATAGTTAGCTTAGACATTGAGAAACACATAGTTAGCTTAGCCATTGAGATTCATTTCTGAATGCAGTGGATCAATGATTCAGGAGCACAACAAGGGGCTGATCTCTGCTCCAAGGTCATACAATGTACTGTCATCTCCATGCACCCACACTCTTCATCTCTCCTTCTATCCTTATTCATTCTTTCCCTCTTTCTCAATCTCTCTCTCTTCCTTTCTCTCTCCCTCTAACCTAAATGTAGACCTCCTAGGCCTATCTCTCTCTCTCCCTCCCTCCCTCCCTCCCTCCCTCCCTCCCTCCCTCCCTCCCTCCCTCCTCTCTCCCCTCTCTCGTCTGCCTGCTCCTGCTACGCCTCACGGCAACATCATTTAATATTCTGGTGTCATCGTAAAAAAAGCGGAGGCTTGGCTTGTCAGCGCTGAGACGAGAGGCTATTGATTTACTATGAGCCTCATGCTAGAGGAGAGGAGAGGAGAAGAGAAGAGAAGAGAAGAGAAGAGAAGAGAAGAGAAGAGAAGAGAGAGAAGAAGAGAAGAGAAGAGAAGAGAAGAGAAGAGAAGAGAGGAGCGGAGCGGGACTATCTGGTTTATTAGCAGACAAGCTGACAGTCAGGCTGGATGGACAGCTATGTGGGGACTTAGCTTGTGAATGCAGTATGTATGGGTATGAATGCTGTATGTATGGGCTATGAAGGCTGTATGTATGGCATAAAAAAGATGTATGTATGGGTATGAATGCTGTATGTATGGGAATGAATGCTGTAGGTATGGGTATGAATGCTGTATATATGGGTTATGAATGCTGTATATATGGGCTATGAATGCTGTATGTATGGTCTATGAATGCTGTATGTATGGGTATGAATGCTGGTTATACATGGCTATACATGCTGTATGTATGGGTATGAATGCTGTATGTATGGGCTATGAATGCTGTATGTATATGGGCTATGAATGATGTATGTATGGGCTATGAATGCTGTATGTATGGGGTATGAATGATGTATGTATGGGTATGAATGCTGTATGTATGGGTATTACATGCTGTATGTACGGCTATGAATGCTGTATGTATGGGTATGAATGCTGTATGTATGGGTATAAATGCTGTATGTATGGGTATGAAACTGTATATATGGGTAATGAATGCTGTATATATGGGCTATGAATGCTGTATGTATGGGTATGAATGCTGGTTATACGGCTATACATGCTGTATGTATGGGTATGAATGCTGTATGTTTGGGCTATAAATGCTGTATATATGGGCTATGAATGCTGTATATATGGGCTATGAATGCTGTATGTATGGGCTATGAATGCTGTATGTATGAGGTATGAATGCTGTATGTGTGGGTATGAATGCTGTATGTATGGGTAAGAATGCTATATGTATGGGTATGAATGCTGTATGTATGGGTATGAATGCTGTATGTACGGGTATGAATGCGGTATATAGGCTATGAATGCTGTATATATGGGCTAAGAATTATGTATGTGTGGGTATGAATGCTGTATGTATGGGTTATGAATGCTATGTGTGTATGTGTATGAATGTTGTATGTATGGGTATGAATGCTTTATGTATGGGTAAGAATGCTATATGTATGGGTATGAATTCTGTATGTACGGGTATGAATGCTGTATATGGGCTATGTATGCTGTATGTATGGGTTATGAATGCTTTATGTATTGCTATGAATGCTGTATGTATGGGGTATGAATGCTGTATGTATGGGGTAAAAATGCTGTATGTTTGGGCTATGAATGCTGTATGTACGGGTATGAATGCTGTATGTATGTGTATGAATGCTGTATTTATGGTATTAATGTTGTATAAATGGGCTATGAATGCTGTATGTATGGGTATGAATGCTGTATGTATGGGTATGAATGCTGTATGTATGTGTATGAATGCTGTATCTATTTATGGGTATGTATGGGTTATGAATGCTAAATGGGCTATGAATGCTTATGAATGCTGTATGTATGGGTATGAATGCTATGCATGTATGGTATGAATACTGTGTGTATGGGTATGAATGCTGTATGTATGGGCTATGAATGCTGAATGTACGGGTATGAATGCTGTACGTATGGGTATGAATGCTGTATGTATGGGCTATAAATGCTCTATGTATGGGTATGAATGCTGTATGTATGGGTATGAATGCTGTATGTATGGGTATGAATGCTGTGTATGTATGGGTATGAATGCTGTATGTATGGGCTATGAATGCTGAATGTATGGGTATGAATGCTTAATGTATGGGTATGAATGCTGTATGTATGGGTATGAATGCTGTATGTATGGGTATGAATGCTGTATGTATGGTATGAATGCTGTATTTATGGGTATGAATGCTGTATACATGGGCTGTTACTGTTTTATGAAGTCCTAATGTGGCCATCCTGGTCCAGGCCTGAGAACCAGGCCCATATCTCCTTTCCTCACACCTGTGTTTGACCACTGGTCCCCACCTAGAGCTCCTCTAGATCGCTACTGACCCCAGTGCTACCTTTAACCTCTAACCTGCTGGCCCCAGTTCTACCTCTAACCTTGGACCTTTAAGAGCTCCTCTATATCTCTACTGACCCCAGTTCTACCTCTAACCTTGGACCTTTAAGAGCTCCTCTATATCTCTACTGACCCCAGTTCTACCTCTAACCTTGGACCTTTAAGAGCTCCTTTAAGAGCTCCTCTATATCTCTACTGACCCCAGTTCTACCTCTAACCTTGAACTTGAACCTTTAAGAGCTCCTCTATATCTCTACTGACCCCAGTTCTACCTCTAACCTTGAACCTTTAAGAGCTCCTCTATATCTCTACTGACCCCAGTGCTACCTTGAACCTTGAACCTTTATAAGAGCTGATCAATGAGAACATTACAGCAGCTCTGTGATATTCTGGTCCCCTGGTTTTGTCTGGACAGGTTTTATAAAGCTTTAGAATCTTTCCTGCTCTTCGTCAGATACAGACACCACTTTCTCTCCGTCACACTCCGTCAATTATTTTTTAAATTCCAGATAGTGTTATTGTCAATGTTATAGCTAGCCAACTTTAGTGATTTATATTTAGAAGTGATTTTATCCTTGATGAGCATCAACTTCCACTATGTCACGCTGTTCCAAGCCGTTGGAAATAGGTTCCGGAATCCGTAGCCCTTTTCTCTAGTCAAATAAAACAATCGCCCTCTAGTGGCCTCATGGGTGGAATGTTATTCATTTTCTTCATAATTTCATAATGAAAAAAAACATTACTTTAATAAAAAACACTGAAAATCTGGTGTTTCTATGTTGAACGGTTTTGTTATATTTCAGTCTTCTGTGATGTATATAAAGTGTAATATTGGGATGCAAACTCCAAATGTAATACATTTCAACTCTATATCTGACATGGTACAGGTGTCTTTTTTATTAAGCCCATAACCATGTGTGTGAGGTGTATACTTTTGTTTCAAAGTAGATTTCATTAAGACTACCAAGAAACACTCTATGTGACCCTGAATTATAGAAATGACAGATAGTGTTAACGTTAATGTGATACATGTACTAGCTAGAGGGACTTCTATTTAAGAGGGATTTTAGATAATCCCACTCTCTTTCGACTAGACAGGCTACCTCACTACTTCAGGGAGGATAATTACTTAAGAGGAAACACTGACAACTCTAGAATTCCTGAAGAGAACAATGACAACTCTAGAATTCCTGAAGAGAACACTGAAAACTTTTGAATTCCTGAAGAGAACATTGAAAACGTTTGAATTCCTGAAGAGAACACTGAAAACTTTTGAATTCCTGAAGAGAACACTGAGAACTTTTGAATTCCTGAAGAGAACACTGCGAACTTTAGAATTCCTGAAGAGAACACTGAGAACTTTAGAATTCCATAAAATAGCGCTGAGATTTTACAGTCTGTAAATTCTCCTATCTGAAAGGGTTAAAAGAAGAGCAGAGAGTGTCAGGACCCAGTCAGCCTATTGACTCCCATTGTTTTAATTCGTCCCCAGGGAGCGAGGGGTAGTGGAGGAAGCCCTGGAGGACCGAGGGATACATGTGACAGGGACGGGGAGGGGACAGATATTTCATCATGGATGAGTGTGTGTTTGTGTGTAGTGTGTGTGTGTGTGTGTGTCTTTTGCGGATGTGTGTGTTGACCCTCTTACTTTATGTGTGTGTGTGGTGTTTCAGCCCGTGTCTACTGTGTGTGTGTGTGTGTGTGTGTGTGTGTGTGTGTGTGTGTGTGTGTGTGTGTGTGTGTGTGTGTGTGTGTGTGTGTGTGTATGGAGGCAGTGCAGGGAAGTAGGGAATGGGATGGATACAGGTGTCCTGTGATGGAGTGCAGGTCCAAGGTTTTACCCACCTGCCCCTGGCTGATTCATTAGTGCTAGCTGGCCGCGCCAAGGCGTCTGTGTGTGTGTGTGTGTGAGAGCTATGAGGAAACACATTAGGACATTGTTGCCACTAGATTGAAAAAATTATCCTGGAGAATATTTTCTCTTTTTATTTTTTACAAAGCTGTCTGTCACCCCTCAACCACCCCCCTCTCTCTCTCTCTCTCTCTCTCTCCCTCTCTGTCTCTCTCTGTCTCTCTCTCCCTCTCTCTCTGTCTCTGTCTCTCTCTGTCTCTCTCTGTCTCTGTCTCTGTCTCTCTCTCTGTCTCTGTCTCTGTTTCTCTCTCTCTCTCTCTCTGTCTCTGTCTCTCTCTCTCTCTCTCTCTCTCTCTCTCTCTCTCTCTCTCTCTCTCTCTCTCTCTCTCTCTCTCTCTCTCTCTCTCTCTCTCTCTCTCTCTCTCTCTCTCTCTCTCTCTCTCTCTCTCTCTCTCTCTCTCTCTCTCTCTCTCTCTCTCAAATTCAAGCTGCTTTATTGGCATGAAAAACATTACGTTAATATTGCCAAAGCAACAATGTATACAATATTGTAATAAAATAATAAATAATAACAAATAATAATTTAAAATGGTAGTAAATAATAACAATAATTTGGTGACAGTCAATAGCAGAAATATAATAACTAGAAAAGGCTAAACATGGAAAATGAAACTATAACTAACTTATAACTAACTAATTGTCATCCTCACCATTACATCAGTACTACAACTACCATCATCATTACTACTACCACCACCATCAATAAACTGCTATCATTACCATTACCACCATCACCCCTACTACCCGTACAACTACCATTTAGAATAATAATCACAACAATAATAATAATAATAAGTAAGTTACTGTTTACTATGCAGATGTAATTATTCAGTGTCCCTCAGGCTATGGCAGGCAAATACATATTTGGCTGCAAGAGGAGTCGTTGCTCCTTCGCCCATGACTATTTTTTGTTTTTCCTTTGGGTTTAATAAGTTACAATTTTGAATAAATGTAGTAATTTCTGTGAATAATGAATCTCTTGTTGAGGAATAATTCTCACAGTAAAGGAGAAAGTGCATCTCTGTTTCTACCTCCCCTGTCGTGCAGTGACCACATACACGCTCCTCTTTGGGTAGCCATGTTTTTTTAAATGTCTGCCAGTTTCTATTGCCAATTGGTGGTCACTCAGCCTGTACTTGGTAAGGTCTCTCTCTCAATTCAATTCAATTTTCAATTTAAGGGGCTTTATTGACATGGGAAATGTATGTTAACATTGCCAAAGCAAGTGAAGTAGATAGTAAACAAAAGTGAAATAAACAATAAATATTAACAGTAAACATTACACTCAGAAGTTCCAAGAGAATAAAGAAATTTCAAATGTCATATTATGTATATATATATACAGTGTTGTAACAATGTGCAAATAGTTAAAGTACAAATGGGAAAATAAATAAACATACATATCGGTTGTATTTACAACTGTGTTTGTTCTTCACTGGTTGCCCTTTTCTTGTGGCAACAGGTCACACATCTTACTGTTGTGATGGCACACTGTGGTATTTCACCCAGTAGATAAGGGAGTTTATCAAAATTGGTTATTTTTTCTAAGTCTTTGTGGGTCTGTGTAATCTGAGGGAAATATGTGTCTCTAATATAGTCATATTTTTGGCAGGAGGTTAGGAAGTGCAGCTCAGTTTCCACCTTTTGTGGTCAGTGTGCACATAGCATGTCTTCTCTTGAGAGCCAGGTCTGCCTACAGCGGCCTTTCTCAATAGCAAGGCTATGCTCACTGAGTCTGTACACAGTCAAAGATTTCCTTAATTTTGGGTCTGTCACAGTGGTCAGGTATTCTGCCAATGTGTACTCTCTGTTTAGTGCCAAATAGCATTCTAGTTTGCTCAGTTTTTTTGTTAATCTTTTCCAATGTGTCAAGTAATTATCTTTTAGTTTTCTCATGATTTGGTTGGGTCTAATTGTTTTGCTGTCCTGGGGCTCTGTGAGGTCTGTTTGTGTTTGTGAACAGAGCCCCAGGACCAGTTTGCTTAGGGGACTCTTCTCCAGGTTCATCTCTCTGTAGGTGATGGCTTTGTTATGGAAGGTTCGGGAATCTCTTCCTTTTAGGTGGTTGTAGAATTTAACGGCTCTTTTCTGGATTTGGATAGTTAGCGGGTATCGGCCTAATTCTGCTCTGCATGCATTGTTTGGTGTTTTTCGATGTACACAGAGGATATTTTTGCAGAATTGTCTCAATTTGGTGTTTGTCCCATTTTGTGAATTTTTGTTTGGTGAGCGGACCCCAGACCTCACAACCATAAAGGGCAATGGGTTCTATAACTGATTCAAGTATTTTTAGCCAGATCCTAATTGGTATGTCACATTTTTATGTTCCTTTTGGTGGCATAGAAGGCCCTTCTTGCCTTGTCTCTCAGATCGTTCACAGCTTTGTGGAAGTTAACTGTGGCGCTGATGTTTAGGCAGAGGTATGTATAGTTTTTTGTGTGCTCTAGGGCAACGGTGTCTAGATGGAAATGTATTTGTGGTCCTGGCAACTGGACCTTTTTTTTTTGGAACACTATTATTTTTGTTTTACTGAGATTTACTGTCAGGGCCCAGGTCTGATAGAATCTGTGCAGAAGATCTAGGTGCTGCTGTAGGCCCTCCTTGGTTGGTGACTGAAGCACCGGATCATCAGCAAACAGTAGATATTTGACTTCAGATTCTAGAAGGGTGAGGCCGGGTTCAGGCAGCCTGTTCTAGTGCCCTGGCCAATCCGTTGATATACAGTGAGGGAAAAAAGTATTTGATCCCCTGCTGATTTTGTACGTTTGCCCACTGACAAAGAAATGATCAGTCTATAATTGTAATGGTAGGTTTATAGACAGAATAACAACAACAAAAATCCAGATAAACGCATGTAAAAAATGTTATAAATTGATTAGCATTTTAATGAGGGAAATAAGTATTTGACCCCCTCTCAATCAGAAAGATTTCTGGCTCCCAGGTGTATTTTTTACAGGTAACGAGCTGAGATTAGGAGCACACTCTTAAAGGGAGTGCTCCTAATCTCAGCTTGTTACCTGTATAAAAGACACCTGTCCACAGAAGCAATCAATCAATCCGATTCCAAACTCTTCAACACTCTTCAACATGGCCAAGACCAAAGAGCTCTCCAAGGATGTCAGGGACAAGATTGTAGACATACACAAGGCTGGAATGGGCTACAAGACCATCGCCAAGCAGCTTGGTGAGAAGGTGAAAACAGTTGGTGCGATTATTCGCAAATGGAAGAAACACAAAAGAACTGTCAATCTCCCTCGGCCTGGGGCTCCATACAAGATCTCACCTTGTGGAGTTGCAATGATCATGAGAACGGTGAGGAATCAGCCCAGAACTACTACACGGGAGGATCTTGTCAATGATCTCAAGGCAGCTGGGACCATAGTCACCAAGAAAACAATTGGTAACACACTACGCCGTGAAGGACTGAAATCCTGCAGCACCTGCAAGGTCCCCCTGCTCAAGAAAGTACATGTACAGGCCTGTCTGAAGTTTGCCAATGAACATCTGAATGATTCAGAGGAGAACTGGGTGAAAGTGTTGTGGTCAGATGAGACCAAAATCGAGCTCTTTGGCATCAACTCAACTCGCCGTGTTTGGAGGAGGAGGAATGCTGCCTATGACCCCAAGAACACTATCCCGACCATCAAACATGGAGGTGGAAACATTATGTTTTGGGGGTGTTTTTCTGCTAAGGGGACAGGACAACTTCAAAGGGACGATGGACGGGGCCATGTACCGTCAAATCTTAGGTGAGAACCGCCTTCCCTCAGCCAGGGCATTGAAAATGGGTCGTGGATGGGTATTCCAGCATGACAATGACCCAAAACACACGGCCAAGGCAACAAAGGAGTGGCTCAAGAAGAAGCACATTAAGGTCTTGGAGTGGCCTAGCCAGTCTCCAGACCTTAATCCCATAGAAAATCTGTGGAGGGAGCTGAAGGTCTGCTGTTAATGATAATTCAGAGGATTTTCCCAAGGTTGCTGTTGACTCATATCCCACGGTAGTTATCGGGGTCAAATTTGTCTCCACTTTTGTGGATTGGGGTGATCAGTCCTTGGTTCCAAATATTGGGGAAGACGGCACTGGTGCCTCAAAATGCAAGACCAATCACCAATCATTCCCTAATCTACTTTACTCATCTCCATTCATCTCCTCCTCTCCTCCTCTCCTCCTCTCCTGTGCTCTTCTCTTCTGATGTTTAGTTGTCAATTTAAATCACTGCCTCATATACTGGGGGATGTTTTGTGCTTCTTCTCACCAGGTAACTACACATCAGTATGCACACAGTGCCTATTCCCCAAAATAAATGAGGACAGTTACAAAACAAAACAGTGTCAGTCTGCTTGTGTGTTTCTGTATGTGCTGAAGTGCTGTGGGTGTGTGTCTCCCAGTGTGAGTTGGGTGAGCAGGTTGTCAGTCCATATGGTGTGTACCCAGGTGAGGAGGCAGCCCTTATTTAGAGTGAGAGAGAGTGTTTGTGCGTGTGTGTGTGTGTGTGTGTGTGTGTGTGTGTGTGTGTGTGTGTGTGTGTGTGTGGTATGGGGGTTGTAGGCCTGTGTGTGTACAATTGTGTGTGTGTGTGTGTCTTTGCTGTGTGTGTGTGTGTGCTAACCTTTCTCTGATTCAGATTACCATCTGCCTCTCTCTCTCTTCAAAGGAAGGCCTCTCCTCCCAGCCCAATAGACACATTCATTATTCAACTGCTTTTCCAGGTGACACCAAAACTATTAGTAACTTCCTCTCCTGCTCAGAAACACACCACAAACTCCACACCAAGCCTGAACCGAGCCACAGTCCTCTCTCGCTCTCTCACTCTGTCTATCCTCTTCTCCTCCTGTCTCTCTCTCCTCTTCCCTATCTCCATCTCTCTGACACTGTCTCTGTTCCTCTCTCTCTCTCTCTCTCTCTCTCTCTCTCTCTGTCTCTCTGTCTCTGTCTCTCTCTCTCTCTCTCTCTCTCTGTTCCTTGCTCTGTCTCTCTCTCTCTCTCTCTCTCTCTCTCTCTCTCTCTCTCTCTCTCTCTCTCTCTCTCTCTCTCTCTCTCTCTCTCTCTCTCTCTCTCTCTCTCTCTCTCTCTCTCTCTCTCTCTCTCTCTCTCTCTCTCTCTCTCTCTAAAAGTCAATCTCTCTCTTAGCATCGGGCCCCCCCAGATCGTAAGTGCTTGAGGAATCCAATAACGTTGATTAAGTGATGACAATATAATTACAGCGATGGCTGGGGCACAATCAATCTCCTTCTCACTGAAACGGACAAATGAGTCCACCAGAGGGTCATCAGCATGGAGTACAGAGGAGAACTCTTCTTTCCTCTCAAGGGATGACGAGAGAGAGAGCGAGAGAGAGAGAGAGAGAGAGAGAGAGAGAGAGAGAGAGAGAGAGAGAGAGAGACTGAGAGAGAGAGAGAGAGAGAGAGAGAGAGAGAGAGAGAGAGAGAGAGAGAGAGAGAGAGAGAGAGAGAGAGAGAGAGAGAGAGAGAGAGAGAGAGAGAGAGAGAGAGAGAGAGAGGGAGAGAGAGAGAGAGAGAGAGAGAGAGAGAGAGAGAGAGAGAGAGAGAGAGAGAGAGAGAGAGAGAGAGAGAGAGAGAGAGAGAGAGAGAGAGAGAGAGAGAGAGAGAGAGAGAGAGAGAGAGAGAGAGAGAGAGAGAGGAGAGAGAGAGAGAGAGAGAGAGAGAGAGAGAGAGAGAGAGAGAGACTCTCTGATAGGTGGTAACCTTCCTAATCTACTGCTCTGGGAAGCAGCACCTCTATGCTGCACACTGTGGCTAGCTGAACACTCAATTACAGGTGAGCTACTGTAGTGCATTTGAAGGGTGTAGTCCTGATGGGAATTGAACCTGACAACCTGTACATCACCTCTGCTGCTGCATCAAGATGCCTTATACTAGTTCATGACAAGGTCTCTAGTTTTGCATGAAGACAATTGGTTGCTACAGTTAGGGCAAGGAGTTTTTAATGACCATGTCATCTGTCCAATTATACTTTGAGGACTTTTGTAGACTATGATGAAGGCCCAGAGTTTTCTCTCTTTCAGGTAAAACTCCTGGCTATAGTAGTTTATAAAAGCAAGACACTCATTAAAAGCCTGGAGACAGGTGGTCTGGCAGCTGGTCAACTCTGTCCTTCATCTATGGTTGATCGTGAAGTACAAACGCAGTACCTCATTGTGAGATGATTAAGCGGCCCGTTTTAACTCAATGTTATGGTCATCAGTTGCAACTCACCACCACCACCACGATCAGACGCATGTGCACGTACACTATAGCCACCTACAGAGGGTGTTGTGGCAGTTGGTCAAATCTGTCTGCTACGGACCGTTAACAACAACATCTCTGTGTCAACACGAGGCCTTTCAACTCAATGGTGTGTTCATCAGTTGGATGATAAACATATATCTTCTGTTCTCTTCTCTTCCGGAGCGGTTGTATTTTTAAACACCTACATAGGTTGATGAAGGCAGGGAGGAGGGAGGGATGGATGGAGGGATGGATGGATGGATGGATGGATGGATGGATGGATGGATGGATGGATGGATGGATGGATGGATGGATGGATGGATGGATGGAGGATGGAGGGAGGGAGGGAGGGAGAGGGAGGGAGGGAGGAGGGAGGGAGGGAGGGAGGGAGGGAGGGAGGGAGGGAGGGAGGGAGGGAGGGGAGGGAGGGAGGGAGGGAGGGAGGAATGAATGGATGATAGAGGGATGGAGGGAGGGAAGTGAGGGAAGGATGGAGGGATGGATTGAGACTCATTCTTTCATATTTAAAGACCAAGAAAAATTCATCATTTTGTTCATTTTTATTAACAGTCTACTTCCTCTGTTGCTTTTGAAGCTAAATTAATAGAAGTTAAAACGCCTTTTTCCTTTAGAATCAAATCATTATTTCATTAATTAATGAATCAAAGGACATGGATTTTTCAAGTCTTCAAAGAAAGCTGCCTTGTTAGATGTTGATAAAATCGATAATTTTAGTCTCATTGTCTGTAAATAATATGACTGTTTTAATTTAATGAACAAATTAGATACAAATACATCCATTGTTTTGTATAAAAATAAAAGAACAAGAGAGAGAGAGAGTGAGAGTGAGAGAGAGAGCTTATAACATGAGTATCCAAATCATCATATCAAAGTGGATATCTCTTTCTAGTGCTGTGCTGCGAAGCTGTCTCCAGTGTGTGTGTGTGTGTGTGTGTGTGTGTGTGTGTGTGTGTGGAGCTGTCTCCAGTGTGTGTTGTGTGTGTGTGTGGAGCTGTCTCCAGTGTGTGTGTGTGTGTGTGTGTGCCAGCGTGTGTGGAGCTGTCTCCAGCCCACTGATCTACATGACATCCAGATGCAAGCGTGTCACTCTTTGACAACATTAACTCCGTCAATATTGACTTTATTTATTTAGTTTTACATTTATTTATTTACCTTACATCATTTCTTCAGACACCCAAAACCAACGATGCAAGGTCTCAAACCCCCCCCCCCCCCCCCCCCCCCCCCCCCCCAGATCGGCTCCATCTCTGACAGACAGAGAGGAAGAAATAAAACCTCCCTCCTGTCTCCTTCCCTCCTTCTCTCCTTCCCTCCTGTCTCCATCCCTCCTTCTCTCCTTCCCATGCTGCCACTCCACCGGGGAAAGGAAAGCTTAAGTACTTTTGGTATTGAGTGTCTGTCTTTCTAACATCAAACGGTTTGTTTTATCCGTTTCATATCCCCCTTCCTTCAAACCAGAGAGCAGAGATCCACGGCTTTGATGATGAAACAGAGAGGACATCCATGCATTAATTCTGATCCGGGACGCACCAGGCCGTGTGTGTGTGTGTGTGTGTGTGTGTGTGTGTGTGTGTGTGTGTCTGTGTGTTTCTTTGTGTCCCGCCTGCTGTAACAATGTAGTTTAGACACAGAGCCAGCCAGACGACAGCCCCCTCTCTCTCTCACCACCTGTGTCACCAGGAGAGGAGCTGCCATTCTTGTTTGTGTTTTTGCGAAATTCTTTCTTTCTCTCTCCCTCTGTCCCCCCCTCTCTTTCTTTCTCCCTCTGTCCCCCCCTCTTTCTCTCTCCCTCTGTCTCCCTCCCCCTCTCTTTCTCTCTCCCTCTGTCCCCTCAATCTCTCTCCTCCCCCTCTCTCTTCCTCGCACTCTCTCGCTCTCTCCCTCTCCTTTTCTCTCCCTATCAATACAATTCAAAAGGATTTATTGGCATGGGAAACATGTTTACATTGCCAAAGCAATTATCTCTCTGTCTACCTCCCTCTCTCTCTGTCGCTGTCTCTATCTCTCTCTCTCTACCTTCCTCTGTCTCTGTCTCTCTCTCTACCTCCCTCTCTCTCTGTCTCTCTCTCTCTCTCTCTCTCTCTCTCTCTCTCTCTCTCTCTCTCTCTCTCTCTCTCTGTCGCTCTCTCTACCACAGGAGGTTGGTGGCACCTTAATTGGGGAGGACAGGCTCGTGGTAATGGCTGAAGCATAATCATTATTATGAGCCATCCTCCCCTCAGCAGCCTCCCCTGCTCTCTACCTCCCTCTCTCTCTCTCACTCTCTCTCTCTCTCTCTCTCTCTCTCTCTCTCTCTCTCTCTCAAATTCAAGCTGCTTTATTGGCATGAAAAACATTGCTCTCTCTCTCTCTACCTCTCTCTCTGTCTCTCTCTCCCCCTTTTTCCCCCTCCCCTCCTCCATTCCCCCTGTCTCTCTCTCCCTCCTCTCAATTTCTCCCTCTCTATCCCCCTCCCTTCCCATCATCCCTCCTGCAAAGAACAGGGTTGCAAAAAAGGTTAGAATAAAATGCAAATGATAAACTTTGGTTGAGAAAAAGTGCTAAAAGGCTCTCAGGGGTGTGAGATGTGACTAAAAATATCATGAGGGAAAAGGGAACGGAACTCGTCACTCTCTCCTGGTGCTTTGATGACAGCCTTGTACCTTTCCTCCTTCCTTTGAAGGGAAATAGAGAGGGAACGGGGGATATGAGAGAGGGAGCGAGAGTGGAGAGAGATAGAGAGAGGGAAAGAGAGAGAGGGAAAGAGAGAGAGGGAAAGAGAGAGAGGGAAAGAGAGATAGAGAGAGAGAAAGAGAATGCGGAAGGAAGAGAGAGGGAAAGAGAGAGAGGGACACAGAGAGAGATAGAGAGAGGGAAAGAGAGAGAGGGAAAGAGAGAGAGAGAGAGAGAGAGAGAGAGAGAGAGAGAGAGAGAGAGAGAGAGAGAGAGAGAGAGAGAGAGAGAGAGAGAGAGAGACAGTGTCAGAATGCTGAATGTGGATGTGGTGCAGGAATCAGGCGCAGGACACAGAAGCTTCGTCCAACAGACTTTAGTAGACGACAACGAAATACAAACGGGCCTCAAAAGAGCCCGGAGGCGAGCGATTACGCACACCGTGCGTAAACACCAAAATACAAGAAGCGCGCACACAAGTGCGAAAACTCTCCAAACAATGGAGCAAAAACAATCACAGCACCTGCTGACAGGCGAAACAATTACACACAACACACGACTAACAAAACGAGAACTTATAGGACACATAATTAACACTAAACGGAAACAGGTGTACAAATAAGACAAAACCAAACAAACATCGAAAACATACAACATCGAAGCGGACGACGACCGCCGAAGCCTGCCCGAGCAAGGAGGAGGAGCAGCCTCGGCCGAAACCGTGACACACACAGAGAGAGAGAGAGAGAGAGAGAGAGAGAGAGAGAGAGAGAGAGAGAGAGAGAGAGAGAGAGAGAGAGAGAGAGAGAGAGAGAGAGAGAGAGAGAGAGAGAGAGAGAGAGAGAGAGAGAGAGAGAGAGAGAGAGAGAGAGAAGGGAACTAGGGAGGAGGGAAATGAGATAATCTTATTAAGTTGAAGGAGATAGTTGTCGTTGCTCAGTTGGAACAACAGGTTCCTTTCTCAGGTACCGAAGCAAACACCTGCATTCAGTTCTGTAGCTGTACATAGTGTGACTGACTTTTAGTGGCTAGTCACAAGATGAAAGAAACAGCTGTTCCCAGAGCAGGTTTTACACCTTTAGCTGCTACCTATTGTAAACAACGTGACTTACTGTCGGCTGAAATTCACATCTAAAATGTATGATAAAAAAAATCTGAGAACCGTTATATTTTACACACACATGAAGTTACCCATTAGCAAAAAAACACAAATGTGAATATAGCGTTTTGGAAAATAAACTCTTCAAATATACCTCATATAACTGTATGGTTGCGTTTCTAATGGCACGGCACCCTTTATCCTATACAGTGCACTACAGAAAGGTTTAGACCCTGTTAACCCCTGGTCAAAATAGAGCGCAATAAAAGGACATTTGGGACTCAGTTTCCAAGTAGATGAAACCCTTCATCATACATTATGTGATGTCATTAAGGATGGTATCAAGTAATAACTGTAACTCGGAAAGTGTACATATTCTATCGATCAAGTATACATCTAAATGTTGCATAAAATATATGATTAAGTATGAGAGTATTAAGTATGAAACCCTTCATCATACATGAGTCAGTTAGTCGTTAACTCTCAGGTCTGAGTGCCCTGGGCTCTGAGAATGTGTCTGTTTTGCCAAATACCACCCTATTCCCTTTATAGTGCACTACTTTAGACTAGAGCCTTATGGGTCCTGGACATAAGTAGTGCATTAAATAGGGAATAGTGTACCATTTGGGACACATTACATGTGTCTGCTGTGCCTGAAGAATATCACAGAACCTGTATACTGTAGAGCCTAGCATGACAAAAAGCCCCTTTTTCTGAAATCCATCTGTCACCACTTCACCTCTCTCCTCTCTCTCTCTCTCTCTCTCTCTCTCTCTCTCTCTCTCTCTCTCTCTCTCTCTCTTCTCTCTCTCTCTCTCTGTGTGTCAGAAGGGCTCTATGATCAAACACTCTCTCCCCCCCCCTCTCTCTCGTTGCTCTAGATTTCTCTCTCTCAGTTCCTCGTTGTGTGTCAGAAGGGCCTATGATCAAACACCATCGTTGCTTAGATTTATACAGTTCCGTTGTGCCTCCTCCATTTCGCCTCCCTTCCTCCCTCCCTCCTTCTCTCTCTTCCTCCTCCTCCCATTCTCCCATTTTCTCCAGGTGGACATATAATGTACGTGCCAGCGTTTGTGTGTGCATGTGTGCGCGTGTAGGTGTGTGTGTGTCGGTGATATACGGAGTGCTCAGGTGAAATAGCATTGGGCTCTGCAATAAAAGCAGAGGAGAGAGAATATGGTCCCTCTCCTCTCCTCTCCTCTCCTCTCCTCTCCTCTCCTCTCCTCCCTCTCCTCTCCTCTCCTCTCCTCTCCTCTCCTCTCCTCTCCTCTCTCTCCTCTCCTCTCCTCTCCTCTCCTCTCCTCTCCTCTCCTCTCCTCTCTCTCCTCTCCTCCTCTCCTCCCTCTCCTCTCTTTCCTCCCTCTCCTCCCGCTCCTCTCCTCTCCTCTCTCTCCTCCCTCTCCTCTCTCTCCTCCCTCTCCTCTCTCTTCTCTCTCTCCTCCCTCTCTCTCAGTCATCTGGTGAGTGTCATGGCAGGGTGGAGCGTAGGGAGGCGTAAGAGGGTGTATTCGGGGGGCAGGGGTGTAGAAGTTATGGATGGGGTGGAGGGGGCAATATAAAGCCCATCTACCCCATCTCTTCCTGACACTAAAATAGTATAAATAATGTTTCATTTGTCACAGCAGGCAGCACCTGTAAAAACCTCCAAATTATTAGTTTAATAAGGTTCGCTTGGATATAACAGGATATTGTCTTGAGATATATGAGATGACACGGCTCAAACTGGTGCTAGTATATTACATTGCGAAGTGGACAGTGTCTGTTAATGAGCGAGAGAGAGAGAGAGAGAGAGTGGTTTGCTGAAGTTTATTTTTAAAAGGTAAAAAAAATACCTGTCTCTGTTTGATCTAATTTCCTTCTTAATCCTTCCTACACACACATGCACACACAAACGTGCACACAATCACCACCCGAACAGCTGCTAATACATTCTGGTGGACTGCATTAATCAACCCTTGATTCCCAGTGACCTACAGCACACTGTTGAGTGAGAGAGAGACAACAAACACACACATACACACACACACACACAAACACGATAATGCCAATATCCTGCTGGAGAGCAGCTAGCTGTGGGCGTCCTCCGTGAGAGATTCCTCTATCTTCATCATCACCACAGAGAGGGAGGAGTCGGAGAGACGGAGGGGTCAGAGAAAGGGAGGGGTCGGAGAGAGGGAGGGGTCAGAGAGAGTGAGGAGTCAGGGAGAGGTAGGAGTCGGAGAGAGGGAGGGGTCAGAGAGAGGGAGGAGTCAGAGAGAGGGAGGGGTCAGAGAGGGAGGGGTCGGAGAGAGGGAGGGGTCAGAGAGGGAGGGGTCGGAGAGAGAGAGGGGTCAAGGAGAGGGAGGATTCAGAGAGACGGAGGAGTCGGAAAGAGGGAGGGGTCAGAGAGAGGGAGGGGTCAGGGAGAGGGAGGAGTCAGAGAGAGGGAGGAGTCGGAGAGAGGGAGGAAAGGGAAAAAATAGGGTGCCATTTTGACTCATTCCAAAATGTTGTTGCATTCAATCTTAAATGACACTTTGTGCATACCATGAAGACTCCTAAGTTCCATCTAAATTAGTTTACTAAAACCACCCTGCTCTCATACCTCCAAACTCAAACCTCTCTCTGCTCTCTGTCCCCATGGGCCCTGGTTTAAAAGCAGTCCACTACACATGGAATAGGGGGCCATTTGGGATTTTACCACAGTGTTAAGTTTCCACTTATCTAAATAAGTTTACTTACTAAGTTTAAAAACAGAGAAAATAACCTGTTGTCAAACCTCAACCCCGCCCCCCTCTCCTCCTCAGAAGACTGCTGTTGTTGGCGTGTTGATCAAAAGGCCTTTTGAGACACACGAGTCAGAGATATAGATAGATATAGGATGTGTCCCAAATGGCACCCTATTCATTATATAGTGCACTACTTTTGACCAGTGCCCACACGGCTACATCAGGAATATGGTGCACACATACAGAGATATAGGACAGTCAATCAGACTGAAGAAAGGGAAGCGTCTCATTAGGCGAGCCTCGCGACTAGTGTGTTTCCCTGTGTGATCCAGGAAGCTGCCATCTTTGGCTGTCACCGGCAAGAAGATATGGGGGTCCATATACCCTTTAATCAGGAGATATTCGAGAGTGATGTGAGGGTACAGATGTAGGATCTTAATTTGAGCCAGTTTGCTACAGCAGCTAAATAATCCTACCTCAACAGGAAATGTGAATTAAATCAAGTGGATTATAAGTAATGGATATTTTTGGCGGGGTTGATGCATTTTTCGTTAGGGCAAATGGGAAAAGTGGAAATGACAAACCTTAGAGGCCTTTTTAAAACTCAAATAAACCACAAGTTTGCATTACCTGCTGTGCAGGAAAATTCTCTGCAACAAAAGAGTGATCAAATGAAGATCCTGCATCTGTACGTGCGTGTTGTTTCCGTCTTTCTCTCTCTGTTTGCCACATTTCAAGGGTTATCCAATCTTCTTCTAAATCTAGCACTTTTGCTCATTAAAAATAATATGATTGTGGAATCGGAACGGAGTCGATGGATTCCACATTCCAAAGTGCAAAAAAACGAATGTAAGAATTGGACAGTAATATAGACTGAAGTGAACATGGCTGGTGGGAAACTAGAGGAGGGGGGATGACGGGGTGTGTTGAAAGCTTCTGTGGCATTTATCATTTATTAAGATACAAGAAAAAAAAAAGGTATTGAAGGAAACTTGATACATTTTTGATCGTGGTTAATCAATTGTAAAGGCGATACCTTTAGACGAAAGAAAATCCTGCGAGCACACACACACACACACACACACATACACACACATACACACATATGACTACTTAATCAACTGAATAGATCAGAATTCATTAAGGAGGGAAAAAAAAAAAGCTGTTTGAATAGTGTAAAGTACACAAAGTCCCCAGAATGTCACCCAAAGTTCTGTTATATATTCACCATGGCAACAGTTGGCATGGATATAAAAATATATTTAGAAAATTGGACAGAAAATGGTTTAGAGTTCACACTAACCTTTCAAATGAAATCTATTTGGAGAGAAAATTGTTTAGCACTTACGTGTGTGTGTGTTTTTGTGTGTTTCAATGTCGAAATCCTTCACTTCATAACGTCGGTCAAAACACTATAGATTCTTGATGGTACAATTTCATGAAGCATTGACCACCAGTCACTCAAATCAAATTGTAAAGAAAATTGTAAAGCACTGGCAATAACCTTTGAAATGTATAATTGTATCATTTTTTTAACCACATAGAAACCATTCACTTCTTGGCGGTTGATCGGAAGAGATTAAATTATATAGATGATCCAATCTCAAAAGCAACAGGCAATGTTTTCGTCAGAGCATAATTCTGTAAGAGAAATCAAATGTCTCATTTAGACTATTTTCTACATAGAAAGCTTTTACTTATGGGCGGTTGGTCAGAAGAGAAAAATATATATATTATTTAGATGTCAGAGCTAAATTCGACAGTATAATATACACAAACCGGTGCGCCTGGCACCTACTACCATACCCCGTTCAAAGGCACTTAAATATTTTGTCTTGACCATTCAACCTCTGAATGGCACACATACACAATCCAAGTCTAAATTGGCTCAAGGCTTAATAATCCTTCTTTAACCTGTCTCCTCCCCTTTCGTCTACACTGATTGAAGTGGATTTAACAAGTGACATCAATAAGGGATCATAGCATTCACCTGGTCAGTCTATGTCAAGGAAAGAGCAGGTGTTCTTAATGTTTTGTACACTCAGTGTAAATGACATGTATCATTGTGCCTTTTTTCCACATTGAAACCAGTTTTCGCCAGTTGGTGGAAACTAAAAAACTATTTGCTACAATGTCAAAAGCAACAGGCTACATGTTTCTCAGAGCTCAATTCCAGAGATAGATACAATCGCAACCAGCATTGACCAACGGTGACTCAGATCAAATTGGAAAGAACATTGGTTAGCGCGGCACAATAACCTTTCGAATGTATCCTTTTTTTCCTTTTATGCAGAAACCATTCCCTTGCTGACATAGGGTCACCGTTATATTATATAGATTCCATATATAGATACAACCTCAATCAGCGTTGAGCCAACAGTCACTCAGATCCTGACAAATGACCATGAAAGTACCATGACCACTTCAAGTCCTAATCCTAAACCCTGTCCTGTCAAAGAGCCAGGCAACCCTCCTGCATCCTAAACCCCGTCCTGTCAAAGAGCCAGGCAACCCTCCTGCATTCCTACAACCATTTAAATGATAATTAAGTCTAAATCCCTCTATTGTAACGATCCTAAAAGAGACCCACAAAATGTCCGCCGGTCCACACACTGAAAAGCGTACGTCCGCGTCCCAAATGGCACCATATTCCCTATATATTGCAGTACTTTCGGCCAAAGCCCTACTACTTTTGAACAGAGGAATCCCATAGCAATCTGGTCAAAAGTAGTGCACTATGTAGGGAACAAGGGTGCCAGTTTGGACTGAGCCTAAGTCGCGGGCCAATGAAAGTGTAACTCTGAGCCTTCAGGCCTAAGAATAAGAAGGGAGCAGCGTGGAAATAGGTTTCTGTGTTCTGGGATGGCGTGGCCCCACTCAGGACGGGGTTAAGTAGTCAAGTGGTTTCTCCGTTATCTCTCCCAGTACTCTGGGTGTTCTCAGCTGGCTATTAGCATAGCCATTCAACACTGGGACCGTGTCCCAAATGGTGCCCTATTCCCTATGCAGTGCACTACTTTTGACAAGGGCCCACAGGGTTCCCCATTGGGGCTCTGGTTGAAAGTAGTGCACTATGTAGGGAATAGGGTGCCATTTGAGATACAGCCTTTGGCCGCTGGGGCCGAGGGGCTAGGAAGGAGAAAGGGGCCCCAGTCTCTCTCTATCTCTCTCTCTTTCCTTCTGTTCTAGGCCACCAGGGCTCCTCTCACTAATCCCCTCTGCTAAGTCCCCCATTGGAACAGAGTTTAGAGTGACTGTTTTGTCTTTTGGATTAGATGGATGGATGGATGGAGGGTGGATGGAGGGGTGGAGGGACGGTAGTCCACCTGCTCAGAGAGAAAGCAAGGGAAAAGGGGAGGGGGGAAGGGGGGGGTGTTGTGTATGTGAGAGAGAGAAAGTGAGTGTGTGTGTGTGTTTGAGGGGTGGGAAAGACTCTGACATTTTCTATCCATTACCTCGGTTTCCCATGTTTTTCCGATTTTCGAGGCAAATGACTGGTGCATGAAATCAGTTTGAGACTAAATATATGGTCTTCACCTAAATGGTTTGTAATTCTACTCTGGACATTACGTACTGATACAGTAAGACAGACGGTCTCCCTCCAGCCAGGTTGGCTCAAGATTCACTTCAGAATTGGAACACAGGGAGATGCCTTCAGAATCCGCCACTAGGGGCAACGGTGAGCGCTATTACCATAAATCGCGACCTCCGGCTCAGAGGGTCGTGTGTTCAATCCCAGCGGTAGACACTGGTTTTTATTAACCCTTAACTTAACCATTCAGGATGAATGGAGGAGGAGCGGGAGGGGCAACCCAGGGGGTAACGTTTTGGAGCAACTTCGAAATTCGACGTTCAGAGAAAAGTGGATAAACATCAGAATCTGAAGTGAAATAGGATCAAACCCCAGGCTGAAATGGTGCCTCAGCACTGAGATGCCTTAGTCTTGTTCTGTGTTAATGATCTGCCTGAACCTCTGTATGTGCGGGTGATGACTCCTCAATAACCCTGTGGATATCTGATGGATTTTGCTGTAGCTGTGTCCGTACAGCCATTATGGGAGTGGATTTGCAGATGCCATAATGAAATGTGATGTCTGTGAGTATCACTGCCCTATCAGATTGGCTGCTGAGAGAGAGAGAGAGAGAGAGAGAGAGAGAGAGAGAGAGAGAGAGAGAGAGAGAGAGAGAGAGAGAGAGAGAGAGAGAGAGAGAGAGAGAGAGAGAGAGAGAGAGAGAGAGAGAGAGAGAGAGTCAGAGTCAGAATCAGATCAATGTGTTTTACGTTATTAAAGAAGATGAATTATGGTGTCTGCTGGGGTTGGTTGACCTTGTGCCAAACTCTTTCTTTATCGACTCTTGCATCCACATGATCTGTTCATCCCTCCCTCCCTCCCTCCACCAATCCATCCATCCCTTCATATTTCAGGTCTGTACTGTGAACACCACTCAGATAATGAGTCCGCTACACAAAATGACACCTTCATCCCTATATAGTGCACTTTTCACTGTGGCTCCTAGTAGTGTGCTGTCTGGAGAATAGGGTGCTATTTGGGACGTAGAAGAGTGTAAAAATCAGATATGTTCCTATGAAGGGCTTCAATTAATAAATCCTTATATGTAAGTCTAAAGGTTGAACTCCATGTTTAACAGTGTCTTTTGAGTACTTAAATATGGCAGTCCAAATGGCACCCTATTCCCTACATAGTGTACTGCTTTCAAATGTGCTCTCTCTCTCTCTCTCTCTCTCTCTCTCTCTCTCTCGTATTAAAGAAATAGACCTCTCACTTTAGTTCAACTGAAGTTTTAAATTAACAAGAAAATAATTAAATAACATGAACATTCAGTAAATCTAATCAAATCAAATTGTATTTGTCACATGCACCGAATACAACAGGTTTACTTACAAGCCCTTAACCAACAATGCAGTTTTAAGAAAGAATAACAAAAAAATAACTTTTAAAAAATGCAAATAGTCTGGGTAGGCATTTGATTAGCTGTTCAGGAGTCTTATGGCTTGGGGGTAGAAGATGTTTAGAAGCCTCTTGGACCTAGACTTGGCGCTCCGGTACCGCTTGCCGTGTAGTGCTTTAATTTCAGTACAACATGGATTCATTTGAATAAAATACATCTTTGTAGGCTAGTCCCTGTGGCACAATTACACAGAAGTGGATAGGAAACAATGAAAAACAACATGAACACAGAGATATCAGAGTAGTATTGTATTGCATCATAACTGTATATTGGAGAAATTACCTGTGAAGTATTTGTACAACAGGAGCACCTTTACTAAGCTCTGACCTCCTCCTTCATGACTTTAACCTCTTTCAAATGTGCTCTCTCTCTCTCTCTCTCTCTCTCTCTAGCTCTCTCTCTCTCTCTCTCTCTCTCTCTCTCTCTCTCTCTCTCTCACTCTCTCACTAGCTCTCTCTCTCTCTCTAGCTCTCACTCTCTCACTAGCTCTCTCTCTCTCTCTAGCTCTCTCTCTCTAGCTCTCTCTCTCTCTCTCTCTCTCTCTCTCTCTCTCTCTCTCTCTCTCTCTCTCTCTCTCTCTCTCTCTCTCTCTCTCTCTCTCTCTCTCTCTCTCTCTCTCTCTCTCTCTCTCTCTCTCTCTCTCTCTCTCTCACTCACTAGCTCTCTCTCTCTCTCTAGCTCTCTCTCTCTCTCTAGCTCTCTCTCTCTCTCTCTCACACTCTCTCTCTCTCTCTCTCTCTAGCTCTCTCTCTCTCTCTCACTCTCTCACTAGCTCTCTCTCTCTCTCTAGCTCTCTCTCTCTCTCTAGCTCTCTCTCTCTCTCTCTCTCTCTCTCTCTCTCTCTCACTCTCTCACTAGCTCTCTCTCTCTCTCTCTCTCTCTCTCTCTCTCTCTCTCTCTCTAGCTCTCTCTCTCTCTAGTGCTCTCTCTCTCTAGATCTCTCTCTCTCACTAGCTCTCTCTCTCTCTCTCTCTCTCTCTCTCTCTCTCTCTCTCTCTCTCTCTCTCTCTCTCTCTCTCTCTCTCTCTCTCTCTCTCTCTCTCTCTCTCTCTCTCTCTCTCTCTCTCTCTCTCTCTCTCTCTCTCTCTCTCTCTCTCTCTCTCTCTCTCTCTCTCTCTCTCTCTCTCTCTCTCTCTCTCTCTCTCTCTCTCTCCTCTCACTATCTTTCTTCCCCTCTCCATCCCTCACTACGTAGTGTACTACTTTTGACCAGAGCCCAATGGCATTCCCTAGGGTCCTGGTGAAAAGTATTGCACTACATAAGGAATAGGGTGCAATTTAGGATGCAGACTTTACGTTAAATGGAGATCAATTGAGGACCAATTGTATTAAAGAAATAGGCCTCTCACTTTAGTTCCACTGAAGTTTATAATTAACAAGAAAACATACTGTAGTGCTTTAATTTCTGTACAACATGGATTCATTTGAATGAAATACATCTGTGTAGGCTAGTCCCTGTGGCACAATTACACAGAAGTGGATAGGAAACAATGAAAAACAACATGAACACAGAGATATCACGTCCCCCCCTGTAGCTCAGTTGGTAGTGCATGGTGCTTGCAATGCCAGGGTTGTGGGTTCGTTTCCCACGGGGGGCCAGTATGAAAATGTATGCACTCACTAACTGTAAGTTGCTCTGGATAAGAGCGTCTGCTAAATATGTAAAATGTAGTATTGTATTGCGTCATAAGTGTATATTGGAGAAATTACCTGTGAAGTTTTTGTACAGGAGCACCTTTACTAAGCCTCTGACCTCCTCCTTCATGACTTTAACCTCTTTCAAATGTGTTTTCTCGCTCTGTCTCTCTCTCCCTATCTCACCTCAATTCCCTCTCTCTCTCTCTCTCTCTCTCTCTCTCTCTCTCTCTCTCTCTCTCTCTCTCTCTCTCTCTCTCTCTCTCTCTACTGACCTCATTTCTGGTTTGTCCAGTAAAACCATCACTCCTTCCTCTGCTACAGGACAGATAAACCTCAAGGTCAAATATTATCGATGGCACACACCACACACACACACACACACACACACATGCACACACACACACACAAGCATGTGCACGCACACACATGCACACACACACACATAAACACACACACAGAGACTGGTGTTCATTGAGTTGTGAAGGGGATTGGTCTGTCAATGGATCGATATATGGATGTATGACATGGGCTACGAGTCTTGACACCCCCTGTCAAAGGACGTTTATCATTATTTTATGTGTGTGTGTGTTTGTGTGTGTCTGAGTTATGTGAGATCGTTTTAGTTTTATCTTCTCATGCTAGATATGGGACACAATTTCCATTTGTTAGAGACATCAAATCCTACCAACACGTATCATAACACACACACACACACACACACACACACACACACACACACACACACACACACACACACACACACACACACACACACACACACACACACACACACACACACACACACACACACACACACACATAGTATTGTACAGCTAACCTTGTGGGGACACACAATTCAGTCCCATTCAAAATCCTATTATCCCTAACCCCTAACCCTAACCCGTACTCTTATTCTAACCCTAACCTTACCCCTAATCCTAACCTTACCCAAAACCTAACCTTAATCCTAAAACTAAACCTAACCCTAGCTCCTAACCCTAACCCTAAACCTAACCCTAGCTCATAACCCTAACCCTTAACGTAATTCTAACCCTAACACTAATTCTAACCTTAACCCTAAACCCCCTAGAAATAGTGTTTGACCTCGTGGGGACTAACAAAATGTCCCCAATTTTTGTTTGTTTACTTTTCTTGTGGGGACTTCTGGTCCCCCTACTGGACTTCTGGTCCCCACAAGAATAGTTAAACACACACACACACACACACACACGCACGCACACACACACACACACACACACACACACACACACACACACACACACACACAGCTATGTCTTACTATACTTGTGAGGACTTTGTGGGGACCAACAAATGATTCCCATTCAAAATCCTATTTTCCCTATCCCCTAATCCTAACCCCGAACCTTAACCCCTAACCCTAATCCTAACCCTAAACCTAACCTAAACCCATAAACCTAACCCTAACTCCTAAACCCAACCCTAAACCTAACCCTATCCCTAATTCTAAGCCTAACCATAACCCCTAAACCTAAAATAGCCTTTTTACAAGTGCGGACCGGCAAAATGTCCTCACTTCTCTGAATTTTAGTTGGTTTAATATTCTTGTGAAGACTTCTGGTACTCAAGTATAGTAAAACACTTGTACACACACACCAACACATATCCCATAATATTAGTGATTTCAAAGTTTACGTCTCGTTTTCAAATGTTGACAATGTTTGTCACAACTGAATCCACTTCCATTTAAAAGATAGCAAAATGTTAAAAGTGTAATAAAATGTTTCATGCTTTTGTTTAAACTATTATATCTAAAACTCTCTGTGATGAGGTGGTGTTGAAGGAGTCAGGCGCAGGAGGGTAAATCACAGAATAACAGGCTTTAATCCACAAAATACAGGTTTACGCAGAAATGCGTCAAACGACTTCCAGGGCACAAAACAGGTGCACTGGAAAATACAAGGCACACAGGAAAATACTCCCGTCGATACAAAATACACGAGCTCCACCGAGCTTCACTAACCTCCACAATAAACAATCACCTACACAGACAAGGAAGCAGAGGGAACACTTATACAATGACTAATGAGGGAATAAGGACCAGGTGTGTGTGATTGAAGACAAGACAAATGGAGTGATGATAAATGGATCGGCAGTAGCTAGTAAGCCGGTGACACCGAACGCCGAAACCTGCCCGAACAAGGAGGGGAGGCAGCCTCGGCGGAAGTCGTGACACTCTCCAATGATGCGTCCCAAAATGGCACCCTATTCTGGTTAAAGTGCACTATCCAGGGAATATGGTGCGGTTTGGGGCATAGCCCATAAAATACTGCTATCTCTGTAATTACAAATGAAAACTATGTATAAAACAAAGTCCATTGATACTTTTCCTTCAAAGAAACCTTCTGTTCCCTCTCAAACAATGACACCAATTTATAACAACTGTCCACAAATTCTCTTTCATCACAATTGTCCTTTGATATATGTATCAACAACAAAGAAATGTATTAAAATACATGAACAAAACCTCCCATCTCAACTCCCAACTTCCCAACGTGTGTGTTTTTAATTATGATGCGTGTGTGTGTTCCGAGGTGAGCTGTTGGTCGGTTTTCAGATTAAAACCTGTCTGTATCCTGGAGCAACAGCAAATCAGAGCGTTGGTATTTATTGATGTTGACAGGCCCCTCCGGCCAGAGGGGGCGATACGCTGAGATGATGCTTAGATTATATATCCCCCCCACCCCACCCCAACCCCGACACACACACACACACACACACACACTAACACACACACACACAACACTGACAACCTCAGAAAGGTATCACATATTGCTCTAATGAGGAGCAGAATCACAGCCCTCTATTACCTTCACTCTGGGGGAGAGAGGGAAGAGAGGAGAGGAGGAGGAGAAGGGAGGGAGACCAGGAGAGGGGGAGAGAGGGAGGAGAGGAGAGGAGGAGGAGAGGGGAGGGAGACCAGGAGAGGGGGAGAGAGGAGGGAGGGAGAGGGGAGGGAGGAGGAGGAGCACCAGGGGAGGGGGAGACCAGGAGAGGGGGAGAGAGTGAGGAGAGGGGAGAGAGGAGGAGAGGGGAGGGAGACCAGGAGAGGGGGAGAGAAGGAGGAAAGGGGAGGGGAGGAGGAGAGGGGAGGGAGACCAGGAGAAGGGGAGAGAGGGAGGAAAGGGGAGGGAGGAGGAGAGGGGAGGGAGACAAGGAGAGGGGTAGAGAGGGAGGAAAGGGGAGGGAGACCAGAAGAGGGGAGGGAGACCAGGAGAGGAGGAGAGAGGGAGGAAAGGGAGGAAGGAGGAGAGGGGAGGGAGACCAGGAGAGGGGGAGAGAGGGAGGGGAGGGGGGAGGAGGAGGAGAGGGGAGGGAGACCAGGAGAGGGGGGAGAGAGGGACGAGAGGAGGGGAGGAGGAGAGGGGAGGGAGACCAGGAGAGGGGGAGAGAGGGAGGGGATGGGAGAGAGGAGGAGAAGGGAGGGAGATCAGGAGAGGGGGCGAGAGGGAGGAGAGGGGAGAGAGGAGGAGAGGGGAAGGAGAGGAGACCAGGAGAGAGGGGGCGGGGGAGGGGGGTTAATGTGGGGTGAGGGAGGAGAGGAGGGGAGGGAGAGGGAGAATGGGTGGTGGAGGGAGAGGGGGAGGGAGAGGGGGAATGGGTGGTGAGGGAGAGGGGGAGGGAGAGGGGGAAAGGGTGGTGGAGGGAGAGGGGGAGGGAGAGGGGGAATGGGTGGTGGAGGGAGTGGGGGAGGGAGAGGGGGAATGAATGGTATAGGGATAGGGGGAGGGAGAGAGGGGGAAGGGGGAGGGAAGAAGTGATGGTGTAGGTGGGAGGTGAAGATAAAACATAAGTATGCAAATATCCTGATCATTGCGTGTGTGTGTGCGTGTTTGAGTTTGTTTGTGCATTTGTGTGTGTTAAGGTGATCAGAGTTATAGACCTCCTAAAGGTTCCTATCTACTGAGACATACCCAGAGTTATAGACCTCCTAAAGGTTACTATCTACTGAGACATACCCAGAGTTATAGACCTCCTAAATAGGTTACTATCTACTGAGACATACCCAGAGTTATAGACCTCCTAAAGGTTACTATCTACTGAGACATACCCAGAGTTATAGACCTCCTAAAGGTTACTATCTACTGAGACATACCCAGAGTTATAGACCTCCTAAAGGTTATTATCTACTGAGACATACCCAGAGTTATAGACCTCCTGAAGGTTACTATCTACTGAGACATACCCAGAGTTATAGACCTCCTAAAGGTTACTATCTACTGAGACATACCCAGAGTTATAGACCTCCTAAAGGTTACTATCTACTGAGACATACCCAGAGTTATAGACCTCCTAAAGGTTATTATCTACTGAGGCGTACCCAGAGTTATAGACCTCCTGAAGGTTACTATCTACTGAAACATACCCAGAGTTATAGACCTCCTAAAGGTTATTATCTACTGAAACATACCCAGAGTTATAGACCTCCTGAAGGTTACTATCTACTGAGACATACCCAGAGTTATAGACCTCCTGAAGGTTACTATCTACTGAAACATACCCAGAGTTATAGACCTCCTAAAGGTTATTATCTACTGAAACATACCCAGAGTTATAGACCTCCTGAAGGTTACTATCTACTGAGACATACCCAAAACAAGTCAAACACAGGGCTGGTTAGTGTGTGTACGAGTTTGTGTCGGTGCAAGAGAGTTTGTGTGTGCACGGACAAGCTTATGTGTATGGACGAATGATTGTGTGTGTGTGTGTAAAACTAACAAAATAGGGAAACCCTTCAAGAGCCAAACAATAATTGAGCTTGGTTAGTGTGTGTGTGTGTGTGTGTGTGTGTTGTGTATTGTGTGTGTGTGTGATTGTGTGTGTGTGATTGTGTAGTTTGTGTGTGTGTGTGTGTGTGATTGTGTAGTGTGTGTGTGTGTGTGTGATTGTGTAGTGTGTGTGTGTGTGTGTGTGTGATTGTGTAGTGTGTGTGTGTGAGTGTGTAGTGTGTGTGTGTGTGTGTAGCATCAACAATCTATCCAATACATCAAGCCGACATAGCCAGACACACACACACACAAACACACACACACCATGACCCAGACACTCATACTATTAGTCCTAAGTGGACGTCAAAACACTTTGGTTACAGAAAATAGGCTATGCCATAGTCTGCTTGAGGCTACGTACGTGTAAATAGGCTGCTCTGTAAGCCTGCTGTAGTATGTGTGCATTGGCACATTTGGGACACAGCCAGAGGCCATCTATTTATCTGTCACCTTTTCCAGACCATT
>CM072220.1:12153687-12158687 GCA_036851935.1 Coregonus suidteri
GGAGAGAGAAGTTGGAGGTGGAATCCTTCTGTGTCCTTTCGTGATACACACACACACACACACACACACACACACACACACACACACACACACACAGAGTGTGGCCCGAGAGACTGAGTTTCCTCGTCAGTCTGTGGTTGTCAGAAGCTGTCTATTTGACATGAGACAGCCCCCCATAGCGGTCGCAACTGTCACACACACACAAACACACACACAGATACACACATACACACACATACACACACACAGAACGATCACAAGTGTCAATGTTGAGATGCCTGTCAGTAGTACAGGGGTGACTGAAAGATTGAAGGTCAAAGAATAACCAAATATTAACATGACAGCTTTCAATACACACACAGACCAACAGGCACATGTACTTAAACACACAAACAGGTACACACACACACACACACACACACAGATACTGAAATTGTGTGATTGAATGTCAGTCACAGTTGAGGTCGGTTTCGTTTTACTGTTAGTCAATTCAAGAAGTGGAAAAATCCTTATTGAAAATAAATGTAAATGTTTGTTTTTTGAAGTTTAATTTCAGTATATATTTTCAAAGTGGGTCTAAGCAAATCAGGAGGGTCAGCAGTGAAGTATTCATGACCCAGTCAGACAACAAGACAGTACACTGACTACAACAACATTAAGTATTCATGACCCAGTCAGACAACAAGACAGTACATTGACTACCACAACTTGAAGTATTCATGACCCAGTCACACAACAAGACAGTACATTGACTACCACAACATGAAGTATCCATGACCCAGTCAGACAACAAGACAGTACATTGACTACCACAACATGAAGTATCCATGACTCAGTCAGACAACAAGACAGAACATTGACTACCACAACATGAAGTATCCATGACTCAGTCAGACAACAAGACAGTACATTGACCACCTGAACGCTTGCCCTCCATCCCTACATCTATCTAAATATCTCTCCCTCCCTCCATCTCTTCATCTCTCGTCATATCATATCTTTGTTGTCCTGTCAGTGTCCCCACAGCATCCAGTGTGTGTGTGTGTGTGTGTGTGTGTGTGTGTGTGTGTGTGTTTTGATTACTGTAGCCTCGGAGGCTGGTGTTTATTTCAGTCCGTACTCTGTATCCCAGTAGACCAATCACCATGGTTACACCCCGATCATCATGGTTACACCCCCATCGTATGATATACTATCCATCTCTCAACTCCCCTACGATCAGAGTCCCTGTCACCCTGCCTCTCATCATTATCATTGGGTTTGCCTGTTGTTTAGAATAGAGATGCCAAAGCTTTGTCACAGGCCTAGGTCTGCCTGTTGGTTAGAATAGAGATGCCTACATCTCTGTCACAGGCCTAGGTCTGCCTGTTGGTTAGAATAGAGATGCCTACATCTCTGTCACAGGCCTAGGTCTGCCTGTTGGTTAGAATAGAGATGCCTACATCTCTGTCACAGGCCTAGGTCTGCCTGTTGGTTAGAATAGAGATGCCTACATCTCTGTCACAGGCCTAGGTCTGCCTGTTGGTTAGAATAGAGATGCCTACATCTCTGTCACAGGCCTAGGTCTGCCTGTTGGTTAGAATAGAGATGCCTATATCTCTGTCACAGGCCACTCTGTCTACAAGCACAGTACATAGCAGACAACTGAAGCCCCAGAGGGCATAAGAGGTTCCTTAGGAGGCATTACCCTCAGGATTTTAACACAGTATATAGTCTACAGGTTCCTTAGGAGGCAGAAAAACACCCCCAAAGCATAATATTTCCACCTCCATGTTTGACGGTGGGGATGGTGTTCTTGGGGTCATAGGCATCATTCCTCCTCCTCCAAACACGGCGAGTTGAGTTGATGCCAAAGAGCTCCATTTTGGTCTCATCTGACCACAACACTTTCACCCAGTTCTCCACTGAATCATTCAGATGTTCATTCAGATGTTCATTGGCAAACTTCAGACGGCCCTGTATATGTGCTTTCTTGAGCAGGGGGACCTTGCGGGCTCTGCAGGATTTCAGTCCTTCAAGGCGTAGTGTGTTACCAATTGTTTTCTTGGTGACTATGGTCCCAGCTGCCTTGAAATCATTGACAAGATCCTCCCGTGTAGTTCTGGGCTGATTCCTCACCGTTCTCATGATCATAGCAACTCCACGAGGTGAGATCTTGCATGGAGCCCCAGGCCGAGGGAGATTGACAGTTATTTTGTGTTTCTTCCATTTGCGAATAATCACACCAACTGTTGTCACCTTCTCACCATCTTGTCCCTGACATCCTTGGAGAGCTCTTTGGTCTTGGCCATGGTGGAGAGTTTGGAATCTGATTGATTTATTGCTTCTGTGGACAGGTGTCTTTTATACAGGTAACAAGCTGAGATTAGGAGCACTCCCTTTAAGAGTGTGCTCCTAATCTCCTGGTTATCTCCTTGACACATGGGAGCCAGAAATCTTTCTGATTGAGAGGGGGTCAAATACTTATTTCCCTCATTAAAATGCAAATCAATTAATAACATTTTTGACATGCGTTTTTCTAGATTTTGTTGTTGTTATACTGTTTCTCACTGTTCAAATAAACCTACCATTAAAATTATAGACTGATCATTTCTTTGTCAGTGGGCAAACGTACAAAATCAGCAGGGGATCAAATACTTTTTTCCCTCACCGTAGCTACACATTGATATGGGTGGTCCTCTGTAGCTCAGCTGGTAGAGCACGGCGCTTGTAACGCCAAGGTAGTGGGTTTGATCCCCGGGACCACCCATACACAAAAAATGTATGCACGCATGACTGTAAGTCGCTTTGGATAAGAGCGTCTGCTAAATGGCATATTATTATTATTATTATCTGGTACTCCCTGTATATAGCTCCACAATGGTCAGGTAATGGCATTCCCTTGTGTGTAGCTCCGTTCTTGTGTATTTTATTTAATTCCTGTTGTGTTTGTTACTATTTTTATTTTGTTATATTTGGGAAAGGTTCGTAAGCAAGCTTTTCACTGTTAAGTCGACACCAGTTGTATTCGGCGCATGTGATAAACAAAATTTGATTTGATTTTAATTTGATATGACAACGAATGATCCCTTTGTCTTGTTGTCAGGTCGTACTACATTACAAATCAATTGTTGATACTATTTTGGAACTATGGACTTGACAACACACAAGGACCACGCATGGCGAGTACGAGACGAGACGGAAAAAGGAAGCCAGAGATAATACAAAACACTGCTTATCAATTTAATCAGACGAGAGAGAGAGAGAGAGAGATTAAAGATAAAGAGAGATTACGTAGGAGAGGTATCGTTTTAATCTTGGAAGTTAATCCGTTGTTGTGAACATCGTAACATCATTCAGTCCAGTTGTTTTGTCTCCTGTGTGTGTGGGTGCATGTGTGTGGTTGCATGTGTGTGTGTGCATGTGTGTGTGTGGGTGCATGTGTGTGTGTGTGTGGGGGGGGGGGGGGGGGGGGGATCTAATCTAGAGAAGGCTTTTACATTATATTCCCAGGAACATGACAACATGGCACACACGCGCATGCAGAACGCAAACCCACGTAGTGTACACACAAACGCAGTGCGGACACACACACACACACACACACACACACACACACACCAGGAATAGTGGGATCAGAATGGATAAGTCCACCCTATCCTATTGTCAAAGGAGTTATGTTATTACAATAAGACTTAGTTTGCATCCCAAATGGCACCCTATTCCCAGGGAGTGTACTACTGTTGCTCATATCCCTGTTGTTAGGTGTGCATTATGTAGGGGATAGGGTGCCATTTGGAACCTTAGTGTTACAGTCCTAAAGCGCGTCTTTCCCTTTAATCCATGTTGTTATCCTGTCTAGTTGTTACTAGAAAGCTGCTGTACGCCGCAAACAGTAAGATCTATGATATTAGGATTTACTGTTGTAACACGTACATTAAGATTTACCACATAACACTAGTGGACAAAGCTTCTTAAGCTATGCTTTTCATATTAGAAATATCCAGATTATTTCTAAATCCCAAAAAAAATTCTAGCAAGCTATGCTACCAATCCTGGTCATCTTTATATCTTTATCTTCTTTAATAAGATGTTTTGAATAGAAAGTTACTGAATGCAATAAACAAATCACCAAATGGCACCCTGTTCCCTATATAATACACTACTTTAGACCAGGGACCATGACACCCTGTTCCCTATATAATACACTACACTACTTTATAATACACTACTTTAGACCAGGGACCATGACACCCTGTTCCCTATATAATACACTACTTTAGACCAGGGACCATGACACCCTGTTCCCTATATAATACACTACTATATACCAGGGACCATGACACCCTGTTCCCTATATAATACACTACTTTATATACCAGGGACCATGACACCCTGTTCCCTATATAATACACTACTTTAGACCAGGGACCATGACACCCTGTTCCCTATATAATACACTACTTTAGACCAGGGACCATGACACCCTGTTCCCTATATAATACACTACTTTAGACCAGGGACCATGACACCCTGTTCCCTATATAATACACTACTTTAGACCAGGGACCATGACACCCTTTCCCTATATAATACACTACTATAGACCAGGGACCATGACACCCTGTTCCCTATATAATACACTACTTTAGACCAGGGACCATGACACCCTGTTCCCTATATAATACACTACTATATACCAGGGACCATGACACCCTGTTCCCTATATAATACACTACTATATACCAGGGACCATGACACCCTGTTCCCTATATAATACACTACTTTAGACCAGGGACCATGACACCCTGTTCCCTATATAATACACTACTTTAGACCAGGGACCATGACACCCTGTTCCCTATATAATACACTACTATATACCAGGGACCATGACACCCTGACCAGGGACCATCCCTATATATATACACTACTTTAGACCAGGGACCATGACACCCTGTTCCCTATATAATACACTACTATATACCAGGGACCATGACACACTACTATATACCAGGGAC
>CM072220.1:12163687-12191187 GCA_036851935.1 Coregonus suidteri
TGTGTTCGTCCATGTGTGTATGTGTGTGTGTGTGTGTGTTCGTCCATGTGTGTGTGTGTGTGTGTGTTGCGTGTTCGTCCGTGTGTGTGTGTGCATATATCCACACATGTGAGTGTGTTTGAGTACCAACTGGGGGCCGCGAGCCGAATTTGGACGGAGGGTGATTTTATTTGACCCCGTGAAAGGACATATATCTTGGACATAAAAGACACCAGCAAATCAGCTCCAAGTGATTTACATTTTGGAAATCTGTTCCAAAGTATTCCCATGCATAATGGAGATATATGTGATCGTACGCAAATGCAAGCAAGGTTTGAAATTATTATGTATTAGTCAAATATTATATCTGTTTGGGCTTCTTGCGGTCAATTTGCAGTCTACAAATTATTAGTAAATATATTCCGGCCCCCTGACCATCCGCTTAAGAAAAAATCAGCCTGTGACTGAATCTATATAGTTGATGATCCCTGACCTATCTGTGTGTTAGCCCTCTGTGCCCCTTGGGTAAACGCTAAGGTTTCACCAGTCAGTGGTAGATGGAAAATGTCAGTGTGTTTGTCTCCACACATTCGAGGTGTGTGTGTGTTCTTCAGGAGTCCGCTGTGTCCTCTGTGTAGGCAGTAAGGTTTCTCTAGTCAGTCATGGACGCTACGCGTGTGTGTGTATGTGTTTGTGCTTGCTTGTTTTGGTGAATGTGCGTCTCTACATAACCGTCTGTGTGTGTGCCTGTGTGTGTGTGTGTGTGTGTGTGTGTGTGTGTGTGTGTGTATGTGTGTGTGTGTGTGTGTGTGTGTGTGTGTGCCTGTGTGTGTGTGTGTATGTGTGTGTGTGTGTGTGTGTGTGTGTGTGTGTGTGTGTGCCCTTCACATGTTTCTCTAGTTCAGCCTCCCCAGTGGATCTAATTGAGAAACTGCTTCAGGCTGGCTCAAGGCCTCAGGGCTCTAGACAGCCTCTCACTAACTCCTAAACACACACACACACCACGCACACACACACACACCACACACACACACACACACCACGCACACACACCACACACACACCACACACACACACCACACACACAAGTAACTCTCACTGCTAACCCTTCATCCTTATAGACAGCTGCTCTCTCTGGAGCGATGGATGGAAGGTTAGAAGGCAGGATAAAAGGGAAGAAGATGGAGGAAGGGAGACAGGGTGGGGTGAAGTTGTTGTCTGGAATTTGGTGTTAAGTCAGGATATGTTTGGTTACTCTAGAGGAGGAAGGACAGTGAGGGGAAGGATGGAGGGTGAGGGGAAGGATGGAGGGTGAGGGGAAGGATGGAGGGTGAGGGGAAGGATGGAGGGTGAGGGGAAGGATGGAGGGTGAGGGGAATGATGGAGGGTGAGGGGAAGGATGGAGGGTGAGGGGAATGATGGAGGGTGAGGGGAATGATGGAGGGTGAGGGGAATGATGGAGGGTGAGGGGAATGATGGAGGGTGAGGGGAATGATGGAGGGTGAGGGGAATGATGGAGGGTGAGGGGAAGGAATGAGGGTGAGGGGAAGGAAGGAGGGTGAGGGGAAGGAAGGGTGAGGGGAAGGGAAGGAGGGTGAGGGGAAGGAAAAAGGGTGAGGGAAAGGAATGAGGGTGAGGGAAGGAAGGAGGGTGAGGGGAAGGAAGGAGGGTGAGGGGAAGGAAGGATGAGAGAGGGAGAGAAGTAATCCCTATATAGTGTTCTAGATTTAAACAGCTCACTACAGGCCCTGGTTAACAGTAGTGCACCACTTAATGAATAGTTTGCCACTTAGGACGGAACCCGAGGATAAAGATATCTATATCTCTTAGACCTAAACTCTGTAGGTGTCAGGGATGAAGATCGGGGTTGAAAATGAAACAGAGGTGAAACGTTGTATTTTATGTTTTATTTCCTTTGTCTTTGATGAAAACAGAGTTGAAGGTTTTTATTGAATACTTCTAATTGAATACCTTGGCCCATATCCACAAAGCGTCTTAGAGTAGATCAATGGTCATAAGTGCTGAGAATAGAGACCTTTTACTCCTACTCTTACGGGTCAAAATAAAAGCTATGCATGAAGCCTCTTTAACCATAAGAGTCCCACCTAGTCCACATATATAGGAGACCTCACCATCTGTCCAGTTAAGAGTTAGCAGCAGGTATCTTGATTACAGAAAAAATGCACACAGTCAGTGGTTCTGTAGACAGGGTCAGTGGTTCCTGTAGATAGTCAGTGGTTCCTGTAGATAGGGTCAGTGGTTCCTGTAGATAGGGTCAGTGGTTCCTGTAGATAGGGTCAGTGGTTCCTGTAGACAGGGTCAGTGGTTCCTGTAGACAGGGTCAGTGGTTCCTGTAGATAGGGTCAGTGGTTCCTGTAGATAGGGTCAGTGGTTCTGTAGATAGGGTCAGTGGTTCCTGTAGACAGGGTCAGTGGTTCCTGTAGATAGGGTCAGTGGTTCCTGAAGACAGGGTCAGTGGTTCCTGTAGACAGGGTCAGTGGTTCCTGAAGATAGGGTCAGTGGTTCCTGTAGACAGGGTCAGTGGTTCCTGAAGACAGGGTCAGTGGTTCCTGTAGACAGGGTCAGTGGTTCCTGTAGACAGGGTCAGTGGTTCCTGTAGATAGGGTCAGTGGTTCCTGAAGATAGGGTCAGTGGTTCCTGTAGATAGGGTCAGTGGTTCCTGTAGATAGGGTCAGTGGTTCCTGTAGATAGGGTCAGTGGTTCCTGTAGATAGGGTCAGTGGTTCCTGTAGATTGGGTCAGTCGTTCCTGTAGACAGGGTCAGTGGTTCCTGTAGATAGGGTCAGTGGTTCCTGAAGACAGGGTCAGTGGTTCCTGTAGATAGGGTCAGTGGTTCCTGTAGACAGGGTCAGTGGTTACTGAGACAGGGTCAGTGGTTCCTGAAGACAGGGTCAGTGGTTCCTGTAGATAGGGTCAGTGGTTCCTGTAGACAGGGTCAGTGGTTCCTGTAGATAGGGTCAGTGGTTCCTGTAGACAGGGTCAGTGGTTCCTGTAGATAGGGTCAGTGGTTCCTGTAGATAGGGTCAGTGGTTCCTGTAGACAGGGTCAGTGGTTCCTGTAGACAGGGTCAGTGGTTCCTGTAGATAGGGTCAGTGGTTCCTGTAGACAGGTTCAGTGGTTCCTGTAGACAGGTTCAGTGGTTCCTGAAGACAGGGTCAGTGGTTCCTGTAGATAGGGTTCAGTGGTTTCCTGTAGATAGGGTCAGTGGTTACTGAAGACAGGGTCAGTGGTTCCTGTAGACAGGGTCAGTGGTTCCTGAAGACAGGTCAGTGGTTCCTGTAGATAGGGTCAGTGGTTCCTGTAGATAGGGTCAGTGGTTCCTGAAGACAGGGTCAGTGGTTCCTTAAGACAGGGTCAGTGGTTCCTATAGATAGGGTCAGTGGTTCCTGAAGACAGGGTCAGTGGTTCCTGTAGATAGGGTCAGTGGTTCCTGTAGATAGGGTCAGTGGTTCCTGTAGACAGGGTCAGTGGTTCCTGTAGATTGGGTCAGTGGTTCCTGAAGACAGGGTCAGTGGTTCCTGTAGACAGGGTCAGTGGTTCCTGTAGATAGGGTCAGTGGTTCCTGTAGATAGGGTCAGTGGTTCCTGTAGACAGGGTCAGTGGTTCCTGTGTCATAGGTCAGTGGTTCCTGTAGATAGGGTCAGTGGTTCCTGAAGACAGGGTCAGTGGTTCCTGTAGACAGGGTCAGTGGTTCCTGTAGATAGGGTCAGTGGTTCCTGTAGACAGGGTCAGTGGTTCCTGTAGATAGGGTCAGTGGTTCCTGTAGACAGGGTCAGTGGTTCCTGAAGACAGGGTCAGTGGTTCCTGTAGATAGGGTCATTGGTTCCTGAAGATAGGGTCAGTGGTTCCTGTAGACAGGGTCAGTGGTTCCTGTAGACAGGGTCAGTGGTTCCTGTTAGACAGGGTCAGTGGTTCCTGAAAGACAGGGTCAGTGGTTCCTGTAGACAGGGTCAGTGGTTTCCTGTAGATAGGGTCAGTGGTTCCTGAAGACAGGTCAGTTGTTCCTGTAGAAGGGTCAGTGGTTCCTGAAGACAGGGTCAGTGGTTCCTGTAGACAGGGTCAGTGGTTCCTGTAGATAGGGTCAGTGGTTCCTGAAGACAGGGTCAGTGGTTCCTGAAGACAGGGTCAGTGGTTCCTGTAGACAGGGTCAGTGGTTCCTGTAGATAGGGTCAGTGGTTCCTGAAGATAGGGTCAGTGGTTCCTGTAGACAGGGTCAGTGGTTCCTGTAGATTATGTCAGTGGTTCCAATGCCAAACACAGTGTCAGTGGTTCCTGTGCCATAGACAGGCAATTGCTTTGTAGTTGTTGAAAGATTGTCTTGATATTGCTACATGAAAAACTCATAAATAATCTAGACTTACATGCAACATTGAGCTTTTGAGCTTTTGACAATAATTTCACTCGACCTAATTGACATGATATGCCTAAATATATTTATTTTGATTATTTTATTTGCCTACATCATGTTATTTCAAGTTGTTCCTTTGGAGCGCAATATCACGTTGTTAAAACATATGCCTAAATTGGGAATGCCTATAAGTTAGGCAATTGACAGCATCTTTGTGTTCGGTGATTAATTACCTTTCAAAGTGACTTGATGCCTACTGTGCCAGAAGCCATTTAGAGTTGTTGAACGGGAGTGATTTAGTGTGTTGATATAACGGTAATATTATCAAAATCCGCTTTTGACAACCATCATACTGATTCAGTGAAATATGCCTATCACATTACTCAAAATATCAGAATTTGTTAAAGAAATAAAATTAAAATAAACATACTAAGGGGTTATGCATTCCAACATATTAGGCAATAATTAAGTGAAAATGATATCAAAGGTTTTACCATTGCATTTGATGTAGACTACAGTCACATTCATTGGTAGTCTGGAGCGTGCTATAGAGTTCACAGCTGGCCATGCCTCATCACGATTGGTTATTCCCCATCATTTGCAACAATGTCAATGAGCGTCATCACTATATTTCCTTTACGGTACCTCAACCTGTCATGATTACCAGCTGAGATGAACTTTTCTGAGTTGATTTGACTCCTGGCTCAGAGTTTGTCTGGGCAGTGTCTTAACATCATCCTGAAACCTACTCTGAGCTGGGAGTTTTGTGTTGTTGTCGTCTTAAACCGGTTTTAACAGGATTCCTAGGACCTTTTCTGAGAATCTTTTGGAATTCAGGTCCTGATGCGTAGAACTCTGGTGCCTACGGAGGACTTTGATAAGCGAATAAATAAATCTATACCATTCTTCAATCTCTCCTCTCCTCCCTTCTCCCTGTTTTATTTTTTCATGTGAACAGTTCTCTTCAGTGAAGTCCCCCTCCATGGCTAGATCAATAGCAGGAGACAGTAGGGAGCAGGGAGCAGCTACCACAACACAACACAGAGAGAAGTCAAACACACACAGACACACACACACACAGACAATAATACCTCTCCTTCTCTCCTGTTCACCCTTCCTTCTTCATGTTAATACCTCTCCTTCTTCATGTTAATACCTCTCCTTCTTCATGTTAATACCTCTCCTTCTTCATGTTAATACCTCTCCTTCTTCATGTTAATACCTCTCCTTCTTCATGTTAATACCTCTCCTTCTCTCCTGTGTGTGTCCTGCCTCACATCCATTAGAATTGTTCCACAGGACACCCTGCGTGTGTGTGTATGTGTGCCCTTCAGGATGCCCACGCTTCATTTGTCTCCTGAATGAGTCCAGAGTCTGTACAGAGGTGCTGCTTCACCAGGCACCTTTAATGATGAGCGAGAGAGAGAGAGAGAGAGAGAGAGAGAGAGAGAGAGAGAGAGAGAGAGAGAGAGAGAGAGAGAGAGAGAGAGAGAGAGAGAGAGAGAGAGAGAGAGAGAGAGAGAGAGAGAGAGAGAGAGAGAGAGAGAGAGAGAGAGTCAGAGAGACTAATGCACTTTTTCTCGCCGTGTATCAGAAAGAGCTTAAAGGCCCTGGAGACGCTTGAGAGGAGTCTGTCTTTCTGTTTCTGTCTATCTGGCTATCCATCTACCCGTCCCTCCCCTGCCCGCCCGCCCGCCTGTCCTTCCGTTTGTCTGTCTGCCCGTCTGCCTGTCCGCCTGTCTGTCTGTCGGTCTGTCTGTCACTCTCTCTCACATTCTAAATGACTTAAGGAAAACGGACCACATTAGTTCAGCCATCAGAATCCCAGCGATTTTTCATTAACAACAAACCACAACGTTACCTTCTTCCAAGCCTCACATGTGTCGCTACAAAGTGTTACACCGAGGCTAGTCAACTCTTACCAGTGGATTCTTTTGTCATTTGTCTTGTAGAACCAGGGGAATTATGTCTGAATCCCAATTGACACCCTATTCCCTACATAGTGCACTACTTTTGACCAGATCCCTATGAGCCCTGGTCGAAAGTAGTGCACTATATAGAGAACAGGGGGATATTTGTGACCCAACTATATTTTGTTCTGCTTCCAGCTTCCAGCTGTTCGGTGTTGTTGTTGCTTCTCATTTCTCAATAAGAACCATGCAGAGAAAATTGGCAACAGTTTGACAAACAAATACATGACCACATAACCTTTCCTAATGTGTGCTTATCATGATTAGTGTGTGTTTCTGTGTGTGTTGTAATTATAGTAATGAATAATGAATGCCAACTGATGTTTTTCATTCAATTTCCTCTGCTTATTTTTGCCAAACAACATTACTGCAAGGTCCTTGGGCTTTTGACTGTAAATAAATACAAATGAATGAACTTTAAAGATGGAATCCGCAGTTGGGGGAAACAGCGCCACTATCCTCCCCACGGCTGTTGTTATTGTTTTTGTTTTGTTTTGTTGACGAAGCGCATTAAAAATAAAATGCTGCTGTTCTAGCGCGCTACAATGTCCAAGGGGGGAAAAGTGTTTGTTGTTTGCAGTAACTTTTGTTGTTGTTGTAATATCCCAAACTGAAGTGGCAGTTTCACCATTAAGGATTCCAGCTTTAACTAAGGCCAACAATGAACATCAGACTATTCACAAGACTTTCAACCATTTATCCTTAAGCACTGATCTAAGGCCATTTAACTTTTAATACTAGAACCACAACACTTCTCAACCTACCTGTTCCAAGGCAAGCTAAGCTGGTTAAAGGGATACTTTTTTATCAACTTCCCCAGAGTCATATGAACTCATGGATACCATTTCTATGCAGTATGAACTAAGTTAAAGGTAGTTTCGTTACCCAATGCTAAATAGCATCAGCACAATGACTGGAAGTCAATGGTATCTACTAGCATGCTAGCAGTTAGCATAGACTTCCAGTCATTGTGCTAAGGCTAGTTAGCAATTGCGCTGACGCTAGTTAGCAAATTCCTTCAAACTGGATGCAGAGACATAAATATGGTATTCACAAATTCGTCTGAATTTTTTGTAGGTAAAGGGCTTCCTTGTCAAAATCGTGAAGTGTCCCTTTGAGCTTAGTCGAATTCCAGATCTGTATTAATAAGTATCTGTCTCTCAATTAATGACTCATGATGTTGACTTTAACTCCCTCCCACTCTACTCCACCAGGGTGTGTGTGTGTGTGTGTGCGTGCCTTTTGCCTTTTTTGAGACAGAGAAAAACCTTGGTTAAGACCCTTGTGTGTTGTTGTTGGCAGACAGGATATTGGATTAACAGTGTATATCAGCATATTATAATGACTAAACTTTGTGATGCTGGAATACTACCTCGTCGGCGATGTGTTTATGTATGTGTCTTTGTACTTCTGGGGGAAGTTTTGGAAATGTACACGTGTTTGTGTTTGTGGCATCTAACACTAACCCTCTTTCCTTCTGTGATCAGCGACCTTGTCTTCTCTCATCTCCCGTTGCTGATGACGTTAGGTTGCCCTGGGCACCCTCTCTCTCTCTGCCCCCCCCCCCCCCCCCCCCCCCCCCCCCCCCTCTCTCTCTCTCTCTCTCTCTCTCTCTCTCTCTCTCTCTCTCTCTCTCTCTCTCGTCTCTCTCTCTCTCTCTCTCTCTCTCCCTCCTCCCCCCCCCCCCCTCTCTCTCTCTCTCTCTCTCTCTCTCTCTCTCTCTTTCTCTCTCTTTCTCTGTTCGCTCCACCGCTCATCGAAGACCCCGAGCTTCCCGTTTTAGCGCCGTGGGCTTCCTCTTGTGACATTGGAGGAGTGTGTGTGTGTGTGAGTGTGTGTGCATGTGTGTATCTAGTCACTAAGGTCTAGTGAGGGGTCTGTCATATGGTGAAACAGAGAGAAATCACCGGAAGCATGGTAAGAAGTTACAGTTTTGAGACTATTCTATTGGTCCATTAAGCCAGGCAAGCTCAGTCAAGCACAGATAAAGCATGTGAAGTGTTTTCAAATCTGATTTAACCCAGGTCTGCTACAGAAAGGACATATAAAGGACATCACCTTGCCACTGGCAGGAACATCACCACAACAATACCCCCTCTCTCTCTAAACATTATCAGGACAACAACAACACCACATTCATTCTGTCCTCGGAACAATAGAACACACTTTAACATTGTGATGTCACCACGGGCCACTCTAGAAGGCAGTTTGAATTTGTGTTCTTTTTACTGGTACCCTAGCTAATTATGAGGAGGGCTCTCCTCATCTGCCCCTGGTGTGTGTGTGTGTGTGTGTGTGTGTGTGTGTGTGTGTGTGTGTGTGTGTGTGTGTGTGTGTGTGTGTGTGTGTGTGTGTGTGTGTTTGCAGGACTATGATGGTAATATTCTCTCTGATCTTGGTCACATGCCTCAGTTTGTGTGCTCCCCCATTACCTAATTACTGTCTGTGTGTGTGTGTGTGTGTGTGTGCGTGTGTGTGTGTGTGTGTGCGTGTGTGTGTGTGTGTGCGCGTGTATGTGTGCGTGTGTGTGTGCGTGAACAAAAGTGTTTTGGCATGAGAGACAGCTAGTGTGTTTAGAGTAGAGTGTCTCAGTCCAATACCCGTGATAAATTAGACTGTGGTACATTTACCAGAGGTCTGAAAAAAATGACAACATAAATACCTTTTTCATGTTTCATTGATCTCTTTTCCACAACCAAAACATAAACAACCGAAACACATTTCCCATATCCTGGGGATTTGCATAACTTCACTTGCCTGTTTCGTGAAAAGTGCCACTTGCAATCAAATGTGTACGTCAGTCTGACGTACCTTTTTAAAAACAGGAATCGTAATCTTTCCAACTGAAGTGTAATTTCCTTTTATATCAAACGTCATCATATTCCCTATTTGTTCCACTGAAATGAGCCATGAGAGAACTAGCTCCATTCCAAATAGCACCTTAATCCCTATATAGTGCACTTCTTTTCACCAGAGCTTTATGAGCCCTTGTCAAAAGTAGTGCACTATACAGAAAATAGGGTGCCATTTGGGACTCAGCTTCGAAGCATTATGAATGAGAAATTACTTTTTCAACAGTGAAACAAGGGGAATGTATTTGTTAAAATGTCTTCCAGGTTATTGAGGGATTAGTCTAGAATATCCTGGGAACGGAATGTAATTCAGGAAGTGTTATGACTCAACGTCAGCCTCGGGGGTTACGCTATTAATGCTCCCCCCTGTGAAAAACGACACCCGGTACAGTGGTTCCTGCCCTGACAATATGCATAGTATTACCCGGTGGAACAGTTTAATAAATTCCATAATTATTTTCAGAATCCTGGAACTGTTTTACTATTCTATAATAGAATCCTGGAACTGCATTGGTTAGATACCCTGGGGTCATTTTAATCAAACATTTTATGCTGTTGCCTCTTTTCCCCATGGTCAAATGAAGTTACTGAATGGTTTTGGGGAACTCTATAACTATATACAAAGCAGACTCCCCTTACAGGTGGAATCCTTACAGTTCTCCCAATAAGTAGCGTGTGTGTGTTGAGACAGGACTTTGTCAGCAAAGACACTGTGTAGACATTGCTGTGGTGTGACTGAATGGAAGCCCAGGATGTGTCTTTGTAGATGTCTCGCTAAATCACAGGTCATAATGACGGCTAGGGTAAATCACTAGCAATCAGGAGACCAAGTGGACTCATGATCAATAATGATAACTGAGTTAATGTCTTGTTGTGTTAACCTTCATCTAATGGGGTACGACAACCTCCAAGGTTGTGTTCGAACTTCAATATCTGCAGCTAGACACAAAAAATTTATGCACGCATGACTGTAAGTCGCTTTGGATAAAAGCGTCTGCTAAATGGCATATTATTATTATATTATTAGACAGCTCGATTTGATCTGTGATCAATCAAGAAGGAATAATTGTACATCTTAACTCTTGATAAGGCAGACTAATATGATACTTCAGATGCATCCGGTTTGCATTATCAGTACCATTAATCAAACCTCTCCTTGCCAAATACAGAAACAGGTACGGAAATACCCGGAAAACCCACATTTATATCTGCCAAGTTTATTTACCGGAAATGACTTTGGTCCATTTTCCGGAATTAGATTTGAAAAGAGACAGGAGATGCACCAGGGGAGACAGAGCGAGACAGAAGGGACTAGAGTTATCAGTGTGACAGATAGAGACAGAAGGGACTAGAGTTATCAGTGTAGGTTTTATAAACCATAAAGCATATTGAGCTGAATCCTCCTTGGTCTTTGAGTGAGTGGCAGAACGCAGTGGCATCAATCAAAATAATGACACCCGATTAAATCCACTATCCCCCCGACATCCATTTTCTGAAATATATATTTCTCAGAGAGGGAGGGAGAGTGGGAGAGTGAGAGAAATGGAGAGAGTGAGACAGACAGACACAGGCAGGGAGGCCGACAAAGAAAACAATAGATAGATGGCGAGAGAGAGAGAGAGAGAGAGAGAGAGAAAGAGAGAGAGAGAGAGAGAGAGAGAGAGAGAGAGAGAGAGAGAGAGAGAGAGAGAGAGAGAGAGAGAGAGAGAGAGAGAGAGAGAGAGAGAAGCGCTGAACAGCTACTATGTCTTTTTCAGGTTGAGAGTGAAGAGATGAGGAGAGATTGAAGGTAGATATATATGATATAAATCCTGATGTTCCATCCATCACCTAAAATAAATCAGTCTAAAAGGCTAATTTGGGCGCGTCCCAAATGGCATCCCATTCCCTATATAGTGAACTACTTTTGACCAGAACTCCATAGGCAGTAGTGTGATATATGGGGAATAGGGTGCATTTAAAAAAAAAATCTCTGCATTAGTTGATTAATCAGTTCTGGGGGATTGATTGCTCTTCGATCCGCTGCAGTACCTGCAGAAGTTATCATCACCTTGGTGCTACTGTCAACACCAGAACACTAGAAGAAGACAGAGCTGGTTCATACTGTCATCACCAGAACACCAGAAGAAGACAGAGCTGGTTCATACTGTCATCACCAGAACACCAGAGAAAGACAGAGCTGGTTCATACTGTCAACACCAGAACACCAGACGAAGACAGAGCTGGTTCATACTGTTACCAGTGTCAGCGCTTCTAGAAGGCATCTATGATATAATATAATATAATATAATATAATATATATAATATAATATAATCTATGGAATGGGGTACTAATCTGGGTGAAGTCACTGGAACAATATCACATAGTATTTGAAGCCAGGTAATCCCAAAGAAGAGAAGGTGATGGATGGCATCTCCCCAAAATAAGTTTGTTCAGTGTATGGTGCTAAGAGGTATTTTGGGGAGATGCCATCACCTTCTCTCATTTGGATCCCCTGGCTTCAAATACTGTTCGATATCTTTCAAAATACTTTGATTCTATTCCGCTTGGAGCGCCAGCTGGGCGGGTTGGATGGGTTTGCGTTTTTTGCCACTTTTGCTATTGGTCGAAACCAGATAAAGTATTTGACATGATTTCGAATACTATTTGAACCCAGGTCTTGAAGAAGAACCACAGAAAGACAATGATAGAGATTATGATTATCAATCAAAAATATTTTTTTATTTTTTATTGATGATGGTTGTATATGTCCATAAAAGCGTGGTGATGTATTGATTGATTGTGTGGTGGTGGTGAAGGTAGATCTTTATGGGCTGTTTACTGCACAGCATGTTTTAAATGAATGTGATGGGACCTGCAGGGTCCATGGTGACAGGTGAGCCACTACATGTCCAAACGTTCCAGCAGCAAGATTGATATTGTATGCGTCCCAAATGGCACCCTTTTCCCTTTATAGCCCATGGGCCTCTGGTCGACTGTAATGCACTATGTAGGGAATAGGGTGCTATTTGGGATGCATACATTGTGTTTTCCCTTAGAATAGAATGAGGCATTGAGATTACATACTCAATGCCTTATCTCGCTGTCTCTCTCTCTCTCTTCTTTCTCTCTCTCTCACTTTATCTCATTCTCTCTTTGTCTACCATTTCTCAATTTCTGTCTGACTCTCTCTCTCTCTCTCTCTCTCTCTCTCTCTCTCTCTCTCTCTCTCTCTCTCTCTCTCTCTCTCTCTCTCTCTCTCTCTCTTTCTCTCTCTCTCTGGAGGACAGTAGTATCATGTCCCTTGACTCTGCCTCCTGTCCATCCGTCTGCCTCACAGGCAACCTGTTGGCATGTCTCTTCCAATCTCTGGTGGAATCTGCTCAACCTCTATTCCTAACCCCTTCACGGTGGGCTTTACAGGAAATGACCTTCTATTCTGTGAATGATCCTTCTGTCACCAGCCATCATCCCTAGCACTCCTGTCATAATAACCATTACTATTCCACATTCCGATTCCACACATTCAGAGTAGACCTGTGACCATCATTCCAATAACCATTCCATTCCACATTCCACACACTGTGACCATGTCCATCATTATTACCAGTGATATTTTACATTTACATTTTAGTCATTTAGCAGACGCTCTTATCCAGAGCGACTTACAGTTAGTGAATGCAAACATGATATAAAATTGATATCAGGAAGTACATATTCCATTAATCAAAAACCTGGTTTTCAGGTTTTGGGGGTTGATGGGGTGTCATTGGGAGTCGTTGGGAGTCGGACGCAGATGGCTTTCAATTTGCTTTTCAGCTGTAATTGCATAGAATAGATGATTGGCCGGTGTAATTGTGTTCTGGGGTGATGGCACTGAGGATAAAGCTGTTTTAATCTAAGGGAGATGGAGAACGGACTAGTGTGGATTGTGAGGTGTGTGTGTGTGTGTGTGTGCGTGCGTGCGTTGTGTGTGTGTGTGAAGGCAGCGGTTTTCTGTCAAGGCAATTGTCAACCATTTTGAGACTATAAAAAGAGATGGATTAAATGTGATGGTTTGATGTTGATCTGAAGAGAGGCATTAAATGTGATGGTATGATGTCGATCTGAAGAGAGGGATTTAATGTAATGGTATGATGTTGATCTGAAGAGAGGGATTAAATGTGATGGTATAATGTTGATCTGAAGAGAGGGATTAAATGTGATGGTATGATGTTGATCTGAAGAGAGAGATTAAATGTGATGGTATGATGTCGATCTGAAGAGAGAGATTTAATGTGATGGTATGATGTCGATCTGAAGAGAGGGATTAAATGTGATGGTATGATGTCGATCTGAAGACAGGGATTAAATGTGATGATATGATGTCGATCTGAAGAGAGAGATTAAATGTGATGGTATGATGTCGATCTGAAGAGAGAGATTAAATGTGATGGTATGATGTTGATCTGAAGAGAGGGATTAAATGTGATGGTATGATGTCGATCTGAAGACAGGGATTAAATGTGATGATATGATGTCGATCTGAAGAGAGAGATTAAATGTGATGGTATGATGTTGATCTGAAGAGAGGATTTAATGATGATGTGATGGTATGATGTCGATCTGAAGACAGGGATTAAATGTGATGAAGAGAGAGATATGATGTATGATGTCTGAAGAGAGAGTGATGGTATGATGTTGATGTGATGGTATGATGTATGATCTGAAGACAGGGATTAAATGTGATGGTATGATGTCGATCTGAAGAGAGGGATTAATGTGATGGTATGATGTCATCTGAAGACAGATTAAATGTGATGGTATGATGTCGATCTGAGAGAGATTTAATGTGATGGTATGATGTCAATCTGAAGACAGGGATTTAATGTGATGGTATGATGTCGATCTGAAGAGAGATTTAATGTGATGGTATGATGTCGATCTGAAGACAGGGATTTAATGTGATGGTATGATGTCGATCTGAAGAGAGATTTAATGTGATGGTATGATGTCGATCTGAAGAGAGATTTATTGATGGTATGATGTGATCTGAAGAGGTTTATGATGTGATGGTATGATCTCTGAAGAGAGATTTAATGTGATGGTATGATGTCGATCTGAAGAGAGATTTAATGTGATGGTATGATGTCGATCTGAAGAGAGATTTAATGTGATGGTATGATGTCGATCTGAAGAGAGATTTAATGTGATGGTATGATGTCGATCTGAAGAGAGATTTAATGTGATGGTAGATACAGATGGTATCGATCTGGGGGGCATTTGAGATGATGGTATGAGGTCGATCTGAAGAGGGATTAGAATGTGATGATATGATGAAACAGTGGGGTGTGTTATGATACAGATGATCCATGAAATCTTAGAACAGATGATCCATTTAACAGTGGGGGTATGATACAGATGATCTGAAACAGTGAGGGGCCATTAGATACAGATGATATGATGGGGGGGTGTGATCCATGAAATGGGGGGTGTTAGGATGATGTCGATCTGATGATGATTAATGATTGATTTAGATGTTTAGATACAGATGATCCATGATGTGGGGGGCATTAGATACAGAGATTTAAAGAGTAGTGGGGTCATTAGATACAGGATCCATGAAACAGTGGGGGGCATTAGATACAGTGGGGGGTGTATGATCCATGAAACAGTGGGGGGTGTTTATGATGATCCATGAAACAGTGGGGGGTGTTAGATACAGATGATCTGAAAACAGTGGGGGGCATTAGATACAGATGATCCATGATTGAATGACACAGTGGGGGGCATTAGATACAGATGATCCATGAAACAGTGGGGGGCATTAGATACAGATGATCCATGAAACAGTGGGGGGCATGTTAGATACAGTACAGATGATCCATGAAACAGTGGGGGGTGTTAGATACAGATGATCCATGAAACAGTGGGGGGGTGTTAGATACAGATGATCCATGAAACAGTGGGGGGTGATACAGATGATCCATGAAACAGTGGGGGGCATTAGATACAGATGATCCATGAAACAGTGGGGGGCATTAGATACAGATGATCCATGAAACAGTGGGGGGCATTAGATACAGATGATCCATGAAACAGTGAATTAGATACAGATGATCCATGAAACAGTGGGGGGGTTATACAGATGATCCATGAAACAGTGGGGGGCATTAGATACAGATGATCCATGAAACAGTGGGGGGCATGATGATCCATGTGGGGGGTCATTAGATACAGATGATCCATGAAACAGTGGGGGGCATTAGATACAGATGATCCATGAAACAGTGGGGGTCATTAGATACAGATGATCCATGAAACAGTGGGGGGCATTAGATACAGAAGATCCATGAAAACAGTGGGGGGCTTTAGATACAGATGATCCATTAGATACAGATGATCCATGAAACAGTGGGGGGTGATAGATACAGATGATCCATGAAATCAGTGGGGGCATTAGATACAGATGATCCATGAAACAGTGGGGGGCATTAGATACAGATGATCCATGAAACAGTGGGGGTGTTAGATACAGATCCATGAAACAGTGGGGGCCAAATACAGATGATCAACAGTGGGGGTTATGAAACAGTGGGGGCATTAGATACAGATGATCCATGAAACAGTGGGGGGTGTTAGAGACAGATGATCCATGAAACAGTGGGGGGTGTTAGAGACAGATGATCCATGAAACAGTGGGGGGTGTTAGAGACAGAAACTATTCAATCTTTTTCAGCAGAACCCGTTTATTTCCCGCCAGATTTTCCGGAGACCCCCCCACCCCAAATATAATGACATAACCTTAAAATCGGTACATTTCTATCTTTACATTAACAAATAACCTTCATTACATTTTAATCTATTATCAAAATGAGAAGGAACCAATAATCTTTTATTTTACTCAATAAAATTATCTTTCCCCCCCAAAAAAATTATATTGTCCCATACAATAATCTGTACTCTTAATTAGTTGTTCCCGCCCCAAAAATATACAAATAAAAAGTATATATATATACAGTGGGGAGAACAAGTATTTTATACACTGCCGATTTTGCAGGTTTTCCTACTTGCAAAGCATGTAGAGGTCTGTAATTTTTATTATAGGTACATTTCAACAGTGAGAGACGGAATCTAAAAAATCCAGAAAATCACATTGTATGATTTTAAAGTAATTAATTTATATTTTATTGCATGACATAAGTATTTGATACATCAGAAAAGCAGAACTTAATAATTGGTACAGAACCTTTGATTGCAATTACAGAGATCATACGTTTCCTGTAGGTCTTGACCAGGTTTGCACACACTGCAGCAGGGATTTTGGCCCACTCCTCCATACAGACCTTCTCCAGATCGTTCAGGTTTCGGGGCTGTCGCTGGGCAATACGGACTTTCAGCTCCCTCCAGAGATTTTCTATTGGGTTCAGATCTGGAGACTGGCTAGGCCACTCCAGGACCTTGAGATGCTTCTTACTCCTTAGTTGCCCTGGCTGTGTGTTTCGGGTCGTTGTCATGCTGGAAGACCCAGCCACGACCCATCTTCAATGCTCTTACTGAGGGAAGGAGGTTGTTGGCCAAGATCTCGCGATACATGGCCTCATCCATCCTCCCCTCAATACAGTGCAGTCGTCCTGTCCCCTTTGCAGAAAAGCATCCCCATAGAATGATGTTTGCACCTCCATGCTTCATGGTTGGGATGGTGTTCTTGGGGTTGTACTCATCCTTCTTCTTCCTCCAAACACGGCGAGTGGAGTTTAGACCAAAAGCTCAATTTTTGTCTCATCAGACCACATGACCTTCTCCCATTCCTCCTCTGGATCATCCAGATGGTCATTGGCAAACTTCAGATGGGCCTGGACATGCGCTGGCTTGAGCAGGGGGACCTTGCGTGCGCTGCAGGATTTTAATCTATGACGGCGTAGTGTGTTACTAATGGTTTTCTTTGAGACTGTGGTCCCAGCTCTCTTCAGGTCATTGACCAGGTCCTGCCGTGTAGTTCTGGGCTGATCCCTCACCTTCCTCATGATCATTGATGCCCCACGAGGTGAGATCATGCATGGAGCACCAGACCGAGGGTGATTGACCGTCATCTTGAACTTCTTCCATTTTCTTATAATTGCGCCAACAGTTGTTGCCTTCTCACCAAGCTGCTTGCCTATTGTCCTGTAGCCCATACCAGCCTTGTGCAGGTCTTCAATTTTATCACTGATGTCTTTACACAGCTCTCTGGTCTTGGCCATTGTGGAGAGGTTGTTTGATTGAGTGTGTGGACAGGTGTCTTTTATACAGGTAATGAGTTCAAACAGGTGCAGTTAATATAGGTAATGAGTGGAGAACAGGATGGCTTCTTAAAGAAAAACTAACAGGTCTGTGAGAGCCGGAATTCTTACTGTTTGGTAGGTGATCAAATACTTATGTCACGCAATAAAATGCAAATTAATTACTTAAAAATCATACAATGTGATTTTCTGGATCTTTGTTTTAAATTCCGCAATCTCTAAAAAAGCAAGTGATCTCTCACAGTTGATGTGTACCTATGATAAATATTACAGACCTCTACATGCTTTGTAAGTAGGAAAACCTGCAAAATTGGCAGTGTATCAAATACTTGTTCTCCCCACTGTATATATATATATATATATATATATATTGGTAACCCCAATGCAGTTTCCCCACGACCCACTAGGGGCCGTGACCCCGACTTTGAATACCACTAAACTGTTGTACTTGTTATTACTTTGCACAGAGGTTTTTTTTAATATCAATGATCGTAATATGTGGTTGTTTTACCTACTGCCTGTCTTTGGACAGGTGCGTCTGCTAAATGACTAAAATGATAGTTACAGAGAAATAAAGTTCTGTAAAACAAAATGGTTTGTTTTACATTCTCTCCCGGCTACCCCTCCCTACTTCTCCTCTCCTCCATTTCCCTTCTTCTCCTCTCCTCCATTTCCCTTCTCCTCCTCTCCTCCATTTCCCTTCTCCTCCTCCGTCTCCTCCCCTCTTCCTCCCATGTAGAACAAAGCACAGTAATGCATCTCTGTCTGAGATCACGGAGAACAAATCAGTTTACCTTCCCCGCCGTCTCGGAAGATGAAATATCTGGAGGGAGATTCAGACGTGTGTACCAAATGGCACCCTATTCCCTATATAGTGCACTATGGGCCCATATGACTCTGGTCAAAAGTAGTGTATGGAATAGGGTGCCATTTGGGATGCACATTCAGACAGCCCATTTGATAAGCGCTTCTTCTTCTCTCATGCAGAAAACGTCTTCCGCACGTTTCCCCCAACGCACAAAAAGTTTAATTTATATGATCCATCTCCTGCTGATAATGTCTCTGTGTCTGTCACTGTGTGTGTGTGTGTGTGTGTGTGTGTGTGTGTGTGTGTGTGTGTGTGTGTCTGTCTCTGTCTCTGTGTGTCTGTGTCTGTGATAGAGATCTTCCCGGGTCCAAAAAGTTGGACCCATTCTGAATTGGACCCTTGGCTTTCCCACCCAACCTGATATGCATTTTTTTTAAAGACCCGTTCAGATCCTAGAGTAGAGTGAGAGAGAGAGAGAGAGAGAGAGAGAGAGAGAGAGAGAGAGAGAGAGAGAGAGAGAGAGAGAGAGAGAGAGAGAGAGAGAGAGAGAGAGAGAGAGAGAGAGAGAGAGAGAGAGAGAGAGAGAGAGAGAGAGAGAGAGAGAGAGAGAGAGAGAGAGAGAGAGAGAGAGAGAGAGAGAGAGAGTGATGTGTGTGAGAGAGAGAGAGAGAGAGAGAGAGAGAGAGAGAGAGAGAGAGAGAGATCTCAGACCTAGCAATATTGGCCAAATTAGCCACAGATATGTGTCCTTAAAAACAGCCTATAACTAATTACAAAATAACAAAATGTGTTTCGATGTGTAGCATATTAAAAACTTCCTAGCCTATTGTGTTATTGGTTTTTACTTTCCTCAAACAATATATGTCCACCTCACGGTTCAGCTGTTGGAGATTTAAGCGCTAAATGCATCAGGGCACTGCATGCATAGTCCTATAGCCTTAGGTGTCCAATGTATGATGTGTTTTTAAATGCATATAAAGGAAGAGAAGTTTAGAACTGAAGAGAGACAGGGGCTGTAGTGGAACAGGTTGAGAGCTTCAAGTTCCTTGGTGTTCACATCACCAACGAACTATCATGGTCCAAACACACCAAGACAGTCGTGAAGAGGGCACGACAAAGCCTATTCCCCCTCAGGAGACTGAAAATATTTGGCATGGGTCCTCAGATCCTCAAAAAATTCTACAGCTGCACCATCGAGAGCATCCTGACTGGTTGCATCACCGCCTGGTATGGCAACTGCTTGGCCTCCGACCGCAAGGCACTACAGAGGGTAGTGCGTACGGCCCAGTACATCACTGGGGCCAAGCTTCCTGCCATCCAGGACCTCTATACCAGGCGGTGTCAGAGGAAGGCCCTCAAAATTGTCAAAGACTCCAGCCACCCTAGTCATAGACTGTTCTCTCTGCTACCGCACGGCAAGCGGTACCGGAGTGCCAAGTCTAGGTCCAAAAGACTTCTCAACAGCTTCTACCCCCAGCCATAAGACTCCTGAACAGCTAATCATGGCTACCCAGACTATTTGCACTGCCCCCCACCCCATCCTTTTTACGCTGCTGCTACTCTGTTGATTATTTATGCATAGTCACTTTAACTCTACCCACATGTACATATTACTTAAACTACCTCAACTAGCCGGTGCCCCCGCACATTGACTCTGCACCGGTACCCCCCTGTATATATAGCCTCCCTACTGTTATTTTATTTTACTTCTGCTCTTTTTTTTCTCAACACTTTTTTTTGTTGTTGTTTTATTTTTACTTTTTTTGTTAAAAATAAATGCACTGTTGGTTAAGGGCTGTAAGTAAGCATTTCACCGTAATGTCTACACCTGTTGTATTCGGCGCATGTGACCAATAAAATTTGATTTGATTTGATTTGAGATAGAGATATGTCGGCGCCATGTTCCCGACACCGATATGCATTTCTTTATCCTTGTCAGATTGGCTACTGCTACTGTACAGATGCAGGTGCACAGGAGGAGGCTAATTCGTTCATTCCCATCAGATGAGTGTTATATTTTTGCGTGCTACGCGCTTCAGCACTCGCCGGTCCCGTTCTGTGAGCTTGTGTGGACTACCGCTTCGCGGCTGGGCCGTTGTTGCTCCTGGGCGTTTCCACTTCACAATGACAGCACATGCAGTTGACCGGGGCAGCTCTAGCAGGGCCGAGGTTTTACGGCCTGACTTGTTGGAAGGGTGGTATCCTATGGCGGTGCCATGTTGAATGTCACTAGGCTCTACAGTGGGGCCATTCTACTGCCAATATTTGTCAATGGAGGGCCCCCCGTGTAGCTCAGTTGGTAGAGCATGGCACTTGCAACGCCAGGGTTGTGGGTTCGTTTCCCACGGGGGGCCAGTATGAAAATGTATGCACTCACTAACTGTAAGTCGCTCTGGATAAGAGCGTCTGCTAAATGACTATTATGTAAAGTAGCTAAAGCCTATAATAGCCACAGCACACCAAACCTTCACAGAAGTTTCTTATCTTTATCAGGGTAATATCAAAAGTAAGTAAATCCATTGTTTATAGGGAAAATACCAGCAGGTTGTTATATTGCGACATGACATTATGTTTATTTTTGCATCTTGTTCTCCGTGGTTTCAGTGCGAGTAACGCAGTAATACTATTGTATTGCGGTAAAAACACAACATTACAGTTAGAACTTCATTTGGCTCAATAAGAAAATGGCTCAATAGAATGAAACTAACTACTTGTTACATATTTAAAGAACTGGTGTAAACCTTCACAAAAGTTTTGAACAGGCTATATTGCAGCAATTAGACTTACCAACAAAGGCGAGTGACTATGCCATAGGCTACCCAACAAATGGCAGCAATAGGCCAATGATATTAATTTGACAACAGGCCTACTTATAATCTATCTTAAACTAAAATAAAATAAAAATCAGTTCGAACATATTTAGCCAACGAAAATGTCTTAACAGAATGAAACAAACCACTTTTTGCATATGCAGAGAACTAGCCTAGATTGATAAGTAGGCCTAATAATAACAATAATAATATACGATAATAATAGTAATAATAATAATGATATACAATAATAATAACCTTAGTGATAATAATAAGGATATACAATTATAATAATCTTAATGATAATAATAAGGATATACATAAAAAATAATGATAATAATAATGATAATAATGATGATAGTAATGACGATAGTAATAATGATAATAATAATGATAATAATGATAATAATAATATGAATAACGATAATAATAAATAATAATAACAATAATAATAATAATAATGATAATAATGATAATAATAAATATAATAATAATATCAATGCTAATAATAAGGATATGCATAAATAATAATAATGATACACAATAATAATAATAATAATAATAAAACAGAAAACAGATGATACAGAATACAGAAATAAATCAAGTCAAACCTGAATAGCGAATTGAACACAGTCCATTTGGCCGTGGTAACGTTCTTATCATCTTTGTCCACTACAGTATTTAAACTTGTCCCCGAGGACTTACCCCTTGTCTGCTTCTTTACACTATACTCTTTGTCCTCTAACTTTCATTTTACTTCAATGAAAATGTCCTCCGTCTCCGCAATCAACAGCAGCATAGGCTAAGGCTCATCTCACTGCATCTCCCTCTCAGCAGCAGACGCATGTGAGGTGAGCGGCCGGAACCAGTTTCAGCTGGACATAAGCTATACGTTTTATTGAGTGTCAGTTGGCTGACAACAAGCTTGCACAGTTCTCATCACCTCCCACCTCTGTTGGAAGACCTCTAGTCTGTGAGTCTGTGACTCTGTGTGTTGCTCACAGACTATACTGGGTGGGGTGGGATCCACCATATTATACTGGGTGGGGTGGGATCCACCATATTATACTGGGTGGGGTGGGATCCACCATATTATACTGGGTGGGGTGGGATCCACCATATTATACTGGGTGGGGTGGGATCCACCATACTATACTGGTGGGGTGGGATCCACCATATTATACTGGGTGGGGTGGGATCCACCATATTATACTGGGTGGGGTGGGATCCACCATATTATACTGGTGGGGTGGGATCCACCATACTATACTGGTTGCGGTGGGATCCACCATATTATACTGGTTGCGGTGGGATCCACCATACTATACTGGTTGCGGTGGGATCCACCATACTATACTGGTGGGGTGGAATCCACCATACTATACTGGTTGCGGTGGGATCCACCATACTATACTGGTTGCGGTGGGATCCACCATATTATACTGGTTGCGGTGGGATCCACCATACTATACTGGTTGCGGTGGGATCCACCATACTATACTGGTGGGGTGGAATCCACCATACTATACTGGTTGCGGTGGGATCCACCATACTATACTGGTGGGGTGGAATCCACCATACTATACTGGTTGCGGTGGGATCCACCATATTATACTGGTGGGGTGGAATCCACCATACTATACTGGTTGCGGTGGGATCCACCATATTATACTGGTGGGGTGGAATCCACCATACTATACTGGTTGCGGTGGGATCCACCATACTATACTGGTGGGGTGGAATCCACCATACTATACTGGTTGCGGTGGGATCCACCATATTATACTGGTTGCGGTGGGATCCACCATACTATACTGGTTGCGGTGGGATCCACCATACTATACTGGTTGTGGTGGGATCCACCATACTATACTGGTTGCGGTGGGATCCACCATACTATACTGGTTGCGGTGGGATCCACCATACTATACTGGGTGGGGTGGGATCCACCATACTATACTGGTTGCGGTGGGATCCACCATACTATACTGGGTGGGATCTTCCATACTATACTGGGTGAGGTGGGATCCACCATACTTTACTGGGTGGGATTCACCAGACTTACTGGGTGGGGTGGGATCCACCATACTATACTGGGGGGTGGGGTGGAATCTACCATATTATACTGGGTGGGATCCACCAGACTATACTGGTTAGAGTGTGATCCATCATACCATACTGGGTGGGATCCACCAGACTATACTGGGTGGGATCCACCAGACTATACTGGGTGGGATCCACCATACTATAATGGTGGGGGGGATCCACCATACTATACAGGGTGGTATCGACAAGACTATACTGGGTGGGATCAAGCATACTATACTGAGTTTGATCCACCAAACTATATTGGGTGGGATCAATCAGACTATACTGGGTGGGATCCACCAGACTATACTGGGTGGGATCCACCAGACTATATTTGGTGGGTTCCACAATTCTATACTGGTGGGGTATGATCCACAGGGTGGGATCCGCCAGACTATACAGGGTGGGATCCGCCAGACTATACAGGGTGGGATCCACCAGACTATATTAGGTGGGATCCACCAGACTATACTGGGTGGGATCCACCAGACTATACTGGGTGGGATTCACCAGACTATACTGGGTGGGATTCACCAGATGATAATAGATAGGCATACAGGTTAGTAGATGATATAACTCTGTTTCCTCATACTGTTGCTTTGAACTGGTGCTACTCTGCTTTCATCCTTACTTGTCATTTAACATTATTTTGTGGAAAGACTTAAGACTTAACATGACAAGATATGTGTCCTTGTCTGTCACTTGGAGGGTAACACTGTGCTTTCAGGGGATGAGAACTAACAACAATGTGTGCTTTCAAGGGATGAAACTAACAACAATGTGTGCTTTCAGGGGATGGGAACTAACAACAAAGTGTGCTTTCAGGGGATGGTTGCTAACATGACTATGTGCTTTTAGGGGATGGGAATGTTCACACATGTCAGACCAGTCTTAAGATAGACCAGCATGCACACACACACACACACACACACACACGCACGCACGCACACACACACACACACACACACACACACACACACACACACACACACACACACACACACACACACACACACACACACACACACACACACACACACACACACACACACACACACACACACACACATCAACAGTAAACAAACCATGCATTCTGACCTTTGACCCTGAGCCAGGTAGGTGTGAGTTCGCCTCTCAGGCAGATCACATTCAGAGGCTGGTGGTGACAACATGTCCGCCTCGCTCCCGCCTCGGCGAGGAAATGGCTGACAAGGATGTACGAACTCAGACTGGCAACGAGCAGAGTTTAGGTAAGGGGTTAGAAATACATGTTTTGTAGCAGTGAGGAAAATAAGTTGTAAACTATTGGGTTGGCATTGTTTTAAACCTAGACCTCGGTGTGTTTAAATGGAGTACCGCACTTGAGAGGTTCCGGATGATGGTTAATTCAATGAAATGAAGCAAGCGGGTGATGTTTATTTATAAAAAATATATATATACACTACCGGTCAAAAGTTTTAGAACACCTACTCATTCAAGGGTTATCTTTATTTTTACTATTTTCTACATTGTATAATAATAGTGAAGACATCAACACTGTGAAACAACACTACATATGTAATCATGTAGTAACCAAAAAAGTGTTAAACAAATCAAAATATATTTTATATTTGAGATTCTTCAAATAACCACCCTTTGTCTTGATGACAGCTTTGCACACTCTTGGCATTCTCTCAACCAACTTCATGAGGTAGTCACCTTGAATGCATTTCAATTAACAGTTGTGCCTTCTTAAAAGTCAATTTGTGGAATTTCTTTCCTTCTTAATGTGTTTGAGCCAATCAGTTGTGTTGTGACAAGGTAGGAGGGGGTATACAGAAGATAGCCTTATTTTTCCATATTATGACAAGAACAGCTCAAATAAGCAAAGAAAAATTACAGTCCATCATTACTTTAAGACATGAAGGTCAGTCAATACAGAAAATGTCAAGAACTTTGAAAGTTTCTTCAAGTGCAGTCGCAAAAACCATCAAGCTCTATGATGAAACTGGCTCTCATGAGGACCACCACAGGAATGGAAGACCCAGAGTTACCTCTGCTGCAGAGGATACGTTCATTAGAGTTACCAGCCTCAGGATATTAGAGCCCAAATAAATGCTTCACAGAGTTCAAGTAAAAGACACATCTCAACATCAACTGTTCAGAGGAGACCTGTGTGAATCAGGCCTTCATGGTCGAATTGCTGCAAAGAAACCATTACTAAAGGACACCAATAATAAGAACAGACTTGCTTGGGCTAAGAAACACGAGCAATGGACATCAGACGGATGGAAATGTGTCCTTTGGTCTGGGTCCAAATTGGAGATTTTTGGTTCCAACCGCCGTGTCTTTGTGAGACGCGGTGTGGGTGAAGGGATGATCTCCGCATGTGTAGTTCCCACCGTAAAGCATGGAGGAGGAGGTGTTATTGTGTGGGGGTGCTTTGCTGGTGACACTGTCAGTGATTTATTTAGAATTCAAGGCACACTTAACCAGCATGGCTACCACAGCATTCTGTAGCGATACGCCATCCCATCTGGTTTGGGCTTAGTGGGACTATCATTTGTTTTTCAACAGGACAATGACCCAACACACCTCCCAGGCTGTGTAAGGGCTATTTTACCAAGAAGGAGAGTGATGGAGTGCTGCATCAGATGACCTGGCCTCCACAATCCCCCGACCTCAACCAAATTGAGATGTTTGGGATGAGTCTGACCGCAGAGTGAAGGAAAATTAGCCAACAAGTGCTCAGCATATATGGGAACTCCTTAAAGACTGTTGGAAAAGCATTCCAGGTGAAGCTGGTTGAGAGAATGCCAAGCGTGTGCAAAGCTGTCATCAAGGCAAAGGGTGGCTATTTGTTTAACACTTTTTTTGGTTACTACGTTAACATTTACATTTTAGTCATTTACCAGACGCTCTTATCCAGAGCGACTTACAGTTAGTGAGTGCATACATTATAATTTTGTATTTTTCATACTGGCCCCCCGTGGGAATCGAACCCACAACCCTGGCGTTGCAAACGCCATGCTCTACCAAGTGAGCTACATCCCTACGCGATTCCGTATGTGTTATTTCATAGTTTTGATGTCTTCACTATTATTCTACAATGTAGACAATAGTAGAAATAAAGAAAAACCTTTGAATGAGTAGGTGTTCTAAAACTTTTGACCAGTAGTTTATATCCTATTGAATGATAGTATACAGGCTTGAATTATTTTTGGAGGCTTTGGCTGAGCTAAGTAAGGGATGCAGTAATTCCATAGAATTTCCTGGACACAGATTATGGCCAGTCTCCATGTCCAGACTTACTCTATGTTTTGGAAACTGTCCCAGGGATTGTCAAGGTCTCCCTTTCAGACACCAACCTTTTTTTATTCATTTACAGGTTAGATGACACTGAAGACCTTCCCTCTCCTCAGCCTTTCCGATTGGTTGATCGGCTGATCCATCTAAACTGATATACATTTTCTCAATTTCTCCACTGCACTATCAATACTTTAAAGTGATGTAACTGATGACTATTGTGTGTATCCCAAATGGCACCCTATTCCTTATATGGTGCACTACATATTACCAGGGTCCATAGGGAGTAGGGTGCAATTTGGGATGCAGCCAATTAAATCAAGGAGACCTGACCTACCTACTCGAGTCACCAAATGAGAAATCCATACCTCATTTCTGGGCCCATAGTTTCTTGTATCTGTGAGGCCGGCTTGGAACACACACACACATGCATACACGCACACACACACACACACACACACACACACACACACACACACACACACACACACACACACACACACACACACACACACACACACCATGCTGTGGATAGTTACTCAGTGTTCTGATTCTTCAGTGATCTGTATGCCTTTTTACGCCAAATGAGAGCGAGTGAGAGAGGAAGGAGGGAGATAGAGAAAGGAGATGGGGAGAGAGAAAGATGGAAAGAGAGATAGAGATATGTGGGAGAGCGATAGAGCGAGAATGGAGAGAGAGAGGGAGGGAGGGACTAAGAGAAGGAGAGAGGTAGAAAATCCTTTCTCTAATCTCTTCAGTTTTGTGAAGTAACTTTAACTTGTGAATCATAGCCCTCTGTGTTCTCCCCAAGATGAGATTATGTTTGTTCATAATGTACAGAGATAGTTCAGATCCATTAGGAACATAATTATAGTTTGACCTTCAGCAGCAAAACAGACAGGTACATATGAGGGAACATAAAGAAACACACAACAACAACAACAACAAACAACACACAACAACTACAACAACTACAACAACACACAACAACTACAACAACACACAACAACAACTACAACAACAACAACAACAACAACAACAACAACAACAACAACAACAACACACAACAACAACTACAATAACAACAACAACAACAACT
>CM072220.1:12193687-12208687 GCA_036851935.1 Coregonus suidteri
ATGTGTAGGTGCGTTGGAATATATTGTAAGATATTTCAAGAAATTAGGCTCCTGTTTTGAACATTTGGCATTTGCATACCGAAGGGAACAGTTGAGTGAGTTGTAGAGTTGCTGACTGAGTTTAATCAGTAGTGATGTAGCTGTGCGTTTATATCTGGAACACAGACACACACTGACTAATTGATGGAATGTGCAAGTCTACATACACCTGAGGCCATGGCGTACTACTAGGGTGTTTGTGTGTTTGTGTTTGCATGTGTGTGTGTGTGTGTGTGTGTGTGTGTGTGTGTGTGTGTGTGTGTGTGTGTGTGTGTGTGTGTGTGTGTGTGTGTGTGCGCGTGTGTACCACACCTGTGTATGCTACGCCCCTGGCTTAAGAACTCCATATCCAAATTGTGTCCTTAAAAAACACTGTTATCTCTCGCTCTATTAATTTAACCACATTCAAGGTTTTTATGTCTCACTCTTAACAGTGGACTAAATTGATAGACAGTCCGCCTGGTTAACTGCCTGTGAAAATATTAACTCTTAAATCTGGTGTGTTAAGGTAGTCTTTGTGTTATTTTAACTCACACTGATCAAAGTTCACGGGGGACAACATTGTAATTGAGATGTTTCATTTCAAAGGTACTATATATAGTTGATGTCGGAATATTACATACACCTTGGCTAAATACATTTAAACTCAGTTTTTCACAATTCCTGACATTTAATCATAGTAAAAATTCCCTGTCTTAGGTCAGTTAGGATCACCACTTTATTTTAAGAATGTGAAATGTCCGAATAATAGCAGAGAGAATGAGAATCTTTCAGCTTTTCTTTCTTTCATCACATTCCCAGTGGGTCAGAAGTTTACATACACTCAATGAGTATTTGGTAGCATTGCCTTTAAATTGCTTAACTTGGGTCAAATGTTTAGGTAGCCTTCCACAAGCTTCCCACAATAAGTTGGGTGAATTTTGGCCCATTCCTCCTCACAGAGCTGGTGTAACTGAGTCAGGTTTGTAGGCCTCCTTGCTCAGACACGCTTTTTCAGTTCTGCCCACAAATGTTCTATAGGATTGAGGTCAGGGCTTTGTGATGGCCACTCCAATTCCTTGACTGTGTTGTCCTTAAGCCATTTTGCCATAACTTTGGAAGTATGCTTGGGTCATTGTCCATTTGGAAGACCCATTTGCGACCAAGCTTTAACTTCCTGACTGATGTCTTGAGATGCTTGCTTCAATATATCCACATAACTTTCCTTCCTCATGATGCCATCTATTTTGTGAAGTGCACCAGTCCCTCCTGCAGCAAAGCACCCCCATAGCATGATGCTGCCATCCTCTGTGCTTCATTGTTGGGATGGTGTTTTTCGGCTTGCAAGCGACCCCCTTTTTCCTCCAAACATAACGATGGTCATTATGGCCAAACAGTTTTATTTTTGTTTCATCAAACCAGAGTACATTTCTCCAAAAAGTATGATCTTTGTCCCCATGTGCAGTTGCAAACCGTAGTCTGGCTTTTTTATGGCGGTTTTGGAGCAGTGGCTTCTTCCTTGCTGAGCGGGCTTTTTAGGTTATGTCGATATAGGACTTGTTTTACTGTGGATATAGATACTTTGGTACCTGTTTTCACCAGCATCTTCACAAGGTCCTTTGCTGTTGTTCTGGGATTGATTTGCACTTTTCGCACCAGAGTACGTTAATCTCTAGGAGACAGAATGCGTCTCCTTCCTGAGCAGTATGGCGGCTGCGTGGTCCCATGGTGTTTATACTTCGTTCTATTGTTTGTACAGATGAACGTGGTAACTTCAGGCGTTTGGAAATTGCTCCCAAGGATGAACCAGACTTGTGGAGGTCTACAATTTTTTTTCTGACATCTTGGCTGATTTCTTTTGATTTTCCCATGATGTCAAGCAAAGAGGCACTGAGTTTGAAGGTAGGCCTTGAAATACATCCACAGGTACACCTCCAATTGACTCAAATTACGTCAATTAGCTCCTAAAGCCATGACATCATTTTCTGGAATTTTCCAAGCTGTTTAAAGGCACAGTCAACTTAGTGTATGTAAACTTCTGACCCACTGGAATTGTGATACAGTGAATTATAAGTGAAATAATCTGTCTGTAAACAATTGTTGAAAAAATTACTTGTGCCATGCACAAAGTAGATGTCCTAACCGACTTGCCAAAACTATAGTTTGTTAACAAGAAATGTGTGGAGTGGTTGAAAAACAAGTTTTAATGACTCCAACCTAAGTGTATGTAAACTTCCGACTTCAACTGTAAGTCTAGCTGTTGTTGTTCATAATTCATACCTGATTATTACAACATCTAATAGAAGCCAGTATAATCTGTATATTATTACTGAATCTGAGACACCCCCAAATACATACATAAATATATACCCAGATACATGAATATATAAATAGATATATACATACATACCTAGATACATAAATATATATATATATATATATATATATATATATATATATCCTAGATACATAAATAAATATATAAATAAATATATATATAAATGAATACAACACTAGCCAAAAACAGGAGAACAACATGGTGTCTCTGCCAAGTCCAGCTGGCTCTGCTTTCTGAGCTAATTATCCTGTCGTGTTCTGAGGCTAAGGAGCTGATTGTCAATCATAAACACACACACACGTGCCAAAAGTGTTCGCGTTTGTGTGATTCCCCCTGCCGCCATTGTGTCCAAAGCTAGTTCACAGTGTTATCATTAGGTTCAGTACAGCCAAATTGTATTGCCTAGCATCGATTGTGCTAGTTGGCTTGATTCAAGTTGTACAGTAATAGCAATGACAGACTGTGTCCCAAATGGCACCCTATTCCCTACATAGTGCACTACTTTAGATAGGGCCCTGGCACCCTATTCCCTACATAGTGCACTACTTTTGACCAGAGCCCTGGATACCATTTGGGCCACTCTCAGGCTACATTAGGGCTCTGGTTGCACTGGTTACATCTTAAATCGCAAACTATACCCTTTATAGTGCATTATTTTTGACTAGAGCCCATAGGGTTAGTGCACTAGTCTAGTGCACTATAAAGGGAAAAGGGTGCCATTTGTGATTGCCGATTCAGTCCACTATTTGTAGAACATCACCCAGGATCCCAAATAGCACCCTATTCCCTAATTCTCTCATGGCTCTGGTCAAAAGTAGAGCACTATAGAGGGAATAGGGTGCCATCTGGGTCACGGACGAAGAGTGGATGATATGTCATTCAGAGCAGGGATTATACTACAGCTGAAGACCAATCAAGTCCCATTCCCTATACCTGCTTAAATACTTACCCCACACCAAGACGCAAATGGACTTTGAAAACTTAAAGTGTTTGAAAATGTAAATCATGAATCCAATCCTGGGTAACCATGGATTGCTGGAATCACCCAATCGGCACGCTGGTTACTTACTCGGTGTGAGTTTCTTTCACAGCATGTTACATTTTTGCATTTAGCATTCTAGCGCAGGTCGGAGTGATGTGTTTGTGGTGTCCGTGTGTGTGTGTGCGTGCAACGCATGTCAGAGTGGGTGCTGTAATTGAAACGTGGATAACGCCCACTGCGTATCGCTCCCGCTGACAGAATTTCATATTCTCTCCTCACTCCACGCCCCACAGAAAGATGCGAATGTACTTTGAAAACATAAAGTGGTTGAAAATTAGAATCATGAATCCAATCCTGGCTAACCATGGATTGCTGGAATCACCCAATCGGCACGCACGCATGGGTCGTAGGCACACACACACACACACACACACACACACACACACACACACACACACACACACACACACACACACACACACACACACACACACACACACACACACACACACACACACACACACACACACACACACACACACACACACACACACACACACACACACACACACACACACAGCTCTATAATACATACAGGCCCCCTGTCCAGTTTGTAAATATGCCTCTTTCCTTTTTTAAACGAATAACATTAAAGCACAAAACGTAATCAGAACCTGAAACCTCTAACACTGGTGCTCCATCACTACCACCATCACCACCACCACTCTCTCTCCCCCCATCACCACCACCATCACCACCACCACTCTCTGCATTGAATATTATATTTATCCTCTTTTCTCTCCCCCTATCACCCTCTCCTCCTCCTCCCTCACTACATCAACACACTGCTTTTCATTTTCATTTTGTCTTCCCTGTCCAGGAGTTAGATGCCACCCTGCCTGTCCCCCTAGTATTTAAAAGAGAGGAGGAAGAAGTTCCCCTGGTTTGACCTTGTTTCTCTCTCTCTCTCTCTCTCTCTCTCTCTCTCTCTCTCTCTCTCTCTCTCTCTCTGTCTCTCTCTCTCTCTCTCTCTCTCTCTCTTTCTCTTTCTCTCTCTCTCTCTCTCTCTCTCTCTCTCTCTCTCTCTCTCTCTCTCTCTCTCTCTCTCTCTCTCTCTCTCTCTCTCTCTCTCTCTCTCTCTCTCTCTCTGTCTCTCTCTATCTCTCTCCGTCTCTCTGTCTCTCTCTCTATCTCTCCATCTACAGTATTTATCTCTCTCTTTCTCTCTGTATCTCTGTCTCTCTGTCTCTCTCTATATCTATATCTATCTATCTATCTCTCTCTGTCTCTCTGTCTCTCTCTCTCTCTATATATATATATATATATCTCCATCTACAGTATTTCTCTCTCCCATCCTCCTCTCCTACCCTACCTATCAATTACATTCAATCAAATGGACCAGATTAGAAGTGGGACACACAGCAGACAATGTCTTCTATGATTACCAATACTGTGGCTCCTCTAAACCTCTCAGAGAGACCTGTTAGAGCAGTAGCCTGCTCCATTTGGATCACCTCATCTCATATAGGGCCCAGATGAAGGAGAGAGAGAGAGAGGAAGGTAGAGAAGGGGAGAGAGAGAGGGAGAGAGAGGGGGGGAGGGAGATAGAGACAGAGACAGAGAGAGAGAGAGAGAGAGAGAGAGAGAGAGAGAGAGAGAGAGAGAGAGAGAGAGAGAGAGAGAGAGAGAGAGAGAGAGAGAGACAGCATATTGTGCCTATTAAATCCTTATTGACGGTTACGTGGGTGTCAGAACAGTGAAATATGACTGCGTGTGTTCATGCATGTGTGTGTGTGTGTGTGTGTGAGCGTACGGCTGTATCTGTTTTTCTAATTAGACAGTTAGCCTACTAAGAAGCTCCATAATGATAGACAGATAGATACAGTAGATGGAAAGAACAGGTGGAGGAGGAGAGGAGGAGGAGAGGAGGAGGAGGGGAACTGTATCTGGCTGGTGTTAACTGGCCAGTGAGAGAGTATGATAAATCAATTAGAGGATAATGAAGTTCATTTTGAATGTTCCCCTAGCGAAAGGACTCTTGTCTACACCACAAATGGGCCCTGCTCAAAAGTAGTGCACTCTATAGGTTCCATTTGGGACACAGTCTTGATGTAGGGAACAGTCTCTTTTGAGGTAAAGTGAGTCATGACAGGGAAATTTCTGGAAGAGGACATTTTCAAGGACAGAAATGTAATTACACATTTTTTATTTGAAGAGTGCTTTTCATTACGCATAGAAAGCACAAAACAAAGTAATTTCGTAATCGGAATGTTGTGTGAACTGATCAATGTCCTAACGGTCGGTATTTCTGTTCTGAGAACATACCACTCCAAGTAAATTCCATGAGCCCAGTTTTCTGGGGCAAGGCCTGTCTTTGTACCAGGGCTCTACAGTGCTATCCTTTTACTCGCATATGTGGGCTAAATATTTTTGCTGTGCGATCTGGAAATTTAAATTTTAGAAATCGCTAGTGCTTTCTTTTTTTGGATTCTAGCTTTTAGCTTTCCCTTGTTTCGTTCTTTCTCCTTCGTATCTCTAATAAGTCTTTCTTGTTTCTCCTATTTGTCTTTCGTGTCCTCCCAATGCTTGGTGTCTCTTGCTATTTCTTTTGCTGCTCCCCAATTGCTTTGTTGTGCTCCTCTCTCATTTCTTGTGTGCGACTACATTTTCCTATTTTGGATGACACACGTCTCTCCATTCTAAAAGGTTTAGAGCTCTTAATTCCCTCTTTTTTCTACAGTATAAAACTAGTCTACTAGAAGTTCTCTGTCTTCTCTCTTCTTGAAATCGTTCATCCGTCATTTCATCTACCATTTCACCTAATTTACTCGCGTGACCTCAATTCTCTGTTATGTATGAGGGGTCCCAGAGTTTTCTTTCATACTGGTACTCCTACTCTACTAGCACTATATTACCTCTACTACCCACTATTCCTCTCTATCCCTCACTACACTCTTTACACTATCCCTCACCTACCCTCTACTAAACACTTAGCACTACTTCACTTATCTTTCTCTTCTCACTGTTTTGTCCTCTTTCTACACTTCTATTCACTATACTGTGTTCTCATTCACTCTTACTTATTTCTCCACTCTACTTTCGTCTTTCCTTCCCTCTATGTACACTGCTTCATCCGTCTAACTTATCTTTTTCCCTAGAACACTATACTACACTTTCTGTGCTCCACTCTATTTCCCTCTCCGATTCTCGATTTATGCATCACAAATGATAGACGTATCTTTCTCTGGGATTTCGTCTCGCCTTCGGACAGTCGCATCCCCGGAAGACCCACCCAATCACAAAATAATCCACTTCATTTTTGAAAGTAGCAACGGAAAAAATCTTCTTTCAAAAAATGGGGACTATTTCCTTAAACACTTTTTCTCCATACTCTACAGTAGTATCTCTGTTATACACTCTTTTTTCTTGTTCTCCCATCCGTCCCTGCATCTCTTAGCATTCTCTCTTCCTCCTTTCAATCGATCTTCCATTACGTCCTGCCACTCAGTATCTAAGTTTCTCCACTTCTTTTCTCTTTCTCACTAGTTCTTTCCTCTTCCAAGCAGTCTCCTTTTCCTGTTTTTCGGACTCCCCTATTCTCTCGCTGAACAAAACAGCAGCTACTGTTCTAGGGGGTTCCAGCAACTTTACTCCTCATTCCCCGCCTTTAAATCATAGTTCTCTCCAATATAAATTTCTCTAATCCCTGGGGGAGAGCAAGCCAATAGGGGGGGGACTCTGAGGCCTTGGGGCTTACCCTCATATCTTCTCGTGCTGTGTACTCCGGTTTCTCGATTCCCTGGAGAGGGGTGTGGATTATCCTGTGTTCTATGGCTCTGCATCTGCCTGGTCTGTGGGGAGGAAAGAGGGGTTCTTTCTCTGATTCTCGTTCGTAGTGTTCTTTCCTTTTCTCTGTACTTTTAAATCTCGGGACCTTCCTACTTCTTTTTTATCTCTGTACAATGTATTCAGATGGCTCTACTCCAAGTAATGGCTGTCTCTCACAGTTATCCGTATCTTCTTTCTGTGAAAGAAGACCTCTGAAGGGTGGCATGTCTTCATACTTACTCATGGTCTGTCCGAGGGGATCCCTAGTTAGAAAACAAAAAAGACACTGGAACTCACTCATCATATCCACAAGGTCTACTATTACTCTTCTAGACCCTGTACTGTTTATTCCCTACTGGGACTCTGCTCGTTCTTGTTCCCATCGCTTCTACTCTGTCTTATACTGAGCTATTCTCATCTGTTCTATACCCTGTCTATAGTCTTTTCCTCTCACTCTTCCTCGCACTACCTCCTCTCCGTTCCTTCCTTCTCTTTTCGTAAAACTTTTTCTCCTTCTCCCTCCTCTTGCTTCTTTCTCTTCCTTTATGGCATTCCTTACATTCCCTGTTAAGTTATCTCATAGGGGTCCCTTGCCTCTCTCAATGTTGTTCTCCTTCTCCCTACGGTTAGAAGAACGAGGGATCCTCTCTCCTTGTCAAAGGTCATCTTGGATGCCACACAAATGCCACGACAAAAAAAAAAGCTCTGTTGGTGTTTCCTTTGGCCCTGCTGTTCTCTCTCTCCCTCTCTCTGTCTCCTCTGTCTCTATCTCTATCTCTCTCTCTCTCATCCTCTCTCTGTCTTGTCTCTCTGTCTCCTCCTCCGCCCTCTCTCTCCCCTCTGTCTCTCTGTCCTCTCTCTCCCTCTCTCTTCTCTCCCTCTCTCTGTCTCTGTCTCTCTGTCCTCTCTCTTCTCCTCTCTCTTTTTCTCTTCTGTCTCTATCTCTATCTCCCCTCTCTCTCTCTCTCTACGCTCTCGTCATCTCCTCTCTCTCTCTATCTTTCTATTCTCCTCTCTCTCTCCTCTCTCGGGTCATCTCTCTCTCTCTCATTTCTCTCTCTCTTCTCTCTCTCTCTCCTCTCTCTCCACTCCCTCTCTCTCTCACTCTCTCTCTCCTCTCTCTCTCTCTCTCTCCCCTCTCTCTCTTTCTCTTTCTCTTTCTCTCTCTCACTCTTTCCTTTTCTAACCCAGACATATCTTGGCACCTCATTCTCATGTACATAACCAACCCAAGACACCCTAAAAAATAAACCTTTAAATGTCAGTTTTTTCCCCCCGTTGTCTTTACTCTCTTTAGCCCGTCATTTTTTCCACAGTCCTCAACTCCGTCCCAAATGGCACCCTATATCTCTATACAGTGCACTACTTTTCATCAAGGCACATAGGGCATTAGTGCACTACATAGGGAATATGGTTCCATTTCTGACACTAGACCCTCAACTTTTCGAAGAGCAATTTACTTTTCCGGTACTTAGTTTGTTGGCAGCGGACCAGTCAATCATAGCTTGGGTTCAGATGGTTCCCCTGGGGTTGAGACAATATCCTCTAGACTGCTGTCCCCTGGGACTCCCCCCTACTATAACTAATACACACTGTAACGATGGAGTGATGCAGCTTTTAGTCAGAGTCTAACACACACACACACACACACACACACACTAATAAACACACACACACACACACACACTAATAAACACACACACACACACACACACATACTAATAAACACACACACACACACACACACACACTAAACAAACACACACACACACACACTAATAAACACACACACACCCCTACACACTAATAAACACACACACAAACACTCTCTTCATCTCGTCTCTACCTGGGCTTTTTACTCAACTGTTGTTATTTTTACATTTCTGTTGTTGGAGAGGCAGTGACAGGCTAGATGGATGGATCACAGAGATTGTTTGGACGTCTGTTTTGAAGTTTTTCAGTTTTTTTTTTTCCTCCACTGATTGTTGTTGTGGTGTCTGGTGTTTTGGTGTGTGTGTGTGTGTGTGTGTGTGTGTGTGTGTGTGTGTGTGTGTGTGTGTGTGTGTGTGTGTGTGTGTGTGTGTGTGTGTGTGTGTGTGTGTCACTGTGTGCATCGCCTGAGAGAGATGTATTACTAGGAGGGAGAAGGAGGGATTGAGATTGAATCGAAGAAAGAGAGGGAACTGGAAAGAGGAGAGACACAAACAGGCGGGCGGAAAACATTTGTTAGAATGAAAAGCAAATGATACTCTGGAATAACATATGGTGTTCTAAACAGAATGTTTAGGCCTAGAGAGACTACGATAAACAATAGCTCTCTCAAGGGAGACAACAGCCAACTGCCATCACTACAGAATATAACGACAACACACACACACACACACACACACACACGTCGAGAGACAGAGAAACACAAACACACAGCGAGGGACACACAAACTCTCACACACACACACACACCCGCTCTCACAAAAACCCTTTCCCTCCCTCCCTCCCTCCCTCCCTCCTCTCCTCCTCCTCCCTGCCCTCCCTCCCTCCCTCCCTCCCTCCTCCCCAATTCTCCCTCCCTCCGCCATTATGAAGCATTGTATCCCTCCACTTCTCCCAGACTGTTTCAATCCCTGAGACATGAGGCAAAAATTCCCCAAGATATCCTCCTCTCAAATCCTCACCAAACATCAAACTGATTTCTAATGTCAAATCACATCCTTCCATCACCGACCTCCCCCCCTCCACAATCCCTCCCTTCCCTCCCTCCCTCCTCCCTCCCTCCTCTGATCCCTCCCTCCTCCCTCCCGCCAATATCCCTCCCTCCTCCCTCCCTCCCTCCCTCCCTCCTCCCTCCCCCTCCCCTCCCCCCCTCCCTCCCTCCCATCCATCCCTCCCTCCCTCCCTCCCCATCCCCAACTCCATCCTCCCCATCACACCATCCACCAGCCATCCCCATCCTCACCTCCCATGCTCCCTCCCCCTCCCTCCCTCCCTCCCTCCCTCCCTCCCTCCCTCCCCTCCCTCCCTCCCTCCCCCATCCCCCTCATCATCCCATCTCCCTCCCTCCCTCCCCCCCCCAGCCTCCCTCCCTCCCTCCCTCCCTCCCTCCTCCCTCCTCCCCCTCCTCCCATCCTCCCTCCCTCCCCCCTCCCTCCCTCCCTCCCTCTCCCTCCCTCCGCCTCCCTCCCCTCCCTCCCCTCCCTCCCTCCCTCCCTCCCTCCTCCTATCCCTCCCCATCCATCCCTCCCTCCCTCCCTCCCTCCCTCCCTCCCCCCTCCTCCCTCCTCCCCCATCCCCATCCCTCTCACCTCCTCCCCATCACTCCTCCCCATCTCCCTCTCCTCCTCCCTCCCCTCCCTCCCTCCCTCCCCTCCATCCCCATCTCCCTCCCTCCCTCCATCCATCCCATCCATCCATCCATCCATCCATGCCTCCCATCATCCACCCCTCCATCCCTACACACAATACTTCCACAACTAAACTATAGGCTTGGTAATCCTGAGTTGTGTCCAATAATACCATTTAACCGGCAGCTGTCATCGACCAGACAAAACGGGGTGAGAAATCACCAGGCAGCACGCTCAGCGGAGCACATTAGACATTAACCACACATAGACACACACACACACGCTCAGCGGAGTACATTAGCATCACTACCAGATGCCTGCTGGCTGAGGAGGGGTTCTCTGTGTGTGTGTGTGTGTGTGTGTGTGTGTGTGTGTGTGTGTGTGGTGTGTGTGTGTGTGTGTGTGTGTGTGTGTGTGTGTGTGTGTGTGTGTGTGTGTGTGTGTGTGTGTGTGTGTGTGTGTGTGTGTGTGTGTGTGTGGTTAGTAAGAGCACCAGAGTAAGGCAAGGTGCCAAGCTGCAGCCCTATAACTTTGCCAAATGGCTTGTCAATGATTCAGACTGCTGTTGGCCTCTCTCACAAAGAATAGCCTCTCTGCATATCTCTCTCTCTCTCTCTCTCTCTCTCTCTCTCTCTCTCTCTCTCTCTCTCTCTCTCTCTCTCTCTCTCTCTCTCTCTCTCTCTCTCTCTCTCTCTCTCTCTCTGTTGCTCTCCTCTCTCCTCCACTCTCTCTTGCTCCCTCCCTCTGTCCATCTCTCTATCTCTCTGTGTTTGGAATAAACCCCAACACCTGTGCTTCCTCTCCCCAGCCTGTCCTCTCTGTCTCAGCTCCGCGCATCATGCAGTATCCTCTGCCCAGAAACCAACAATCCTCTGTCCCTGATGAATATTTAGATTACGCTAATAGCAACCTGGATAGTTCTCTGGGAGAGGAGGGAGCCAGAATATAACTACAGAATATGATGAAGCTTGGGAGGCTTCCCTTATGAGGATTTAGACTACACACTAATGTATAGTTTTGTGTAGTGAGCAGCTGAAGACAGAAAGCTATGTTTGGAGGGGAAACCTTTTCATTACGGTAACAATTTATGTGAAGGATACCTACCTAAGGACTTCATAACGTATTCATAACCAATACATACCATGTTTATGATATGCTTATGTAGTTGTCATGAATGTTGTATGTTGATTCTGAATGTTCTGAATATCAATCCCATAAAAATGTTATCTAACTGCGGAGCGTTAAAAAGCTTCGCTATGATTACGTCCCCTACGCCTGCTACTGAACATTTCCTGTCACACAACCTCTTATGTTGTAAATATCCTTCCACTAAGCCGTCCCACCTCCCTCTGTGTCGCTAGCCTACCACGGTCAAGCATAGACAACCATTTCCATATTCATTTGAATTCATACACGAACACACATGCACATGCCCGCACATGTGCACACACACACACACACATAGCTTGGGGCCACTCTTTACCCTCTCTCTCTCTCTCTCTCTCTCTCTCTCTCTCTCTCTCTCTCTCTCTCTCTCTCTCTCTCTCTCTCTCTCTCTCTCTCTCTCTCTCTCTCTCTCTCTCTCTCTCTCTCTCTCTCTCTCTCTCTCTCTCTCTCTCTCTCTCTCCTCTCTCTCTCTCTCTCTCTCTCTCTCTCTCTCTCTCTCTCTCTCTCTCTCTCTCTCTCTCTCTCTCTCTCTCTCTCTCTCTCTCTCTCTCTCTCTCTCTCTCATATACTCATACTGTAATCAAATCACATAACAAATTCACCCACTAAACTGGATTGCTTCCCTTAAAAGTGTATGTGTGTGTGTGTGTGTGTGTGTGTGTGTGTGTGTGTGTGTGTGTGTGTGTGTGTGTGTGTGTGTGTGTGTGTGTGTGTGTGTGTGTGTGTGTGTGTGTGTCTGTGTGTGCGTGTGTGTGTGCGTGTGTGTGTGGTGTGTGTATCTGTGTGTGTATGTGTGTGTGTGTGTGTACGTGTGTGTGTGTACGTGTGTGTGTGTGTGTGTGTGTGTGTGTGTGTGTGTGTGTGTGTGTGTGTGTGTGTGTGTGTGTATAATGTGCCTTATAAACCTGAAGCGGATCTTGTTTCTCTGTGACAAATTGTAACTCGTATCCTGGACCCAGAAATGCTAATGTTGTTAGCCTTGGGCTATGGCATTAGCGATGCAATCCCCTTTTGATATGAAGCGGTTTAGCCCTGATAATTGTAATTAAACCTGATTGTTAATTAAGCCTTGTTGCTAACGAACCTCCTAAATTACTTAATTAGAAACGGGTAGATGACTCCTAACATAAATAGATGATGAAAGGATGATTGTTTTCTCTTGTTGAAGCCGTTTAGAGGTTATAGATTTTTCTTTAAAGGACAACAAGGGTGTAATAGATATTACACACATACACAGAGACAAAATAACAGCTCCACACTGGATAGGCTGTAAATGCCATAACGACAAACCAATCACTGCGTGTGCTGTAGTCGTAGCAACCGGTGTAGGTTGAACTAACGGAGCCGAGGTGCACTGGTCAACCAACCCTGAAGAGCACAGCACATTACGACAAAAACCTAGGATGAGGCTCAAATGGCACCCTATTCCCTATGCAGTGTTCTACTTTTGAGAAGGGTTCTGATCAAAAGGAGTAAACTACAGATGTCGGATCTTAATATGACCCATTTCGTCGCAGCAGGAAAATAACCCTGCAGCAGGAGGATTTGAACAAACATTTCAAAACGTATAATCGCCACCAGGGGGCAGGTGGAAGTGGCGCTTATAGGCTATATAGTACCGTGTGCACACCATAAAGTATCATCAAGTATTCTCCCGTCTTACTAGAGCGTTGTGAACTACTGTAGCGCAGTGGTCTGAGCAGCACACTACGGCTCCGAGCAGCACTAGTTTGCGCCCAGTGCTTGGCAATCATTTTGACACTGTTATTATTTAACCAATCCAAAAGCTGCTGCCCACCTGACCCCAAAGACGCCTACCTTAGTATGTAGCACTTTTCCAGTAGGTAACTGCCATTTGGGACGGGACTTGAAGGCAGCATCATTGTAGCCACTGGAGCAGCGCAAGCAACTAGTGCTAGCAATTCAGTGAACAACTATTCCAAAATGGAAATACCTGACACGAAACAAGTAACTATTTGGCCATAATGACCATCATTATGTTTTGAGGAAAAAGGGGAAGGCTTGCAAGCCGAAGAACACCATCCCAACAGTGAAGCACGGGGGATGGCAGCATCATGCTGTATGGGTTCTTTGATGCAGGACGGACTGGTGCACTTCACAAAATAGATGGCATCATGAGGAAGGAAAATTATGTGAAAATATTGAAGCAGCATCTCAAGCAATCAGTCAGGAAGTTAAAGCTTGGTCGCAAATGGGTCTTCCAAATGGACAATGACCCCAAACATACTTCCAAACTTGGCAAAATGGCTTAAGGACAACAAAGTCAAGGTATTGGAGTGATGGCACAAAGCCCTGACCTCAATCATATAGAACATTTGTGGGCAGAACTGAAAAAGCGTGTCTGAGCAAGGAGGCCTACAAACCTGACTCAGTTACACCAGCTCTGTCAGGAGGAATGGGCCAAAAATTTACCAAACTTATTGTGGGAAGCTTGTGGAAGGCTACCCGAAACGTTTGACCCAAGTTAAACAATGTAAAGGCAATGCTACCAAATACTAATTGAGTGTATGTAAACTTCTGACTCACTGGAAATGTGATTAAATAAATAAAAGCTGAAATAAATCATTCTCTCTACTTTTATTCTGACATTTCACATTCTTAAAATAAAGTGGTGATCCTAACTGACCTAAGACAGGGAATTTTTACTAGGATTAAATGTCAGGAATTGTGAAAAAACTGAGTTTAAATGTATTTGGCTAAGGTGTATGTAAACTTCCGACTTCAACTGTACATAGAACCTTTGAATGAATACAGCATTGTAATATTATTGGTTTTCCTGTATCTGTGCATAAGTCCTTAAAAAACAGTCCATTTGCACAAAACAAGTAATTCCCAAGCGAGGGACATTTCAAGCAGATAAACCTCCAACATGTATAAACTTCCTCAGTACATGAGGACAAATGTAGTCATGACAGCCACAGGTTTATTTTATACACAGGACAGGAGTTTACAGGTTTTTGTTCCAGCCCTTCACTAACACCTCATTCAACTAATGGTGGTCTAAAATGAAGACTTGCACACGTGCAATCCCCTGGTACAGAAATCACCTCTGTGTTTTAGAATGAGATTCATTAAATTGAAATGTCCTGACAAATCTGCATGATAAACAATAACGTTGGTGAATCTATTTCTATCTAACATTGTGATGTTGCGCACTCCTGAATAATATCCTGGGATATGATTATTATCCTGGTGGCTGGGAGGTTCACAACAAGTTATTTACATCTGCAGGGTGTTCAGGGCAGGATGTCCTTCAACTTGGAACAAGCAGAGACAAAGGGGGAGAAATTAACCTCACTGCTCAAATT
>CM072220.1:12216187-12218687 GCA_036851935.1 Coregonus suidteri
AGTGAGTGTGTCTGTGTGTATTTTAGAAAAACAGTACCTCATACATCAGAGTTAATTTGGGCCTATCAAAACAGGATGACAAGGAGGAGAAGTAATAGCATTCTGAATCAGATTCAGGAGTTCTAATGACCAATGACAAGGATAAAGGGTAGCCTTTGAAAAGTCACATTCCTCCACTATCTCACAGAAGTCTGTCCCAATTTACCATAACCTGGTTCACAACCCCCTGACGCAAGCCTTCAACACACACACAGACACACACCAACACACACACACACACACACTGTTCTGGCTAGCTTGTCATTAGCCGCTACATCACAGTTGATCATACGGTCTCTAATTGAGGGTGAAATCATGCTCAGAGCCCCTGGTTCAAAGCTGCTCATGATGAACTGTGATAGACCGAATGATGAAAGGACTGACTGGCCGTAGAAGGAGCCACGAGTGGTTTGGATTGGCTGGCTTCACTCCACAAGACATTCTAGAATGTTTGGACAGAGGCAGAGCCAATCATTATTATTAATGCTCTAAATACCAACCTTTAAACTTTATTGCCCAGTCCTTTTGTTGAGGTCTGTGTGATAACATAGCCTAGCTTCACCCAGACCACAGGCCTCATTCAGCCTAGCTTCACCCAGACCCCAGGCCTCATTCAGCCTAACTTCTCCCAGACCACAGGCCTTATTCAGCCTAGCTTTACCCAGACAATAGGCCTCATTCAGCCTAACTTCACCCAGACAATAGGCCTCATTCAGCCTAGCTTCTCCCAGAACACAGGCCTCATTCAGCCTAACTTCTCCCAGAACACAGGCCTCATTCAGCCTAGCCCCTTGTAAATCAGTGATGATTCAGCCTAGCTGCTAACCTTCTTGTAGATCAGTGATGATTTAGCCTAGCTGCTAACCTGCTTGTACAGTGGCTTGCAAAATTATTCACCCTCCTTGGCATTTTTCCTATTTTGTTGCCGTACAACCTGGAATTAAAATGGATTTTGGGGGGGGTGGTATCATTTGATTTACACCCCATGCCTACCAATTTGAAGATGCAAAATAGACTGGAAATAAGACCAAAAAAAAGAAAACTTGAGCGTGCACAACTATTCACCCCCCGGTTTCCATCAAGAATTTCCCTGTATTTAGCGCCATCCATCATTCCTTCAATTCTGACCAGTTTCCCAGTCCCTACCGATGAAAAACATCCCCACAGCATGATGCTGCCATCACCATGCTTCCCTGTGGGGATGGTGTTCTCTGGGTGATGAGAGGTGTTGGGTTTGCGCCAGACATAGAGTTTTCCTTGATTGTCAAAAAGCTACATTTTAATCTAATCTGACCAGAGTACCTTCTTCCATATGTTTGGGGAGTCTCCCACATGCCTTTCGGCAAAACTTGTTTGCTTATTCTATTCTTTAAGCAATGGCTTTTTTTCTGGCCAATCTTCCGTAAAGCCCAGCTCTGTGGAGTGTACGGCTTAAAGTGATCCTATGGACAGATACTCCAATCTCCGCTGTGGATCTTTACAGCTCCTTCAGGGTTATCTTTGGTCTCTTTGTTGCCTCTCTGACTAATGCCCTCCTTACCTGGTCCGTGAGTTTTGGTGGGCGGCCCTCTCTTGGCAGGTTTGTTGTGGTGCCATATTCTTTCCATTTGTTTAATAATGGATTTAATGGTGCGCCGTGGGATGTTCAAAGTTTCTGATATGTTTTTAAAAACCCAACCCTGATCTGTACTTCTCCACAACTTTGTCCCTGACCTGTTTGGAGAGCTCCTTTGTCTTCATGGTGCCGCTTGCTTGGTGCCTTTCAGAACAGGTGTATATATACTGAGATCATGTGGCACTTAGATTGCACACAAGTGGACTTTATTTAACTAATTATGTGACTTCTGAAGGTAATTGGTTGCACCAGATCTTATTTAGGGCCTTAATAGCAAAGGGGGTGAATATATATGCACGCACCACTTTTCCGTTATTGATTTTTTTGATTTTTGACAGCCTGCCTTTGAATTGACGGCCTGCACATGCGCAGTTCAGCGCCAGACAACCGTTAGACCCGATGACGTGTTTCTGCGCATGGGCTTAGCTAAGCAAAGTCGCCATGACATCGCCTACATGTTTGATAAGGGATTTCTATTAGAAAAGCATACTGTGCTGTCTATGGTGGTACTTTAGCCTAGCCGCTAACCTGCTTGTAGATCAATGCTAATGTAGCCTAGCTGCTTACCTGTTTGTAGTTCAAGATGTATTCCTGGCATGGGTCAGTCGATAACACCCTGCCATGCAATATTAATGCAGTATTACATTGTGGTTAGCTTAGAGCACCACAGTTCTCCTCTTGTGTTACATACCAGAGAAAATACTACAGGTTCCAAACTGTCTTAGAGAGGGAGGGTGAGAGGACGTGAAGAAGAGGGGGAGAGTGAGGGAGAAAGTAAGAGAGAGAGAGAGAGAGAGGGTGATGAGCAACAGAGAAGGCAGAAAACGAACGTGACAGAGAGAGAGA
>CM072220.1:12221187-12238687 GCA_036851935.1 Coregonus suidteri
ATCTCTCTCCCCTGCCTCCCTCCCTCTACCTCCCTCTCTCTCTCTCTCTCTCACTTCTCTTTAGCGGGTCAACTCCAGAGAGAGTAATTGTAAGCTTTGTCCTGTCATAATGTAATCATATTCTGTTGTGCTGGTTTACTGACAGAAGGTCTGTCATAATGTAATCATATTCTGTTGTGCTGGTTTACTGACAGAAGGTCTGTCATAATGTAATTAAATTATGTTGTGCTGGTTTACTGACAGAAGGTCTGTCATAATGTAATCATATTCTGTTGTGCTGGTTTACTGACAGAAGGTCTGTCATAATGTAATCATATTCTGTTGTGCTGGTTTACTGACAGAAGGTCTGCTAGAGCCTGTGGTCTTTGTTGGTTTGGTCAGGCGTGAGGATCTATGTAATTAAATTATGTTGTTTACTGACAGAAGGTCTGTCATAATGTAATCATATTCTGTTGTGCTGGTTTACTGACAGAAGGTCTGTCATAATGTAATCATATTCTGTTGTGCTGGTTTACTGACAGAAGGTCTGTCACGCCCTGGCCTTGAGAGGCCTGTTGTCTTTAGTTGGTTTGGTCAGGGCGTGAGGATCTATGTTAGAATTTCTATGTTTAGGATCTAGATGTGTATTTCTAGGTTTGGCCGGGTGTGATTCCCAATCAGAGGCAGCTGTCGTTCGTTGTCTCTGATTGGGGATCATACTTAAATAGCCTGGTTGCCTACCTTAGTTGTGGGATCTTGTTCCGTGTTTGGCTTGTATGTGTTTAGCCTGAGGACTTCACGTTACGTTGTTTCTTGTTTTGTTTATGTTTATTGAGTTTAATAAACATGTACGCTTTTCACGCTGCACCTTGGTCTGACCCGTCTCTCAACGTTCGTGACAAGGTCTGTCATAATGTAATCATATGCTGTTGTGCTGGGTTAATGACAGAAGATCTGGCATAATGTAATTATATGCTGTTGTGCTGGTTTACTGACAGAAGGTCTGTCATAATGTAATCATATTCTGTTGTGCTGGTTTACTGACAGAAGGTCTGTCATAATGTAATCATATTCTGTTGTGCTGGTTTACTGACAGAAGGTCTGTCATAATGTAATTAAATTATGTTGTGCTGGTTTACTGACAGAAGGTCTGTCATAATGTAATCATATTCTGTTGTGCTGGTTTACTGACAGAAGGTCTGTCATAATGTAATCATATTCTGTTGTGCTGGTTTACAGAAGGTCGTCACGCCCAGGGTGACAAGCTGGCCTTGAGAGGGGGACTGTTTAGTCTTTAGTTGGTTTGGTCAGGGCTCAGCTAGGCAGGATCTATGTTAGAATTTCTATGTTAGGGATTAGATGTGTATTTCTAGGTTTGGTCGGGTGTGATTCCAATCAGAGGCAGCTGTCGTTCGTTGTCTCTGATTGGGGATCATACTTAAATAGCCTGTTGCCTACTTAGTTGTGGGATCTTGTTCCGTGTTTGGCTTGTATGTGTTTTCCAGCCTGAGGACTTCACGTTACGTTGTTTCTTGTTTTGTTTATGTTTATGAGTTTAATAAACATGTACGCTTTTCACGCTGCCACCTTGGTCTGACCCGTCTCTCACGTTCGTGACAAGGTCTGTCATAATGTAATCATATGCTGTTGTGCAATAATGACAGGGCGAAGATCTGGCATAATGTAATGATATGCTGTTGTGCTGGTTTACTGACAGAAGGTCTGTCGTAATGTAATCATATTCTGTTGTGCTGGTTTACTGACAGAAGGTCTGTCGTAATGTAATCATATTCTGTTGTGCTGGTTTACTGACAGAAGGTCTGTCGTAATGTAATCATATTCTGTTGTGCTGGTTTACTGACAGAAGGTCTGTCGTAATGTAATCATATGCTGTTGTGCTGGGTTAAATCCCTCAAACTTATAGTTCGCTAACATTTACAGAAAAGCGACCAGTTAAATTAAGGCCTTTCAAAATGTAAATTCCTCCGCTGTAACATGTGATGATTTGTTGTGGTCAAAGCGAACATTGCCTGGTTCACGTCCCAAATGGCACCCTATTCCCCCTTATAGCCCGTAGGGTTCTGGTCTAAAGCAGTGTACTACACAGGGAATAGGGTGCCATTTGGGAATCACCCATGATCTTTTGAAAGGGGCTTTCTGGAATGCATTTTGCATCCAAAGAGTTTTCTATTCCTCTGTGTTTAGTAAACACCGTGTAAAACAGTCATAAATCGTAAAATGGTATTTCATATTCAGGTTCTCTCTCTATTGCTCACTGTCATGACTGCTTTTATGGACCTGAGGTAAATGTTTTGAGAGGTATTACTCAAACGGGGCGATGTTTCCCTTTTAGGAATGACTAGACACAGGACAGAGTACCTAGACACAGGACAGAGTACCTAGACACAGGACAGAGTACCTAGACACAGGACAGAGTACCTAGACACAGGACAAAGTACCTAGACACAGGACAGAGTACCTAGATGATGACAGAGTACCTAGACACAGGACAGAGTACCTAGACACAGGACAGAGTACCTAGACACAGGACAGAGTACCTAGATGATGACAGAGTACCTACACGCAGGACAAGTACCTAGACGCAAGGCAGAGTACCTAGACGCAGGGCAGAGTACCTAGACGCAAGGCAGAGTACCTAGACGCAGGACAGAGTACCTGGACAGAGTACCTAGACACAGGACAGAGTACCTAGACACAGGACAGAGTACCTAGACACAGGACAGAGTACCTAGACACAGGACAGAGTACCTAGACACAGGACAGAGTACCTAGATGCAGGACAAAGTACCTAGAACTGCTCTCTAATTCAAAGCTTGTCAATGTTATGTATTTAAGCTTCGGTTTTGGGTGCAGGGTTTTGGTCCAGCCCAGCCAAGCCCAGCAGTAACACACAGTATTCTACCAATCATACGATCATAATATTCAATCAATCAAATGTATTTTATAAAGCCCTTTTTACATCAGCAGTTGTCACAGTGCTTTCCCGTTAGTTCTACATGGCCTGTCCTGTTCTAGTTGAATAGTTGATACATCTGTGTTGTTGTTTGGCTGAAACAAAACCCTGCACCCAAACTGGCCTTGTGCAGGTAGGCTTGCCCTCTTTTGCACTGAATACAAAACTGTGAGATGAATCAGGTGGAAATACAAAATGGAAGTGTCTGAATGAAGCAAGTGAAAATACAAAATGGAAGTATCTGAATGAGGCAGGTCAAAGTGTAACTAAAAGACAAGAAGATGCATTTCAGTCATTCCTTCCCCATTTTCCAATGTTGGTTTAGTTATAGAGTGTACACACACACGCACACACACACACACACACACACACACACACACACACACACACACACACACATACAAACACAAAGCATTGGCATACAGTGATGGGGTCATTTCCATCTAAATTCCATACGGCTCAGGTACTGAACTGAATTTTATTTGAACAGGTAAATTCCACGTCTCATTCTCTAGCCTGGAGCTGAGGGGAAATGGACCTGAACTCTGATGGGAAACCATACAGTTTACTAGAGACACAGGATGTGTCCCAAATGACCCCCTATTCACTACTTTTGTCCAGTGCCCATAGGTCCCATAGTAGGACACTATGTAGGGAATAAGATGCAATTAGGGACGCACACAGAGTGGTAGGAGTGCTACTTAGCTTAAAGGCTCAATCCTGAATTCGAAAAAACAACAAATGGACATAAAGCTGTGGGATGGGGCTAGGTAAATGCCAGCTACTCTCAACTTCATAGAATGGAATTAAGGACTGACAGTCCGTGAGATCAGTGTTTGTTTATGAAGAGGTGTGCAGGAGTTACGTTCTTCAAGAATCAATAGACATATTCAATTGAAATGACCAAAAACAGCTGTCACTATCACAGATTCCACCTTTAAAGACTGGTAGGGAGTCTTTCGATGAAAGGGTCTTCTTATTGGCCAATAAAACATACAGCACTCACAAAGCATTCCTTTTTAACTCCTATAAAATACATAATTAAATTGGGCTATACAGTATAGGTAGAAAGAAAACACAACAGAACAGTCTACCATTTTGTTTCAGCCTTCATTCTGAGGGTCAACACATTGTTTTTGGAAAGTTATTTTGACTTTACTATTTCTAAACATACTGGACATGCTGTTACTTGGAGGCACACAGTAGTTCAAATAACCTTTGAGCTTTTACAGTGAGATATTAAAGAGAGAAAAAGGTTCAGATCTCAATCAAACATGGCTGTTACATGTGTCCCAAACGGCACCCTCTTCCCTTTCTAGTGCACTTCTTTTGACCATGGCCCGTGGGGAACAGGGTGCCATTCAGGACACATGTCACCAATAACACCCTCTATTGAAGAGACCTCTTTTCTTCCTCGCAAATTTCACCTCAAGTGTTCTGTTTTTATTTTTCCCATTTCACACCTCCTAACTTTAGACACACACACACACACACACAGCGATTCAAACGCACGAACACACACACAACCACACACACCTTAGCTAGAACTTTACACTGAATAGGACACTCCAAATGGCCGGGTCATTGACTAAGCCAACATCACCATTTCCCTCGCCTCCCTTTCTTTCTCCCCTTAGCTGTCTTTCTCTCCATTGCTGTCTTTCTCTCCCTAGCTGTCTTTCTCTCCCTAGCTGTCTTTCTCCCCCTAGCTGTCTTTCTCCCCCTAGCTCTTTCTCCCCCTAGCTGTCTTTCTCCCCCTAGCTGTCTTTCTCTCCCTAGCTGTCTTTCTCTACCTAGCTGTCTTTCTCTACCTAGCTGTCTTTCTCCCCCTAGCTGTCTTTCTCCCCCTAGCTGTCTTTCTCCCCCTAGCTGTCTTTCTCCCCCAAGCTGTCTTTCTCTCCCTAGCTGTCTTTCTCTCCCTAGCAGTCTTTCTCTCCCTAGCTGTCTTTCTCCCCCTAGCTGTCTTTCTCCCCCTAGCTGTCTTTCTCCCCCTAGCTGTCTTTCTCCCACTAGCTGTATTTGTATCCCTAGCTGTCTTTCTCCCCCTAGCTGTCTTTCTCCCCCTAGCTGTCTTTCTCCCCCTAGCTGTCTTTCTCCCCCTAGCTGTCTTTCTCCCCCTAGCTGTCTTTCTCCCCCTAGCTGTCTTTCTCCCACTAGCTGTATTTGTATCCTTAGCTGTCTTTCTCCCCCTAGCTGTCTTTCTCTCCCTAGCTGTCTTTCTCCCCCTAGCTGTCTTTCTCCCCCTAGCTGTCTTTCTCCCACTAGCTGTATTTGTATCCCTATCTGTCTTTCTCCCCTAGCTGTGGATGCGTCCCAAATGACACCCTATTTCCTACAAAGTGCATTGCGTTTGATTTGATCTGGGCCCATAGAGCACATAGGGGTCTGGTCAAGAGTAGTGAACCATGTAGGGGATAGGGTGCCATTTGGAACTCACATATGTGTTTCTTTCTCATTTCAACTCAATGTGGATTGCTCTATACACACATCATAGTAGAGTAGAGAGAGCACTTGGACAACAGCATCTTTATTGACCTGCCATCTGAAGGGCTTGATCCACTGTGAGGAGTGTTGGTAGACATACACGCGCACACATACACACAGCACTGAGGAGATGAAATAATTGCCAAAGCGGTCATTGTAGGGCTGTTACGGTGACCGTATTACAGCCACACCAGCGGTCACGAATCATGATGGCAGTCAGTCAAATATCACGTGACCGTTTAGTCATGGCAATTTGGCTTCTCCAAGCTCTGACGCTGCTGATGGTCATTAGTAGCCTACCAAACTTGCTAACTACCTGGTACTCAGCACTCTATTGTCCCTCTAATCACTCTGACGTCAGTGCAAATGTAATCGAAAATCTAATCAAACACTTCATGAGAGCCCATGAGCTCATGTTGCGCAATATTTCTATAGGCTATGCAATTGCGTGAGAAAACAGAGTGATGGCCTCTATTAAAAAGCGGAGGATCCCATCAGCTTTCTATACTATATTTATTTCTCAACTTTCCTAATATTAAGCACATTCTCTTTACAATAGGAGTATAGCCTACCTGGTTGGCATGAAAATTAACCACAGGAAAAGCATCCTCCATTCACTATTTATGTGCATAGATTACATATATTTTTTCCCCTGCCCCTGTTTAGATACAGTTGCATGATAATGGTCCATTCCAAATCAAAACAGATTTCACACATATATTATTTAGTATATGTAAAGACAAGATTAAATCAACAATAGTCTGATGGGTGACAATATTAACGTTGTGATGCAAAATTCTTGCAAAATGTATATCGTATAGAATTAAAAAGGTATTGTTGGATATTATTCATTCTAATCAGACAGGTTTTTTACATGGAAGAAACATTGGAGATAATATAAGGCAAGTATTGGAAACAATAGAACACTATGGAAAATCTGGGAAACCAGGCCTGCTATTCATAGCAGACTTCGAAAAGGCATTTGATAAAGTACGACTGGGGTTTATATATAAATGCCTGGAGCATTTCAATTTTGGAGAATCTCTTATAAAATGGGTCAAAATCATGTATAGTAACCCTAGGTGTAAAATAGTAAATAATGGCTATTTCTCAGAAAGTTTTAAATTGTCAAGAGGAGTGAAACAAGGTTGTCCAATATCGGCATATCTATTTACCGTGGCCATCGAGATGTTAGCTATTAAAATCAGATCTAATATTAATATCAGAGGATTAGAAATGCAGGGCTTAAAAACAAAGGTGTCATTGTACGCTGATGATTCATGTTTTCTTTTAAATCCACAACTAGAATCCCTCCACAGGCTCATAGAGGATCTAGATACATTTTCTAACCTCTCTGGATTACAACCAATTTATGACAAATGTACTATATTACGTATTGGATCACTAAAAAATAAAAAATGTTACATTACCATGTAGTTTACCAATATAATGGTCTGATAGTGATGTGGATAGATAAGATCTTGCTACCATGGAAAGGTAAATACCTGTCAATTTGGGGAAAAATCACCCTGATTAACTCTTTAGTATTATCCCAGTTTACCTATTTGCTTATGGTCTTGCCTGCGCCTAGCGAACATTTTTTTTAAATTATGTGAGAAAAAAATATTCAATTTTATTTGGAACGGCAAGCCAGACAAAATTAAAAGGGCCTATTTATATAATGAATATGAATTCGGAGGACAGAAATTATTAAATATTACAGCATTAGACCTATCACTAAAAGCTTCAGTCATACAAATGTTATACTTAAATCCGAACTGGTTTCAAGCAAATTAGTAAGATTGTCTCACCCAATGTTCAACAATGGCCTTTTTCCCTTTATTCAGATTACAACCACTCATTTTCAGTTATTTGAAAAGGAAATAATCTCCCAAATATCACTATTTCTAAAACAAGCCATATAAAGTTGGTTGCAATTACAATTTAATCCTCCAGAAACGACAGAACAAATAATGTAACAAATATTGTGGTTAAATTCAAATATACTAATTGACAAAAAACTTTATTTTTTGACAAAATTTTTAAAAAAGGTATAATCTTTGTAAATGATATCATCGGTAGGACTGGTGGAGTTATGTCGCACATGCAGCTAAAAAAAACATATGGAAATGTCTGCTCTACCCAAAATTACAACCAAATAATTGCAGCCTTACCGCAAAAATGGAAGAGGAAAGTGGAAGGGGGAGAAAGTAAGGAACTTGTCTTGTCTTGCCTTGCATTAAAGAACATAATTGGTTAAGGAAAACTGTGATAATTTTTTTAAATATCAGTTTCATTTAAGGACCAAAGGATTGACAGCCGTCCCATATAGATTGCAAAATAGTTGGGAAGAGATTTTTGACGTACCGATCCCATGGCATAGTGTTTATGAACTGACACGCAAAACGACACTGGATTCAAAACTTAGAATCTTTCAATTTAAATTATTATATAAAATTCTTGCTACCAATAGAATGTTATTTATATGGGGGATACAATCTTCCCAGCTCTGCAGATTTAGCTGTGAAGAGACAGAATCATTAGATCATTTGTTTTGGTTCTGTCCATTTGTAGCTTGTTTTTGGACACAGGTCCAGGAATGGCTGAAGGATTGCAATATTTACCTGGAGCTAACCTTGCAGATAGCATTACTGGATGATCTGAAAAGTCATTGTCAATCGATCAATAATATAATAATACTTTTAGCAAAAATGTTTAATTAATTACAATCTGTAGAAGCAATGAGAATAGAAAGGTTAAGAACTTTTGTAAAACATCACAGTACAGTTGAAATATATATGGCAAATAGAAATCCTATATGGATGGTGTTAAGAGATCGATGGGAGGTGTTGAATGGAGTTGAAGGATGGGACTAATAACAAATAACAACAAATAATAACAAGATAACTAATAATGTAAGCATACTGTGTCCATAATAATTATATAGGTTGTATGTTGGGAGCTTTTGCGAAAGAGCACAGTTAGAAAAATATGGCATATAGAAGCAAACCGGATGGACATCATGAAAATGATCGGAGAGGTTGAGAGTAGAAGAAGTTCAGGAGCAAAAACAAATAAAATATAATTATTGTAAAATTGACTGTGTCCATAAAATGTAGATAGTAAGTATAAGCTGGAAGTAGAGGCCTAAGCATTGTTGTTCACTAAGTATGATCCTCAATCAGAGACAACGATCGACAGCTGCCTCTGATTGGGAACCACACCCGGCCAACATAGAAATACATAACATAGAATTCACACCCTGACCAAACCAACTAGAGAAAACCGGGCTCTCAAGGTCAGGGCGTGACACCCTCAAATCGTTTGGAGAAAATAGTATTTCTATTTTACTTGGTTTTGTTAAATTGTATTCTTCTTACTATAAAATAATATAACATAATGCCACGGAATTCTAAGCAAATCTTGTCTGCTAAATGAACTAGTGTAGCCCACAGCCATATGGCATAGCCAGATCAGGACCTAACATAAAGACAACTCAGAGTATGCTATTCTGTCCTTCTGATATAGATTACATTTTCTTCAAATCATGTCTCTTACATTTTTACGTTTTAGTCATTTAGCAGACACTCTTATCCAGAGCGACTTACAGTTAGTGAGTGCATACATTATTTTATTTTTCTTCATACTTCAGACCTGTCTAAAATAAATAATGGATTTATTGTGATGTTGTAGGCTATATTACATGGATTTATTATACTTTTTAAAATGTAGATGTAGGCTACGCGTGGAAGCCATGAGATGCTAAATGTGTTTATGTTAATGAATGGTGAATTACCGTGAGACTGGCAGTTATTTGCTTGACAATCACCTGCTGACAAAATGTCCTGACCACCACAGCCCTAGGTTGGTGTATTACTGTGTGTTTCACTTTCTGTAGACCACCAGTGGCTTCTTACCGACACACACACACACACTACATACCAACCTACACACACACACACACACACACACTACACTACACTACACTACACTAACCTACACACACACATCCCCCTGCAGCTAAGGCCTGAGGGAGTGTGTTGAGGAGGAAGTCAAAGAGAGATCCAACCTGTGTAACTACATCGATGGAAACATTCACAGTCTAGTCAATATCACTACTACTACTACTACTACTACTACTACTACTACTACTACTACTACTACTACTACTACTACTACTACTACTGCTACTACTACTACTACACTACTGCTACTACTACTACTACTACTACTACTACTACTACTACTACTACTACTACTACTACTACTACTACTACTACTACTACTACTACTACTACTACTACTACTATTACTACAGCTGCTGCTGCTACTACTACTACTACTACTACTACTGAGTGTACTCCTGAGTGGCGCAGTGGTCTAAGGCACTGCATTGCAGTGCTAACTGTGCCACTAGAGATCCTGGTTCGAATCCAGGCTCTGTCGCAGCCGGCCGCGACCGGGAGACTCATGGGCGGCGCACAATTGGCCCAGTGTCGTCCAGGGTAGGGGAGGGAATGGCCGGCAGGGATGTAGCTCAGTTGATAGAGCATGGCGTTTGCAACGCCAGGGTTGTGGGTTCGATTCCCACGGGGGGCCAGTATAAAAAAATAAATATGTATTCACTAACTGTAAGTCGCTCTGGATAAGAGCGTCTGCTAAATGACTAAAATGTAAATGTACTACTGCTGCTACAGCTGCTGCTGCTAATAATAATACTACTAATACTACTACTACTACTAATAAAACTGCTACTACTATTCCCAGGTTTTCAGAAATCTCAGTCGGAATAAGATGGGAATTATCAGGAAATCCGGAATTCTCCAAGAAGATTTTCTGAAAACTTGGGAATTTTCTTAAATGCAATGAATGCCTCTATATCACCATTATATGTCAAATAATATTGGGCTCCCGAGTGGCGCAGTGGTCTAAGGCACTGCATCTCAGTGCTTGAGGCGTCACTACAGACCCCCTGGTTCGATTCCAGGCTATATCACAACCGGCCGTGATTGGGAGTCCCATAGGGCGGCACACAATTGGCCCAGCGTCGTCCGGGTTTGGCCGGTGTAGGCCGTCATTGTAAATAAGAATTTGTTCTTAACTGACTTGCCTAGTAATTTTAAAAATATATATATTGCAGACTATTCACCTGCAGCTGTAGCTAACGGTGAAGGCATCTATTTGAAGTTAGATCAAACCTTTAATGTGTGACCCTTTCATATGTAATGAAAGGATGAGGCGCTAGAGGTTGAGCAATGGTGTACGCACAAACACACATATACATGTAAGCACATTTAACCATTTATTTTGTGTTAGTTAAAATGAGACAAAGTTCAAAGCGATATCTTAATATGGCACTAGATTCATTTCTTTAATTGATCTCTCTGCATTGCAGAATCATTTGTATGGCACACTACTGAATAAATTGATCTGGACAAATGTATCATTCATCAATTCCAAACTCTCTTTGTTCATAATTGCTCTTTAAATCTTCCTAAAGTTCTCAAGCTTAGTTATGTAATCAGATCATTCTAAAATAGTGCAGTCAGCGAATGTTTTAAACTTCTGTTCAATAAATGCATAGTGCTGCTGGATCTCTGTCTATACGGTGTTGTGGAGTCCAACAAGAAGAGTTGATGTCCTGTCACACAAAGATGACATCATCTCCCACCTCGGGAACATCCTGTTCTAACAAAGGTGTTAAAAGCCGTAACCAGGGGTGACAGGGACCATTGATAAACGGCAGCCATCTTAGAGTAGTTGCAGATGTCAGTGGTGTCAGAAGGGGACAGTGTGTGTTGTGTAAGAGGGGACGGTAGCCCTATAAGCCGGGTCTTTGGGTGGTTTTAGTTGTCAATTTACCGTGGGCGTAATGGGAGCTTATGGTAGTGCTAGCCGTAGCATCTGTCCATACAACACCAGTGGTGTGGGGTTAAAGAGGATCATATGTGATCAGAACATTGATCCTGGTATGGCTGACAAAGGGGAGCTGTGTTTAACTGGGGGGAGGGAAATAGAAAGGGAGAGGTGGACAGAGAGGGGGAGAGAGAGGGGGAAAGAAAGAGCGAGAGTAAGAGAGAATTCTCAGGTGTAATGAGTTCCATCTTGGAATAGAAATAGAAAGAAAAACAGAGGTGGAGAAAAAAGAGAGACTTCCTCCGTGTACAACGTAAAACACCAAATAATGCATGCAGAGCAGAATTAGGCCAATACCCGCTAATTATCAAAATCCAGAAAAGAGGCGTTAAATTCTATAACCACTTAAAAGGAAGCAATTCCCAAAACCTTCCATAACAAAGCCATCACCTACAGAGAGATGAACTTGGAGAATAGTCCCCTAAGTAAGCTGGTCCTGGGGTCTGTTCACAAACACAAACAGACCCCACACAGCCCCAGGACAGCAACACAATTAGACCCAACCAAATCATGAGAAAACAAAAAGATAATTACTTGACACATTGGAAAGAACAAACAAAAAAACAGAGCAAACTATAATGCTATTTGGCCCTAAACAGAGAGTACACAGTGCCAGAATACCTGACCACTGTGACTGACCCAAACTTAAGGAAAGCTTTTGACTATGTACAGACTCAGTGAGCATAGCCTTGCTATTGAGAAAGGCCGCCTTAGGCAGACCAGGCTCTCAAGAGAAGACAGGCTATGTGCACACTGCCCATAAAATGAGGTGGAAACTGAGCTGCACTTCCTAACTTCCTGCCAAATGTATGACCATATTAGAAACATATATTTCCCTCAGATTACAGCGATCCACAAAGAATTCGAAAACAAACCCAATTTTGATACACTCCCTTATCTACTGGGTGCAATATTTGTGACCTGTTGCCACAAGAAAAGGGCAACAAGTGAAGAACAAACACCATTGTAAATACAACCCATATTTATGTTTATTTATTTTCCCATTTGTACTTTAACTATTTGCACATTGTTACAACACTGTATATACACATCATATGACATTTGAAATGTCTTTATTCTTTTGAAACTTCTGAGTGTAATGTTTACTGTTAATATTTATTGTTTATTTCACTTTTGTTTACTATCTACTGCACTTGCTTTGGCAATGTTAACATACGTTTCCCAGAGAGAGAGAGAGAGAGAGAGAGAGAGCTCGATCTCGAGCTCTCTGGAACTGAATTGAATCCAAAGTCAATGTGATCAGTAACACATTGGATGCCCTTGAAGATTTGAATCATGTCAACAATCATGACTGTCAACAAGTGTCAGAAATCCAGTAAACAGATCTCCCCGGGGGGCCAGTATGAAAAATGTATGCACTCACTAATTGTAAGTCGCTCTGGATAAGAGCGTCTGCTAAATGACTAAAATGTCCTGTATGTTAGGCCTACATTACTAGGCCACATCATTGTATTCTCTAGCTCTGATTGTCTGTCTGTTTGGCAGGAGAACAAACACCAGTGTTGATTGGCTGGGAAGTGTTCTATTCTGAATAAATAGTTGGTTCCGATTCATAGTCCACAGGGAAGAATCACTGAAGAATGACTTGAGTGACACTGGCATGCTGTGTCTCCTGGTGTATTTGTGTGTGTGTGTGTGTTCCTTTGTGTGTGTGTGTGTGTGTGTGTGTGTGTGTGTGTGTGTGTGTGTGTGTGTGTATTGACTGCACTGTTATTAGTATTCAGTATTTACTGAAATAAATCCAATATTCTCCTCTCTGTATTGATCTTACTGCAGGCACTGTGACTGAAGGACATATCTGTAATATCGACTGACAGTAATGATAATCTCTCTCTGTATTTGTGTTTATTCTGTCACACAGGGGGTAGGAGGGTTGGAGGAAGGATGGAGGGGGGGGATGGAGGGGGGATGGAGGAGGGATGGAGGGGGGATGGAGGGGGGATTGGAAGGGGGATGGAGGAGGGATGGAGGAGGGATGGAGGGGGGAGGGATGGAGGGGGGATGGATGGGGGGGATGGAGGGGGATGGAAGAGGGATGGAGGAGGGATGGAGGGGGGATGGAGGGGGGATGGAGGGGGTTGGAAGGGGGGGATGGAGGAGGGATGGAGGAGGGATGGAGGGGGGATGGAGGGGGGATGGAGGGGGGAGGGGGGGGATGGAGGGGGTTGGAAGGGGGATGGAGGGGGTTGGAGGGGGGATGGATGGGGTTGGAGGGGGGATGGAGGGGGTTGGAAGGGGGATGGAGGGGGGATGGAGGGGGGATTGGAAGGGGGATGGATGGGGGATGGAGGGGGGATGGGGGGGGATGGAGGGGGTTGGAAGGGGGGATGGATGGGGATGGAGGGGGGATGGAGGGGGGATGGATGGGGTTGGAGGGGGGTGGATTGGGGGTGGAGGGGGATGGATGGGGTTGGAGTGGGGTGGATTGGGGGTGGAGGGGGATGGATGGGGGGTGGAGGGGGATGGAGGGAGGATAGAGGGAGAGGGAGAATAATTAAAGGGAGGATGGATGGAGGGGTGTTGGGACATCCATCTTTATTCTCTTTCATGTGCTGGGACCAAGTCAGCGCTTTATGCTAGATGTCATGTTGATTAGCAGGCCAAGCGTGTCAGTCAGTCCTGTTTGTTTGTGTGTGTGTGTGTGAGTTTTTTTTTGTGTGTGTGTGTGAGTGTGTGCACATGTCGTGCCCTCTTCACTGTCTTGCTGTGCTTGGACCATGATAGTTCGTTGGTGATGTGGACAACAAGGAACTTGAAGCTCTCAACCTGTTCCACTACAACCCCGTCGATGAGAATGGGGGCATGATCGGTCCTCTTTTTTTTCCTGTAGTCAACAATCATCTCCTTTGTCTTGATCACATTGAGGGAGAGGTTGTTATCCTGGCACCACATAGCCAGGTCTCTGACCTCCTCCCTATAGGCTGTCTCGTCGTGTGTGTGCATGTGTGTGTGTGTGTATGTTGTTGTGTGTGCATGTGTGTGTGTGTGTGTGTGTGTGCATGTGTGTATGTGTGTGTGTGTGTGTGTGTTTTTGCGTGCGTGCAGGTGTCCGTGTGTGTGAGCGCACGTGTCTGTGTGTACGTGTGTGAGCGGTTGTTGTGTCTGAAGACCGCCTGCAGTGTGTCTTTAGCTAAGGCGTGTGTGTAACATTAACTCTACTACACAGTATCAAGTCATCTTGGTGCCTGTGGCTCCTTCCTTGATCTCCAATGTTGACTCTGACTGTCAGGCGTACAGAGGGGGGTTGGGACATCCACACACACACACACACACACAGACACACACTCCTTCCCTGATCGTGGATCTTGACTGTGACTGGCAGGCGTTGCAGGGTCTGAGATATCCAACTTTATTGTCTTTGATATGCTGGGACCAAGTCAGCACTTTATGCTAGATGTCATGATGATTAGCAGGCCAAGCGTTTCAGTCAGTTTGTGTGTGTGTATTTTGGCTAGCTGTAGAAACGTATCATAGATGTGTAGAACACATCAGATTGATCAACATGGTTCTGGTGTCTGAGCACTGTGTGTGTGTGTGTGTGTGTGTGTGTGTGTGTGTGTGTGTGTGTGTGTGTGTGTGTGTGTGTGTGTGTGTGTGTGTGTGTGTGTGTGTGTGTGTGTGTGTGTGTGTGTGTCTGTGTGTGTGTGTGTGTGTGTGTGTGTGTGTGTGTGTGTGTGTGTGTGTGTGTGTCTGTGTCTGTGTCTGTGTCTGTGTCTGTGTCTGTGTCTGTGTCTGTGTCTGTGTGTGTCTGTGTCTGTGTGTGTGTGTGTGTGTGTGTGTGTGTGTCTGTGTGCATGCGTGCAACAAGCTCTCACAGTCTCACTGCAGAAGCCGACATTTGTCCATAAACATCAAGTTTTGAAGGTCAAGTTTAGGCATTCAGTCTGAATAGTTAAGGTAAGGGTTAAAGTTTGGGAAATTTAAAACGAGTGCCTAGCACTGGGATTTGCACGACACCCTCGAGCTTGCGGCTTACGTCCACCCGCCATCCCTGTCCACAACGACCTAGCAAAACCCAAGCCTACGCTCACCGTTGTCCCTAGTGGCCACTGTTGAAGTCGTCTGCTTACCTGGAAGTACGTCCAATTTGGCCGTGGATCTTGAGCGACCTGGTTGTGATTGCGTGCGTGTAGATGGCTATATAAAAATGACAGCAGAGAGAGAGAGCGAGAGAGAGATAGATAGATAGATAGATAGATACAGTTGAAGTCAGAAGTTTACATACACCTTAGCCACATACATTTAAACTCAGTTTTTCACAATTCCTGACATTTAATCCTAGTAAAAATTCCCTGTCTTAGGTCAGTTAGGATCACCACTTTATTTTAAGAATGTGAAATGTCCGAACAATAGCTGGTGTAACTGAGTCAGGTTTGTAGGCCTCCTTGCTCAGACACGCTTTTTCAGTTCTGCCCACAAATGTTCCATAGGATTGAGGTCAGGGCTGTGTGATGGCCACTCCAATACCTTGACTTTGTTGTCCTTAAGCCATTTTGGCACAACTTTGGAAGTATGCTTGGGGTCATTGTCCATTTGGAAGACCCATTTGCGACCAAGCTTTAACTTGCTGATTGATGTCTTGAGATGTTGCTTCAATATATCCACAAAATTTTCCTTTCTCATGATGCCATCTATTTTGTGAAGTGCACCAGTCCCTCCTGCAGCAAAGCACCCCCACAGCATGATGCTGCCAACCATGTGCTTCACGGTTGGGATAGTGTTCTTCGGCTTGCAAGCAACCCCCTTTTTCCTCCAAACATAAAGATGGTCATTATGTCCAAACAGTTCTATTTTTGTTTCATCAGACCATATGTACGATCTTTGTCCCCATGTGCAGTTGCAAACTGTAGTCTGGCTTTTTTATGGCAGTTTTGGACCAGTGGCTTCTTCCTTGCTGAGCATCCTTTCAGGTTATGTCGATATAGGACTCGTTTTACTGTGGATATAGATACTTTTGTACATGTTTCCTGCAGCATCTTCACAAGGTCCTTTGCTGTTGTTCTGGGATTGATTTGCACTTTTCGTACCAAAGTACGTTCATCTCTAGGAAACAGAACGCGTCTCCTTCCTGCGCAGTATGACGGCTGCGTGGTCCCATGGTGTTTATACTTGCGTGCTATTGTTTGTACAGATGAACGTGGTACCTTCAGGCGTTTGGAAATTGTTCCCAAGGATGAACCAGACTTGTGGAGGTCTACAATTTTTTTTCTGAGGTCTTGGCTGATTTCTTTTGATGTTCCCATGATGTCAAGCAAAGAGGCACTGAGGTTGAAGGTAGGCCTTGAAATACATACACAGGTACACCTCCAATTGACTCAAATTATGTCAATTAGCCTATCAGAAGCTTCTAAAGCCATGACATCATTTTCTGGAATTTTCCAAGCTGTTTAAAGGAACAGTCAACTTAGTGTATGTAAACTTCTGACCCACTGGAATTGTGATTCAGTGAATTATAAGTGAAATGATCTGTCTGTAAACAATTGTTGGAAAAATTACTTGTGTCATGCACAAAGTAGATGTCCTAACCGACTTGCCAAAACTATAGTTTGTTAACAAGTAATTTGCGGAGTGGTTGAAAATCGAGTTTTAATGACTCCAAACTAAGTGTATGTAAACTTCGGACTTCAACTGTAGATAGAGACAGAAAGACAGAGCTAGAGAGTGATGCTCCATGGTTAAAGTGTGTCTGTATTTCTCCCTATTTGTGTCCTATGCAGGGTGAGGAGTACGCAGACCCTGTAGATTATGACTGTGTCCCAAATGGCACCCTATTCCCTATTGTGGCACCTTATTCCTTATATCGCCATAGGGCTCTGGTCAAAAGTACTGCACTAAATAGGGAATAGGGTGACATTTGGCACTCACTAACAGCTAATTACCATTCAATTGTTCTCTATACCCCCTCTTTTAACCACCACTTCTTACTTCCCTCCTAATGTTTCCATAGTAACACATGACAACAGAGAAAAGAGGAAATGGAAACACTCTGACACGGTTTTAGATTCCGTACTGACTTTTAGACTCAACGAGACAACAGAGGTTTGTTTTTTTTTCTCTCACTTCTGTCTAGAAGCCTGAATGGCAGGAAGTAGGATGCTTCCTGTTAGTTAGAAAGTATTCTGTCTG
>CM072220.1:12243687-12276187 GCA_036851935.1 Coregonus suidteri
GTCCCAGAGGGGTCATTAGAGAACATGTTGGGAGGCAGCGGATATTCTCTCTCTCTGGCGTTAATGAGCTGAGGTTATAGCTATATTAAATACACACTCATTAGCATATCAGCTACGCTACAGTACCCTTAGATATCCTGCAACAATACAGGCACTCTTAGTTGCGTGCCGTAGAGAAAAGTACAGAACACGCGTTGGACATGTACATGTAAAAGACATGCAAGTGGTTGTTGTTACAGTGTACAGTCCTACGTGTAGTCGCACAGCTTGCCTGTAAAATGTACGCATGTAAATGACAAACATGTATGGAGACATGTTTTAGGAAGCGTAGTCGCACATTCAAGCATCAATGTACACTTTTGAATATGCAGACATACCTGTGCTTAGCTAGTTCATCAATGTACACCTTTTTTTACGCTGCTGCTACTCGCTGTTTATTATCTATGCATAGTCACTTTACCTCTACCTACATGTACATATTACCTCAATTACCTGGACTAACCGGTGCCCCTGCACATTGCCTCTGTACCGGTACCCCCTGTATATAGCCTCCCTATTGTTATTTTACTGCTGCTCTTTCATTTTTTACTTTAGTTTTTTTTAGTAAATATTTTCTTAACTCTTATTTTTCTTAAAACTGCATTGTTGGTTAAGCGCTTGTAAGTAAGCATTTCACGGTAAGGTCTACACCTGTTGTATTCGGCGCATGTGACAAATGCAATTTGATTTGATTCGAATACGCATACATGTAAGAGCCTTACGTGTGCTTAGCTAGTTTTTGCAGCATGTATACATGGCGCATGGTCACGAGCAAACATCCATCAATTTGCATGTTTGAATATGCATAATGCATTAAGTGACTTTTAAAATAAAAGTGTTAATAGCTAAACTGGATCTTGAGTATGTAAATCAGCTGCCAGGTTCATAGCGATGTGAAGTAGTTAACAGCATTGCTATGCAGTGTGATGGTTGTCATAGGTACAACATTATGGAAATGTAACTCTCAGTGATGGTTGTCAAAGTTACAACATTATGGAACTGTAACGCTCAGTGTGATGCTTGTAATGGTACAACATTATAGGAACTCTAACTCTCAGTGTGATGGTTTTCATGGCTACACCATTATAGAACTGTAACTCAGTGTGATGGTTGTCAAAACTACAACATTATCGAACTGTAACTCTCAGGGCCAGTTACACAGACTCTGTTTAAACCTATGAACTAAAAACACTACAAATATTTAGATTTATTCCTCTAATATGGGTCCAGGAAACCGGCCTGGAAACCGGTCCTAAAAATCTACCTCTGACAAGGTTTCGAAAAAAGGTTTCTGGAATGTTCCAATTCATATAAAGTAGTGTTACTAAACTATTGTACAGACAACAAGGTAAAATAATTTCTATTTAAAGTTCCAGGTTGTGAAGATAAAGTCGTTTCACTGAAAGTTTGGTATTTCAGTTAAACGTATGTACGTAACATTGTAAACTCATTCATTCTAGTTTCACATTCATAGACTGAAGTCGTTTTGTTAACCGGGCAGTATTTATGGACCATGGTAAACTCATTCATAGTTCCAAATTCCACATTCCGAGCTCCAGGTTCCATGCTGTCTGGCAGGAAGTCAGTGGGCTGTTTAATGTTTCTATCTGTGTTGGTTGACGTTTCCCTCCCAGTGTTTTGAAGAGTTCTCTCTCTCTCTCTCTCTCTCTGTCTCTCTCTCTGTCTCTCTCTCTCTCTCTCTGTCTCTCTGTCTCTGTCTCTGTCTCTCTCCCTCTCTCTCTCTGTGCTGTGATGACTAAGACATCTGTAGGATCATCTCTCCTGGTAATGATATCATTACTCTAACAGAAGGAAGACACTACTTAAGTCTCTGCTGCTGCTGGATGCTCTCTCATACCCAGCCAAAATTACTCATAATCTGTTGTGTGTGTGTGTGTGTGTGTTCGGCCCCTGCTTCAGCATTATTCATCCCTGAGACAAGATGTCTCTATTAATAATGAACAAGCTAATCGCTCCCAAAACTATGAGGTCGGTAGACTAACTGCAGTTGAAGTTTAGACTACCTTCTGTGTAGACTTGTATTGATTTCTTCTCTGTGCGTCAGTCTAAGTTAGATGCCTGGAAACTAATTTTGTTGTTGTGTTATTTGGTTCTTTTATGCTGTTTTATCTGTAGGGAATCGCAAACAACCACCATTAGCTTTTTAACATCAATTCAGTTTATTTGCATTCAATTTAACTGCCAGGCGTATTTTTTTTTTAACAGCAATTAAATTAAATGTAATTCCAGTTATCTTGTCTCCATTGCTATCTAGACTTCAACAGGACTATTCTAAATACGACACAGTATGCATGTCGTTAGTTACTGCTTCAAATTAGCTCAACTGACAATCATTTTTATGAGAAGCAACTTTTATTAGTCAACTCACTTTAAGATGAATGATTTTGTTCTCTATTGAGGTACTTTGAAATACATTTTTACACTAAATTCACTAAGCCCTGGTCAAAAGTAATGCACTACATAGGGAATAAGACGCCGTTTGGGACGCAGACCTAGCCGTATTTGGAGTGAAATTGAACCATCACTTCCTTTAATGCTTGAGTCACTTCCCTGTCATGTGTGAAATCAGAGCCTGAGAGTCGGCTGTCAATCAAACCAGGCGACTGACTTGCTCTCAGCGATGCTTATCAATAATGAAACGGCCAATTTAACACCCCTCCCTCCTTCCATTCTCTCTCTCTCTCTCTCTCTCTCTCTCTCTCTCTCTCTCTCTCTCTCTCTCTCTCTCTCTCTCTCTCTCTCCTTCTATCCCTCTCTATCTACATCTGTCCTTCTATCCGTCTCTATCTCTCATTTGATCCCTCTCTACAGTGAGGGAAAAAAGTATTTGATCCCCTGCTGATTTTGTACGTTTGCCCACTGACAAAGAAATGATCAGTCTATAATTTTAATGGTAGGTTTATTTGAACAGTGAGAGACAGAATAACAACAAAAAAATCCAGAAAAACGCATGTCAAAAATGTTATAAATTGATTTGCATTTTAATGAGGGAAATAAGTATTTGACCCCTCTGCAAAACATGACTTAGTACTTGGTGGCAAAAACCCTTGTTGGCAATCACAGAGGTCAGACGTTTCTTGTAGTTGGCCACCAGGTTTGCACACATCTCAGGAGGGATTTTGTTCCACTCCTCTTTGCAGATCTTCTCCAAGTCATTAAGGTTTTGAGGCTGACGTTTGGCAACTCGAACCTTCAGCTCCCTCCACAGATTTTCTATGGGATTAAGGTCTGGAGAGTGGCTAGGCCACTCCAGGACCTTAATGTGCTTCTTCTTGAGCCACTCCTTTGTTGCCTTGGCCGTGTATTTTGGGTCATTGTCACGCTGGAATACCCATCCACGACCCATTTTCAATGCCCTGGCTGAGGGAAGGAGGTTCTCACCCAAGATTTGACGGTACATGGCCCCGTCCATCGTCCCTTTGATGCGGTGAAGTTGTCCTGTCCCCTTAGCAGAAAAACACCCCCAAAGCATAATGTTTCCACCTCCATGTTTGACGGTGGGGATGGTGTTCTTGGGGTCATAGGCAGCATTCCTCCTCCTCCAAACACGGCGAGTTGAGTTGATGCCAAAGAGCTTGATTTTGGTCTCATCTGACCACAACACTTTCACCCAGTTCTCCTCTGAATCATTCAGATGTTCATTGGCAAACTTCAGACGGCCCTGTATATGTGCTTTCTTGAGCAGGGGGACCTTGCGGGCACTGCAGGATTTCAGTCCTTCACGGCGTAGTGTGTTACCAATTGTTTTCTTGGTGACTATGGTCCCAGCTGCCTTGAGATCATTGACAAGATCCTCCCGTGTAGTTCTGGGCTGATTCCTCACCGTTCTCATGATCATTGCAACTCCACGAGGTGAGATCTTGCATGGAGCCCCAGGCCGAGGGAGATTGACAGTTATTTTGTGTTTCTTTCATTTGCGAATAATCGCACCAATTGTTGTCACCTTCTCACCAAGCTGCTTGGCGATGGTCTTGTAGCCCATTCCAGCCTTGTGTAGGTCTACAATCTTGTCCCTGACATCCTTGGAGAGCTCTTTGGTATTGTCCATGGTGGAGAGTTTGGAATCTGATTGATTGATTGCTTCTGTGGACAGGTGTCTTTTATACAGGTAACAAGCTGAGATTAGGAGCACTCCCTTTACGTGTGCTCCTAATCTCAGCTCGTTACCTGTATAAAAGACACCTGGGAGCCAGAAATCTTTCTGATTGAGAGGGGGTCAAATACGTATTTCCCTCATTAAAATGCATATCAATTTATAACATTTTTGACATGCGTTTTTCTGGATTTTTTTGTTGTGATTCTGTCTCTCACTGTTCAAGTAAACCTACCATTAAATTATAGACTGATCATTTCTTTGTCAGTGGGCAAATGTACAAAATCAGCAGGGGATCAAATACTTTTTTCCCTCACTGTATCTACATCTCTCCTTCTATCCCTCTCCCTCTCCCTCCCCCCACTTCTGACATGGCACCATGGTCTTTAATCTCAGCCGTATACACGTCTGTATCTTATTGCCAAAGAACTACGTTACAAACTCGTTTGATTCCAACACAGCCACATTCATTCTCAGCCTTTCGCTATGGCAATCGTACATCATAAACGGCATAGAACCCGGGTTCACAGTAACATTAGCGAAGAGAATACAACGGCAGCCAAAATTGAGCATTACCTTTATCACAGACCCAACCCCGTTTAAGATGACAACTAGTGTTTTGATGATTGATGCCTGGTGAAGTAGATCCGCTGTTGCCGTCATAAACAAAAAACAATGGCGCTCCACGAAGTAGAAAAAAAACAACATGAAAAATATGGCCATCAACGGTAATGGAAGAGGCTTTTGCATTTAGACTTTTTTTTTGTGTTGAATAATTGATGTTATAGAAGTACTATTGTTCTTGGTTATGATATGGGCTGCCTAGATGCGTTGTGTGTGTGTGTGTGTGTGTGTGCATGTGTGTGTGTGTGTGTGTGCATGTCCATGTGTGTGTGTGGGTGTGTGTGTGTAACTCTTTGCGCTCCAGAGTCAGATTGATAGTAGGCCTCGATGATGACAGTACATCAGCAGTGCGTTCTCCCAAAATGCCCTGCGGCGCGTTGGCAACATGTTCACATCGTATTGTGGAATGTTTGTCGTCCTCTTCATGACTTGACGTGGGTGTTTTAAAACCATTTTGGTTCAGATGTATCATTTCTTTATTTGATGTGTTTTCTAAACTTCTCCTCACATACCCTTTCCCGTTGTCTGTTTTTGGGTGAAGCTCAAGAAATTCATGTACATTTCTGTTGCCTGTCAAAGGCAAATAAAGTCAACTTGAATTTGAGCCCCATTCAAACATACAGAACAAAGTCAGTTAGAGAAACTTCTTCGTTATGATGATGGTGACCCAGCTTGTCCTTCTCTATTGAAACAGGCATTAGCCAGTGTTACATCACAATATTAGAAATGTCCGTTCTAATCTATTAGCGCCATGTCAGACTGTCGCCAAGCTACAAGGGGACCTGTTATTTACACAACTTCTGCTGTGTTCCAAGGTTCCATCTTAGAACTTTCCCTGTGGCAGTTCGCAAACGTATAAGGCGGTGGTGGGAGGGAGGGAGGGAGGCTTGCTTAGCGTCCGTTAGCTGTTACAAATGACCCTGCATGCTCGACAAGAAGTGCAAATGCTTCCTCCGTTTCTCCTGATTGAACAGTAAAGGACTTCAAGGACAGCGAGAGAGAGCTTACAGGGTGTCGGCGGGTGATTAAGTCTGATGTGAAGGAACGCCAATCATTTCTCGTCTGAATTAATGCAAATGTCAGTGGAGGGAGTGAGTTGTTTAAACTGCTGGTCGGGGGCTTATTGAAATGTATGGTTGGAGTGTTGATGGTAATGTCTCAGTGTATTGGGACAGCAGGGAGAGGAGAGGAGAGGAGAGGAGAGGAGAGGAGAGGAGAGGAGAGAGGAGAGGAGGAGAGGAGAGGAGAGGAGAGGAGAGGAGAGGAGGAGAGGAGAGGAGAGGAGAGGAGAGGAGAGGAGAGGAGAGGAGAGGAGAGGAGAGGAGAGGAGAGGAGAGCTGCACATAATTGTGTTACTCATGCTTTGGCGGTTGGTTAGCGCTGGCTGTTTGCTATGCATTAGCCGGCTACTGTCTTTAGAGACCAACAGCGTCTGCACATAATGTCTCGCTCTGCAGAGTGAAACAGAACAAGGGTGGCGAAAGAGAGATAGAGAGAGAAGGAGGGTGGGGGAGAGCGAGAGAGAGAGATAGAGAAAAAAGAGGGGAAGAAAGAGAGCCCTAGCAAAGAGAGAGTGGGGGATGAAATAAAAAGAGAGAGTGAGCAGGATAGAAAGAGGGAGGGAACAGGATGGAAAGAGGGAGGGAACAGGATGGAAAGAGGGAGGGAACAGGATGGAAAGAGGGAGGGAACAGGATGGAAAGAGGGAGGGAACAGGATGGAAAGAGGGAGGGAACAGGATAGAAAGAGGGAGGGAACAGGATAGAAAGAGGGAGGGAACAGGATGGAAAGAGGGAGGGAACAGGATAGAAAGAGGGAGGGAACAGGATAGAAAGAGGGATGGAACAGGATAGAAAGAGGGAGGGAACAGGATGGAAAGAGGGAGGGAACATAATGGAAAGAGGGAGGGAACAGGATAGAAAGAGAGAGGGAACAGGATAGAAAGAGGGAGGGAACAGGATGGAAAGAGGGAGGGAACAGGATAGAAAGAGAGAGGGAACAGGATGGAAAGAGGGAGGGAACAGGATGGAAAGAGGGAGGGAACAGGATAGAAAGAGGGAGGGAACAGGATAGAAAGAGAGAGGGAACATGATGGAAAGAGGGAGGGAACAGGATAGAAAGAGAGAGGGAACAGGATAGAAAGAGAGAGGGAACAGGATAGAAAGAGGGAGGGAACAGGATAGAAAGAGGGAGGGAACAGGATAGAAACAGAGAGGGAACATGATAGAAAGAGAGAGGGAGAAAGTGAAACTTTACTCCAAAGTTAGACCCATATGTCACCCAGCTGTCACAATTGGCTTTCAACTGACGGACGGCAAGAACAGAGGGTAAAATCAAAGCCTCATACCAAATCCATTCTTCAATCTGACACCTATGCAGCCTTCATAAAGCATGTGTAAAGCTTCATAACACTGTCATAAGCCTTCATACCACTGTCATTAGCATGACATTCCACACAAAGAACACCTTTGCCATTGTACAAACCTTTCTTTCATATTCAATCGGTGACACATCATTTCCATTCCCTGTGATCGTCTTGGCTGCGTCCCAAATGGCACCCTATTCCCTACATAGAGCACTACTTTTAACCAGAATCCTATGGACCCTGCTCAAAAGTAGTGAACCATATAGGGGAAGAGCGTGCTACTTGGGTGGAAAGGGTGTGAAGCTTGAGAGTGAATACTGTAGGAGGGGAAGAAGAAGTGGCATCACAACTTCAAAGAGTCAGTCTCTGGTAAAACATGATGCAATATGAGGAAATGGGGGCTCCTCGCTCCTCCTCACTGCTTGCTTTTGGGCATAGAGAAAAGGCACAGGTAGAACAGAATGAAATAAAGTTCCAGTCTATTCTATTCTACTGGCGATGGGGCCTTAACACTGAACATCAATACCACACCGAGGAAGACAGACCCTTATGCTGCGGAAGCAGGTAGAATCAAATGAAGCGATGTTCTCATCTATTGTAGTGGGTATCGGTACCCTTAACGCTGAACGTCACATTAACAGGACCGTAGATGGTTGAAACGATTCTGGGTTGACCGTGGTATTGTGTTTTGGAATTGGAGTCAATTGGGTAGCAATCGTTTTTTGTCAATTGCGGCGGGCATCATGGATTTGGTGTTCTCAGATAAACTCTCTTTACAAAGCCGCGATAGCGACCCCATTGGTCGAGCCAATCGATTTGATTGAAGGCTGAAATTGTGGAGTAGTGGTGTTGTGTTGGAAATAGCTCCAGAGATGAAGAGTGAATACAAGTCTATCCATTACTGCTTGTAAAAATGACAAGCTGGGGAGTTCCAGGAACGGAATGTACTGTGGCTTGTGGAATGACTCTCAAACGGCACCCTATTTCTGAGACAGTATAGTACACTACGTTTTGAAAAGGAGTATGTCAAGTGATTGTCCACTTCCTTTGTATGCGGAGGAGACGCGTTACAATTCTCATCAAGCGTCTTCTTATTATATTCTACTTTCCTACTTTTTGTCCAGAATTTAGATATTGAAGACTCAGCTCTGATTCCATTTGAAATCATCTGAGAAAAAGTGTTGTTCAATTACATATATAAAAATCCCCCTCCTTTTCAAATTGCCTCCAGCTATTAACATTGAGGAATATATTTTCTAACATGAAACATGAACCATTTGGTATTGTTGCCTGTGTGGGTCCATGTGCACATGCCTGCTTGTGTGTGTGTCTGCTTGCCTCTGAGATTAGTCGTCAATCAGCGAATCGTCGGACGTGATTGGTTTAATCATTTCAGGAAGTGGTTGATGTTGAAGGAAGAAGGAAAAAAAGCAAGCAAACAAAACGTTCACAAATGGTGACGTGTATCGTTGCCAAAGCAACCACTTTGTGGATAGTCAACAGGTTCCACAATTTAGATTTTAGAAAATAATCTGCTGCACAAATGGACAAACATGTGTACACTTACTTAGTATAATTCAAATGAGCTGTTTTCAAAGACAGAAAGGGAAAAACAAGAAAGAAGCCCTTCCTTTAGAGATAACCAAGCCTTGGTTTTAATCAAAGCCCCGGTTGGAATGAAAGGAACCGCTTTCCAAACCACTGAACGAGAAAGAGAACAGAGGAAAAGAAGCCATCCGGAATTTTCTGGCATCCAATCAACCCCTACAACCAACTCTGAAACAATCCCACTTTGAATCAAAGACTCCGTCCCAAATGACACCCTATCCCCTATATAGTGTACTACTTTTGACCAGGGCCCATAGTGCTCTGGTCAAAATAATTTAAACTATGTAAGGAATAGGGTGCCATCCGGAACTCAGACAAAGCTATTAAAGCCAAATGAGTAGGATAGCTATAGAGCCTGAAGCACTGACACACAGGGAGACACAGCTATTAACATGCATCTGTTTAGCCAATTCAGATGCACTCTCTTTTGGAATCGGAATTCAGAACACAAAACAGTTCATTTAAAGACTTGATGAGAATCTTAGAATCTTAGAATCTTGACATGTTTCCGTGTGTTCTTATGACCTTTCTCTGACAGAGTATGCATCCCAAATGGTAACGTATTAGCTATGTAGTGAAGTGCACTACTTTTGACCAAGACCCATAGGGAATAGGGTGCCATTTGGGACGCAAGTAGTAAGTTACATCTTGAAACTTATTGTCTCCTCCTTCCTGGAGTGGTTAACTTCAGACACAAACTAAATACTATCTTTCACACCAGCCGTGTCTTGGTTGACGACTGTGCTCCCGAAAATGCTAGTTTGGGGACTCCAGGTGTCAATGAAAGTGACAGTACCATGAGGTTACACAGTCATGCAATATATTACACCATGTTTGGATACACAGTCTAGCAAACCAACATATCCTAAACTTCAACACTCTAAGCCAATCAATCATCGCATCCATTGCTCTGTGGTTACGTTTTCCCAAGCCAATCCCTGAGTTTACCAAACAAAGTGACATGGTTAGGCTATTGACATGGCAGGTGTAAAAGGTCTCTTGTGTACTGAGGCTGCCAGTCTGTTAGTACTGTTTGCAGATCACCTCCGTGTGTGTGTGTCTGTTTGCGTCTGTCTCTCTCCCTCTTTCTCCCTCACCCCCTCTCTCCACCCTCCTCCCGCTCTCTCACCCACCCCCCCCTTCTCCCCTCTCTCCCTCCTCCCTCACCCTCACCCACCCCCTCCTCCCGCTCTCTCCCTCACCCACCCCCTCCCGCTCTCTCACTCTCCTTCTCCTCCCCTCTCCACCCTCCTCCCGCTCTCTCACCCACCCCCTCCTTCTCCTCTCTCCCTCCCCTCTCCACCACCCTCTCTCCCGCTCTCTCACCCACCCCCTCCTTCTCCTCTCTCCCTCACCCTCTCCACCCTCCTCCCGCTCTCTCACCCACCCCCTCCTTCTCCTCTCTCCCTCACCCTCTCCACCCTCCTCCCGCTCTCTCACCCACCCCCTCCTCCTCCTCTCTCCCCCTCCCCCTCTCCACCCTCCTCCCGCTCTCTCACCCACCCCCTCCTTCTCCTCTCTCCCTCCCCTCTCCCTCCTCCCTCTCCCCCACCCTCCCCCTCTCTATCCATCCCTCTCAAGGTGTCTTCCCGCTCTAGGAGTACCTCTCCCTTGTGAAAGGAGTGTCCCCTCCCCTCTCCCTTCTCCCTCTACCCCACCCTCCCCCTATTGGTATCCATCCCTCTCAAGGTGTCTTGGAAGTCACAGTTAACTAGGAGTACGGCAATAGCTTGTGAAGGAGTGTAAAGGGCCCCTCAGAGCCCTGCTGTGTCCATGTGTCTCATACTAATGCTCTTTTATGTGGAACATTAGCATCAGGGTCTGAGGGAGGGAGGGAGGGAGGGAGGGAGGGAGGGAGGGAGGGAGGGAGGGAGGGAGGGAGGGAGGGAGGGAGGGAGGGATGATAGTAGAGAGGAGAGGAAACGGGCCCTGATGCACTTCAATGAAAGCATATAGACACACACACACATGCATAAACACAAACATACACACTTTTCTGTATATAGTTCAAGCTGCAATATGTAACTTTTTGGGTGATCTGACCAAATTCACATAGAAATGTACAGTTGAAGTCGGAAGTTTACATACACGTTTTTCAACCACTCCACACATTTCTTGTTAACAAACTATAGTTTTGGCAAGTCGGTTAGGACATCTACTTTGTGGATGACACAAGTAATATTTCCAACAATTGTTTACAGACAGATTATTTCACTTATAATTCACTGTATCACAATTCCAGTGGGTCAGAAGTTTACATACACTAAGTTGACTGTGCCTTTAAACAGCTTGGAAAATTCCAGAAAATGATGTCATGACTTTAGAAGCTTCTGATAGGCTAATTGACATAATTTGAGTCAATTGGAGGTATACATGTGGATGTATTTCAAGGCCTACCTTCAAACTCAGTGCCTCTTTGCTTGACATCATGGGAAAATCAAAAGAAATCAGCCAAGACCTCAGAAAAAAATCTTTAGACCTCCACAAGTCTGGTTCATTTTTGGGAGCAATTTCCAAACGCCTGAAGGTACCACGTTCATCTGTACAAACAATAGTATGCAAGTATAAATACCATGGGACCACGCAGCCGTCATACTGCGCAGGAAGGAGATGCGTTCTGTCCCCTAGAGATGAACGTACTTTGGTGCGAAAAGTGCAAATCAATCCCAGAACAACAGCAAAGGACCTTGTGAAGATGCTGGAGGAAACAGGTACAAAGTATCTATATCCACAGTAAAACGAGTCCTATATCAACATAACCTGAAAGGCCGCTCAGCAAGGAAGAAGCCTCTGCTCCGAAAGCGCCATAAAAAAGCCAGACTACGGTTTGCAACTGCACATGGGGACAAAGATCGTACTTTTTGGGGAAATGTCCTCTGGTCTGATGAAACAAAAATAGAACTGTTTGGCCATAATGACCATCGTTATGTTTGGAGGAAAAAGGGGGAATGCTTGCAAGCCGAAGAACACCATCCCAACCGTGAAGCACGGGGGTGGCAGCATCATGCTGTGGGGTGCTTTGCTGCAGGAGGGACTGGTGCACTTCACAAATTAGATGGCATCATGAGGAAGGAAAATTATGTAGATATATTGAAACAACATCTCAAGACATCAGTCAGGAAGTTAAAGCTTGGTCGCAAATGGGTCTTCCAAATAGACAATGACCCCAAGCATACTTCCAAATATGTGGCAAAATGGCTTAAGGACAACAAAGTCAAGGTATTGGAGTGGCCATCACAAAGCCCTGACCTCAATCCTATAGAACATTTGTGGGCAGAACTGAAAAAGCGTGTGCGAGCAAGAAGGCCTACAAACCTGACTCAGTTACACCAGCTCTGTCAGGAGGAATGGGCCAAAATTCACCCAACTTTATGTGGGAAGCTTGTGGAAGGCTACCCGAAACGTTTGACCCAAGTTAAACAATTTAAAGGCAATGGTACCAAATACTAATTGAGTGTATGTAAACTTCTGACCCACTGGGAATGTGATGAAATAAATAAAAGCTAAAATAAATCATTCTCTCTACTATTATTCTGACATTTCACATTCTTAAAATAAAGTGGTGATCCTAACTGACCTAAGACAGCACATTTTTACTAGGATTAAATGACAGGAATTGTGAAAAACTGAGTTTAAATGTATTTGGCCAATGTTTACAATGGGGAGAACAAGTATTTAATACACTGCCGATTTTGCAGGTTTTCCTACTTACAAAGCATGTAGAGATCTGTAATTCTTATCATAGGTACACTTCAACTGTGAGAGACGGAATCTAAAACAAAAATCCAGAAAATCACATTGTATGATTTTTAAGTAATTCATTTGCATTTTATTGCATGACATAAGTATTTGATCACCTACCAATCCAGTAAGAATTCCGGCTCTCACAGACCTGTTAGTTTTTCTTTAAGAAGCCCTCCTGTTCTCCACTCATTACCTGTATTAACTGCACCTCTTTGAACTTGTTACCTGTATAAAAGACACCTGTCCACACACTCAATCAAACAGACTCCAACCTCTCCACAATGGCCAAGACCAGAGAGCTGTGTAAGGACATCAGGAATAAAATTGTAGACCTGCACAAGGCTGGGATGGGCTACAGGACAAGAGGCAAGCAGCTTGGTGAGAAGGCAACAACTGTTGGCACAATTATTAGAAAATGGAAGTTCAAGATGACGGTCAATCACCCTCAGTCTGGGGCTCCATGCAAGATCTCACCTCGTGGGGCATCAATGATCATGAGGAAGGTGAGGGATCAGCCCAGAACTACACGGCAGGACCTGGTCAATGACCTGAAGAGAGCTGGGACCACAGTCTCATAGAAAACCATTAGTAACACACTACGCCGTCATGGATTAAAATCCTGCAGCGCACGCAAGCCAAGCCAGCGCATGTCCAGGCCCATCTGAAGTTTGCCAATGACCTTCTGGATGATCCAGAGGAGGAATGGGAGAAGGTCATGTGGTCTGAGGAGACAAAAATTGAGCTTTTTGGTCTAAACTCCACTCGCCGTGTTTGGAGGAAGAAGAAGGATGAGTACAACCCCAAGAACACCATCCCAACCGTGAAGCATGGAGGTGGAAACATCATTCTTTGGGGATGCTTTTCTGCAAAGGGGACAGGATGACTGCACCGTATTGAGGGGAGGATGGATGGGGCCATGTATCGCAAGATCTTGTCCAACAACCTCCTTCCCTCAGTAAGAGCATTGAAGATGGGTCGTGGCTGGGTCTTCCAGCATGACAACGACCCGAAACACACAGCCAGGGCAACTAAGGAGTGGCTCCGTAAGAAGCATCTCAAGGTCCTGGAGTGGCCTAGCCAGTCTCCAGACCTGAACCCAATAGAAAATCTTTGGAGGGAGCTGAAAGTCCGTATTGCCCAGCGACAGCCCCGAAACCTGAAGGATCTGGAGAAGGTCTGTATGGAGGAGTGGGCCAAAATCCCTGCTGCAGTGTGTGCAAACCTGGCCAAGACCTACAGGAAACATATGATCTCTGTAATTACAAACAAAGGTTTCTGTACCAAATATTAAGTTCTGCTTTTCTGGATTTTCTGGATTTTTGTTTTAGAATCCGTCTCTCACAGTTGAAGTGTACCTGTGATAAAAATTACAGACCTCTACATGCTTTGTAAGTAGGAAAATCTGCAAAATTGGCAGTGTATCAAATACTTGTTCTCTACACTGTATGTAAACGTCCGACTTCAACTGTAGTTATAGATCTGTAATGCTTCAATAAGTTTAGTTTTTGTGTCTTTTACTTTCATTTTTCTACATAAAGCTTCAAACATGATGAAAAATATATTTCACAGCGGATTAGATGGTACAATGATTCTCTACCAGTTTGTTTTGTCACTACAACTGATATTAGTCAAACTGTTAGAATGTTTGCAACCAGGAAATTGCGCAGCGACACCCGTTAGCTCCTGTGTTTTAGTATGTGGTAAAATTACACTATTTCCCATTGGCAAAACATGTCTAAGTCTTCTTAGCAGCCTTCAAAAAGGCATTTGATAAAGTACGACTGGGGTTTATATATAAATGCCTGGAGTATTTCAATTTTGGAGAATCTCTTATAAAATGGGTCAAAATCATGTATAGTAACCCTAGGTGTAAAATAGTAAATAATGGCTATTTCTCAGAAAGTTTTAAATTGTCAAGAGGAGTGAAACAAGGTTGTCCACTATCGGCATATCTATTTATGTGGCCATCGAGATGTTAGCTATTAAAATCAGATCCAATAATAATATCAGAGGATTAGAAATCCAGGGCTTAAAAACAAAGGTGTCATTGTACGCTGATGATTCATGTTTTCTTTTAAATCCACAACTAGAATCCCTCCACAGCCTCATAGAGGATCTAGATACATTTTCTAACTCTCTGGATTACAACCAAATTATGACAAATGTACTATATTACGTATTGGATCACTAAAAAAATACAATTTTTACATTACCATGTAGTTTACCAATAAAATGGTCTGATGGTGATGTGGATATACTCAGAATACATATCCCAAAGGAAATAAATGAAACGCACTTCCTCTTACCTCCTCCCCTATTCTGCCTACCTGATTTATTATAGCTATCTAATTTAGTCTTTCCTGACTCTGCAAAAGCCATACTCTCGCTGTGTCTAGCTCCTCCCCTCGCTGTTTCTTCAAATCTGTTCCGCAATTTACATGCATCTACCTAATCATATTTATTTCCCATGGTAGAAAAATAAGAAATCCCCCCGTTTAGTAATAATTCAATCCAGAATTATTTTCCTTGGGACTTATTATCTGTTGCGATTCTTGAGCTAATGTTTATGATCTGCTTTTGTAATCAACCATTTAAATTATCCAACCTGTAACCCAGAGTTTTTTAAAACCCCAGTTTCATGAAAGGGATGGGACAACCATTTTTTTCTCGTGCGAGCTATTTTAGTCCCTTCCTTGAACCAATTATTACGTATTTCGATGGATCATTAGGTCTCACACGTATACAACCTTATACGATTTTTTGCTAACACTATCCGTAACCTAGAGGTCGTAACTGCTCCAGTTTCATGAAATAGACAGAGTTAGAGCAAATCCCCAGTTGTTTATGACTCTTGACTTGTTTAATGTATCTATCTCACACGATGATAATTATCTCCCTTCCTGTTTATATTGTAAAGACTGTATCTCGTACAATCTCAATATTAACTAGTTTATTTTGGTAATGGCCATTTACCTAGAGTCATTTTCGGACACTCCTTCCTTCCTTTATACCCTTATGAGATTTTGGTAACTATTCTCTGCACTTCACAATAATTATTATTCTTAAAGTCCAAATCATTTCACCAAAATGCTTTTAAATGCTTAAATGCTTTTTCAAATCTCGTCAACGTCTTTATCGTTCATAAGATTCATCACCGGCCTGTTTATAACCTTAACGTCGAAGGCCAGGTCTATTCTATACGGATGCTATCATCCGCCCGTGCACGGTTTTCGGTGTCCTCAGAACGATAAAGACGTATTTTGAGCTCCGCTCGAAGGACCATTTGTCACGAGAATTTCTATCTCTAATTAATCAAACTTAATGCTTTGAATAATTCCCAGAGGGTGTAAGACTCTGGTTTAATCATGAATGAAACGAAGGTCCACAACCTGCAAGAATGATCTGTATGTTTGGTCCTCTGTAGCTCAATTGGTAGAGCATGGCGCTTGTAACGCCAGGGTAGTGGGTTCGATCCCCGGGACCATCCATACGTAAAAATGTATGCACACATGACTGTAAGTCGCTTTGGATAAAAGCGTCTGCTAAATGGCATATTATTATTATATTATATGTTTAATCATGGAGAGCTCTGGCGCCAAAAAACATACATACAGCTTTTATATCCCTTGACATACAAAGGCACTTTGCTCCGCCCTCCTTTAAACAGTTTCTCAGTCCCCTTCACCCTGGAATGCTTTCTCAGCAGTTTCTAACTCCTCCCCCTCTGTTAGTGGGTTGACACTACATTATAACTCTAACACCGTTCACACATTTATACGGTATTTGGGGTGAAATCCTTTAGTCATTATTCTTAAAATAAAAATGAATCTATCACACTTCAATACATTTTAATAGAAAGTTAGCAAAAATAGATAAGATCTTGCTACCATGGAAAGGTAAATACAGTGGGGAAAAAAAGTATTTAGTCAGCCACCAATTGTGTAAGTTCTCCCACTTAAAAAGATGAGAGAGGCCTGTAATTTTCATCATAGGTACACGTCAACTATGACAGACAAAATGAGAATTTTTTTTCTCCAGAAAATCACATTGTAGGATTTTTTATGAATATATTTGCAAATTATGGTGGAAAATAAGTATTTGATCAATAACAAAAGTTTCTCAATACTTTGTTATATACCCTTTGTTGGCAATGACACAGGTCAAACGTTTTCTGTAAGTCTTCACAAGGTTTTCACACACTGTTGCTGGTATTTTGGCCCATTCCTCCATGCAGATCTCCTCTAGAGCAGTGATGTTTTGGGGCTGTCGCTGGGCAAAACAGACTTTCAAACTCCCTCCAAAGATTTTCTATGGGGTTGAGATCTGGAAACTGGCTAGGCCACTCCAGGACCTTGAAATGCTTCTTACGAAGCCACTCCTTCGTTGCCCGGGCGGTGTGTTTCGGATCATTGTCATACTGAAAGACCCAGCCACGTTTCATCTTCAATGCCCTTGCTGATGGAAGGAGGTTTTCACTCACAATCTCACGATACATGGCCCCATTCATTCATTCCTTTACACAGATCAGTCGTCCTGGTCCCTTTGCAGAAAAAAAGCCCCAAAGCATGATGTTTCCACCCCATGCTTCACAGTAGGTATGGTGTTCTTTGGATGCAACTCAGCATTCTTTGTCCTGCAAACACGATGAGTTGAGTATTTACCAAAAAGTTCTATTTTGGTTTCATCTGACCATATGACATTCTCCCAATCCTCTTCTGGATCATCCAAATGCACTCTGGCAACCTTCAGACGGGCCTGGACATGTACGGACTTAAGCAGGGGGACACGTCTTGCACTGCAGGATTTGAGTCCCTGGCGGCATAGTATGTTACTGATGGTAGGCTTTGTTTACTTTGGTCCCAGCTCTCTGCAGGTCATTCACTAGTCCCCCCCGGTGGGTCTGGGATTTTTGCTCACCGTTCTTGTGATCATTTTGACCCTAAGGGGTGAGATCTTGCGTGGAGCCCCGGATCGAGGGAGATTATCAGTGGTCTTGTATGTCTTCCATTTACTAATAATTGCTCCCACAGTTGATTTCTTCAAAACAAGCTGCTTACCTATTGCAGATTCAGTCTTCCCAGCCTGGTGCAGGTCTACAATTTTGTTTCTGGTGTCCTTTGACAGCTCTTTGGTCTTGGCCATAGTGGAGTTTGGAGTGTGACTGTTTGAGGTTGTGGACAGGTGTCTTTTAGACTGATAACAAGTTCAAACAGGTGCCATTAATACAGGTAACGAGTGGAGGACAGAGGAGCCTCTTAAAGAAGAAGTTACAGGTCTGTGAGAGCCAGAAATCTTGCTTGTTTGTAGGTGACCAAATACATATTTTCCACCATAATTTGCAAATAAATTCATAAAAAATCCTACAATGTGATTTTCTGAAATTTTTTTCCTCAATTTGTCTGTCATAGTTGACGTGTACCTATGATGAAAATTACAGGCCTCTCTCATCTTTTTAAGTGGGAGAACTTGCACAATTGGTGGCTGACTAAATACTTTTTTCCCCCACTGTACCTGTCAATTTGTGGAAAAATCACCCTGATTTAACTCTTTAGTATTATCCCAGTTTACCTATTTGCTTATGGTCTTGCCTACGCCTAGTGAACAGTTGTTTAAAATTATATGAGAAAAAAATATTCAATTTTATTTGGAACGGCAAGCCAGACAAAATTAAAAGGGCCTATTTATATAATGAATATGAATTCGGAGGACAGAAATGATTAAATATTAAAGCATTAGACCTATCACTAAAGCTTCAGTAATACAAAAGTTATACTTAAATCCGAACTGGTTCTCAGCAAATTAGTAAGATTGTCTCACCCAATGTTCAAGAATGGCCCTTTTTCCCTTTATTCAGATTACAACCACTCATTTTCAGTTATTTGAAAAGGAAATCATCTCCCAAATATATCTCCCATAAAAAGTTGGTTGCAATTTCAATTTAATCCTCCAGAAACGACAGAACAAATAATGCAACAAATATTGTGGTTAAATTCAAATATACTAATTGACAAAAAACCTTTATTTTTTGACAAAATTTAAAAAAAGGTATAATCTTTGTAAATGATATCATCGGTAGGACTGGTGGAGTTATGTCACACAAGCAGCTAACAAAAACATATGGAAATGTCTGCTCTACCCAAAATTTCAACCAAATAATTGCAGCATTACCGCAAAAATGGATGAGGAAAGTGGAAGGTGGAGAAAGTAAGGAACTTGTCTGTCGGCCTTGCATTAAAGAACATTATTGGTTAAGGAAAACTGTGATAAATAAAAAAGTATATCAGTTTCATTTAAGGACCAAATGATTGACAGCCGTTCCATATAGATTGCAAAATAGTTGGGAAGAGATTTTTGACGTACCGATCCCATGGCATAGTGTTTATGAACTGACACGCAAAACGACACCGGATTCTAAAATTAGAATCTTTCAATTTAAATTATTATATAAAATTCTTGCTACCAATAGAATGTTATTTATATGGGCGATACAATCTTCCCAGCTCTGCAGATTTTGCTGTGAAGAGACAGAATCATTAGATCATTTGTTTTGGTTCTCTCCATTTGTAGCTTTTTTTTGGACACAGGTCCAGGAATGGCTAAAGGATTGCAATATTTACCTGGAGCTAACCTTGCAGATAGCATTACTGGGTGATCTGAAAAGTCATAGTCAATCGATCAATAATATAATAATACTTTTATCAATTTTTTTTATTTTTAATTCACAATCTGTAGAAGCAATGGGAATAGAAAGGTTCAGAACTTTTGTAAAACATCACAGTACAGTTGAAATATATATGGCAAATAGAAATCCTATATGGATGGTGTTAAGAGATAGATGGGAGGTGTTGAATGGAGTTGAAGGATGGGACTAATAACAAATAACAACAAATAATAACAAGATAACTAATAATGTAAGCAGTTAGAAAGATATGGCATATAGAAGCAAACCGGATGGACAACATGAAAATGATCGGAGAGGTTGAGAGTAGAAGAAGTTCAGGAGCAAAAACAAACAAAATAGAATTATTGTAAAATTGACTGTGTCCATAAAATGTAGATAGTAAGTATGAGCTGGAAGTAGAGGCCTAAGCATTGTTGTTCACTAATTTACCCCAAGTAGGGAAAGGATGGCGGGGTTGAAAAGTAATAAAGGGGAGTATATATATATATATAAAAAACATGGAGGATTGGAAGTGATGCAGACAATTACATTGATGGAAGTTACAATCCATCTGCAATATTAAACTGATATGCCCAAAAACATAACAAAACAAGTATTGTTAGCAGTGGTGCTACCATGTTTCCCTGGAGACCGGCAGTGTTGGAATATATTCACAGCAGCAGGGACAGTAGCAGTCGAGGCACCGTAGGGATTTAGTGAGGAAGTGGAACTGCTTGAGCTGTCCTATGACACACACACCGTGTGTGTGTGCCTGTGTGTGTGTGTGTGTGTGTGTGTGCTGTGTGTGTGTGTGCTGTGTGTGTGTGTGTGTGCCTGTGTGCTGTGTGTGTGTGTGCCTGTATGTGTGTGTGTGTGTGTGTGTGTGTGTGTGCCTGTATGTGTGTGTGTGTGTGCCTGTATGTGTGTGTGTGTGTGTGTGTGTGGGCCTGTATGTGTGTGTGTGTGTGTGTGTGTGTGTGTGTGTGTGTGTGTGTGTGTGTGTGTGTGTGGTGTGTGTGTGTGTGTGTGTGTGTGTGTGTGTGTGTGTGTGTGTGTGTGTGTGTGTGTGTGTGTGTGTGTGTGTGTGTGTGCTTGCTGTATCCATTGTATCCAGATGACATACTTCAAATCAAATTCAGGGTTATTGTAACCCTGGATATCCACTTCAAGTTGTGTTGACTTCACACTCAGATCAAGGCTCTCTGCTGAAAAACAAATAATAATGTCTTTGTGTGTGTGTGTGTGTGTTGGTGCCTCAGTAAATAAATCATATTCAACTTTAAAACCCACCTGAGAGTCTGGACGTTGCATTCTTCAAACTACAGTACTTCAGAGTCTTTGGTTAGACTTGAATGTTCCTGTTTTCTCCAGTCTGTGGTTCTCTGGTTAGCATCGGTGGAGGAAACTGTTTTCTCAATGATTTATTTAGTGTCTGTTAAAGGGTACTTTATTGATTGAATTGTAAAGTCTCCATTGCCAGAGGGAGTGTGTTGTGTATAGTACACATACTCAGTCAAAACTCTGAAAAGTCATCCCATTTCCCAAGTAGAAATAGCCTTTGTATGACCAAAACGTCACCCATCATATATTTACTCTTTTGAAACACTCAGAATTGAAGAACTGGCACGTTTCTGCTCTTCTCTAACTATCAGGATGCCTGAAAAACAGGCTGAGTGGGCGGGGAGCTTATATTCATGAGCTCACCTTGAATGACAGGTCTTTGAAACACCCTTGTGGTCGTTGCCATGTAGCAAGGTAAACAATGGGCCACATGTCATTGATGACCAGGTAAACAATAGGCCACATGTAATTGATGACCAGGTAATCAACGGGCCACATGTCATTGATGACCAGGTAATCAACGGGTCACATGTCATTGATGACCAGGTAATCAACGGGCCACATGTAATGCCAAGCCTAAATAGTAGAATTCAACCCATTTTCTCTGCAAAATGCTCTCTTGGTCAACAGAGCTGATCATGGACTGTTGGATATCAGACAAACAGCAGCAATACACAATTGCATTTCTATTGTTTTGTAACTAATTACAGATTACACTTCACTGATGCACTTCTTCACAAGAATGAGTAAAGCCTGAGTCACCTTAGAAGCAGAGGCATCATGCCCATAGTGGGCACAGGGGAATGTGCCCCCTCACATTTGTCCTGTTTAAATATATATATATATATATATATATATATATATATATATATATATATATATATATATATATATATATATATATATACACAGCTCTGGAAAAAATTAAGAGACCACTGCAAAATAATCAGTTTCTCTGGTTTTACTATTTATAGGTATGTGTTTGGGTAAAAATAACATTTTTGTTTTATTCTATAAACTACTGACAACATTTCTCCCAAATTCCAAATAAAAACATTGTCATTTAGAGCATTTATTTGCAGAAAATTACAACTGGTTAAAATAACAAAAAAAAGATGCAGTGTTGTCAGACCTCGAATAATGCAATGAAAATAAGTTCATGTTCATTTTTAAACAACACAATACTAATGTTTTAACTTAGGAAGAGTTCAGAAATCAATATTTGGTGGAATAACCCTGATTTTCAATCACAGCTTTCATGCGTCTTGGCATGCTCTCCACCAGTCATTCACATTGATGTTGGGTGACTTTATGCCACTCCTGGCGCAAAAATTCAAGCAGCTCGGCTTTGTTTGATGGCTTGTGACCATCCATCTTCCTCTTGATCACATTCCAGAAGTTTTCAATGGGGTTCAGGTCTGGATATTGGGCTGGCCATGACAGGGTCTTGATCTAGTGGTCCTCCATCCACACCTTGATTGACCTGGCTGTGTGGCATGGCGCATTGTCCTGCTGGAAAAACCAATCCTCAGAGTTGGGGAACAATGTCAGAGCAAAGGAAGCAAGTTTTTTCCAGGACAATGCGCCATGCCACACAAAGACGAATCTGCCCGATTCCAGCCTTGCTGAAGCACCCCCAGATCATCACGATCAACCACCAAATGTCACAGTGGGTGCGAGACACTGTGGCTTGTATGCCTCTCCAGGTCTCCGTCTAACCATTAGACGACCAGGTGTTGGGCAAAGCTGATAATTGGACTCATCAGAGAAGATGACCTTACTCCAGTCCTCTACGGTCCAATCCTTATGGTCTTTTGCAAACCTCAGCCTGGCTCTTCTTTGCTTCTCATTGATTAAGGGCTTTTTTCTAGCTTTGCACGACTTCAACCCTGCCCCTAGGAGCCTGTTTCGAACCGTCCTCGCCATGCACTTCACCCCAGCTGCCGTTTGCCATTATTTTTGTAGGTCACTTGATGTCATCCTACAGTTGTTGAGTGACATTCGAATGAGTTGGCGGTCATCCCGGTCAGTAGAGAGTTGTTTTGGCCCTCTGCCGGTCTGTAGCTTTGTTGAACCGCCGTCTTTGAAATTTTAAGGTTGGAAGCAACTTAACGCTCACTATATCCCTCTGCCAGTAAAGCCAGAATTGAACCCTTCTTTTCCTCACTCAAAACTTTCCTTTCCTTCTGGCATGGTCAATAGTTATTTTTTGATTAATATCACTTTTGAGGTACTATTAGCACTGTTTTTGCCATCCAGCTGGTCCTATTGCAAGAGGATAGTGATGACCACAGCAGTGGATTTTATACTTTTCCTCGTTAAATAAGATTTGGTTCAGGTGATCACCTAATCAGTACATAATTCAGTAGAATGAGGTGTGCCTGTGTTGGAATTCAACAGCGGTCTCTTAATTTTTTCCAGAGCTATATATATATATATATATATATATATATTTAATTATTCAGACCCCTTCACTTTTTCCACATTTTTGTTACGTTTCAGCCTTATTTTAAAATGTATTACATTTACATTTAAATAGATTAAATAGAAAACATTTCCTTTCTTTGGTTAGACTTGAATGTTCCAGTTTTCTCCAATCTTTGGTTCTCTGGTGAGCATCAACAAAAACACTTCCTCATCAATCTACACACAACACCACATAATGACAAAGCGAAAACATGTTTATAGACATTTTTGCAAATGTATTGAAAATAAAAAACAGAAGTATTCAGACCTTTTGCTATGATACTCGAAATTGAGCTCAGGTGTATCCTGTTTCCACTGATCATCCTTGAGATGTTTCTACAACTTGATTGGAGTCCACCTGTGGTAAAATCAATTGATTGGACATGATTTGGAAAGGCACGCACCTGTCTATATAAGGTCCCACAGTTGACAGTGCATGTCAGAGCAAAAACCAAACCATGAGGTCAAAGGAATTGTTCGTAGAGCTCCGAGACAGGATTGTGTTGAGGCACAGATCTGCGGAAGGGTACCAAAAAATGTCTGCAGCATTGAAGGTCCCCAAGAACACAGTGACCTCCATCATTCTTAAATGGAAGAAGTTTGGAACCACCAAGACTCTTCCTAGAGCTGACCGCCCGGCCAAACTGAGCAATCGGGGTAGAAGAGCCTTGGTCAGTGAGGTGACCAAGAACTCAATGGTCACTCTGACAGAGCTCCAGCGTTCCACTGTGGAGATGGGAGAACCTTCCAGAAGGACAATCATCTCTGCAGCACTCTACCAATCAGGACTTTATAGTAGAGTGGCCAGACGGAAGCCATTCCTCAGTAAAAGGCACATGACAGCCCGCTTGGAGTTTGCCAAAAGGCAGCTAAATGACTCTCAGACCATGAGAAACAAGATTCTCTGGTCTGATGAATCCAAGATTGAAATCTTTGGCCTGAATGCAGGGCGTCACGTCTGGAGGAAACCAGGCACCGCTCATCATTTGGCCAATACCATCCCTACGGTAGTCAGGATCGAGGGAAAGATGAACGGAGAAAAGTACAGACAGATCCTTGATGATCGGGACAAGTTTCTGAATGTGGGAAAGCTGATTTTGTATTACAGAATTCCTTCTGCAGTGGTTACCTGGGAAGCCGTGCAGACAGAGTAGATGTTGCATTTTCTGAAATGTCTATCATTACAGCCTGAAGATAGTGGAAACACAAAAGGAAATGGAAAGTGAAATAATAATCATCATCATCATTGAAACGGGGGATGGGACCAGTTACTTTATGGTCAATGTACCAGCTACAGTCATTTTTCATACTTGGGTCACACTACTTTGAACCGGTTTCATCCAAATTTCCTCCAATTTGATGAAAAACATGATTCTCACTTTTCGGGGCCCTTAACATTATTTCCATCTAATCATTTTGATGAGAGAGAGAGAGAGAGAGAGAGAGAGAGAGAGAGAGAGAGAGAGAGAGAGAGAGAGAGAGAGAGAGAGAGAGAGAGAGAGAGAGAGAGAGAGAGAGAGAGAGAGAGAGAGAGAGAGAGAGAGAGAGAGAGAGAGAGAGAGAGAGAGAGAGAGAGAGAGAGAGAGAGAGAGAGAGAGAGAGAGAGAGAGAGAGAGAGAGAGAGAGAGAGAGAGAGAGAGAGAGAGAGAGAGAGAGAGAGAGAGAGAGAGAGAGAGAGAGAGAGAGAGAGAGAGAGAGAGAGATGAGAGAGAGAGAGAGAGAGAGAGAGAGAGAGAGAGAGAGAGAGAGAGAGAGAGAGAGAGAGAGAGAGAGAGAGAGAGAGAGAGAGAGAGAGAGAGAGAGAGACTGGGAGGGAAACGTCAACCAACACAGATAGAAACATTAAACAGCCACTGATTTCCTGCCAGACAGCTCATAACAGTACCCAGAGCTGCTGTAGACCATACAAAGTCAGGAGTCATCGTGATTAAAGCGACAGCTACATTAAAACAATGAGTTATTCTCTAAAAGCTCCCATCCCTTAATTTAAAAAGCCTGTCTAACATTATATCATTCTCCACTGCACCTCTCTCTGCCCCCGCCCCCCATTCTCCGCCACCTCTCTCTCTAGCTCTGACTCTCTCTCTTTCCGTCTCTCTCAATCTCTCTCTCTCACCATTACCACATCAAAGGGTCAACAATCTATCACATTAAACAATACAGATGTTTAAGTGGAACAACTTGTGGACTTCCGCCCCCTCCAAAATCCCAAATGGCACCCTATTCCCTAAATAGTGAACAACTTTTGACCATATGCTCTGGCACAATTTAGGGAAAAGGGTGCTATTTTGGAGGCTTCCCATGACAGATTTAAAATAAAATACACCAAATGCATTAGTTTCTGAACACGTGGTATTTAAAAGGACAAATGTAAATCGAATGGATTTTTATTTTGAACCGTTTTATTTCCCTAAATGTTTTTTTTATTTAAAGTGATATTAGAGTCACTGCATGGTGTGTTTTTTAGTTAATCTGCTTAATGTAGAGCGTTAAGGAAGGGGCTGCTGGAACCGAGGCCAAATCCCTACACAAACACACACACACACACACACACACACACACACACACACACACACACACACACACACCCTCTAAGGGCTAAGTCCCTTGGCTATTGAAAAGTACTGCTCTGTCCCCCGGAGTGACCTCATCCTAGCAGCTTGAATTATAATGAGGAGTATAGCATCCATCTCAACTAGCTCTCACAGTCTCACTTCAGAATCTGACGTTTGTCCAAAATGTCACATTTTGATGGTTAAGTTTAGTCATTAATTCTGAACGGTTAAGGTAAGGGTTAAGGTTTGGGATAAGGTAAAAAAAAAAAAAAAAATACTGCCTAGAATTGTATTGAACATGCATCACAGAGGAGAACAGAAGGCACAACCTCTGTTTCAGAGAGTCTTAGATTTCAGAAATGAGGTCATAATAGCTTATAGCTCAAATGGTTCAAACGCCAGAGGCAAATTCATTGGAAGAAAAATACATTCAGAAAATGGCAGAAACCTGTTTAACACAGAGATCGTTTGATTCTATCTGTTCGGTACCTTTCCTGATAGGCAAAGAACCAGGATGTTGTCTCTGGTTTTGAATCTTAATTTAGAGAACTGAATTTGAAAACTGAATCTGAACGCATTTGTAAACTTGATGCACACATAAGGAATGCAATATTTACCATATTGAAACTGGATATATAAATATTGAATTTGAATTTTAACTACATTTTTAAAACGAAATGCAATATTCATTCAATTCAGTTTAAAATCATTAAATACAAGTTCAAAATATTTAATTCAAATGCTGTTTTTGTTGGCACAAAATTCGCTCCATACAGGCTGGTTAAATCATACCTACAGTGGGGGAAAAAAGTATTTAGTCAGCCACCAATTGTGCAAGTTCTCCCACTTAAAAAGATGAGAGAGGCCTGTAATATTCATCATGGGTACACGTCAACTATGACTGAGAAAAAAAATCCAGAAAATCACATTGTAGGATTTTTTATGAATTTATTTGCAAATTATGGTGGAAAATAAGTATTTGGTCAATAACAAAAGTTTCTCAATACTTTGTTATATACCCTTTGTTGGCAATGACACAGGTCAAATGTTTTCTGTAAGTCTTCACAAGGTTTTCACACACTGTTGCTGGTATTTTGGCCCATTCCTCCATGCAGATCTCCTCTAGAGCAGTGATGTTTTGGGGCTGTCGCTGGGCAACACAGACTTTCAACTCCCTCCAAAGATTTTCTATGGGGTTGAGATCTGGAGACTGGCTAGGCCACTCCAGGACCTTGAAATGCTTCTTACGAAGCCACTCCTTCGTTGCCCGGACGGTGTGTTTGGGATCATTGTCATGCTGAAAGACCCAGCCACGTTTCATCTTCAATGCCCTTGCTGATGGAAGGAGGTTTTCACTCCAAATCTCACGATACATGGCCCCATTCATTCTTTCCTTTACACGGATCAGTCGTCCTGGTCCCTTTGCAGAAAAACAGCCCCAAAGCATGTTTCCACCCCCCCATGCTTCACAGTAGGTATGGTGTCCTTTGGATGCAACTCAGCATTCTTTGTCCTCCAAACACTACGAGTTGAGTTTTTACCAAAAAGTTATATTTTGGTTTCATCTGACCATATGACATTCTCCCAATCCTCTTCTGGATCATCCAAATGCACTCTAGCAAACTTCAGACGGGCCTGGACATGTACTGGCTTAAAGCAGGGGACACGTCTGGCACTGCAGGATTTGAGTCCCTGGCGGCGTAGTGTGTTACTGATGGTAGGCTTTGTTACTTTGGTCCCAGCTCTCTGCAGGTCATTCACTAGGTCCCCCCGTGTGGTTCTGGGATTTTTGCTCACCATTCTTGTGATCATTTTGACCCCACGGGGTGAGATCTTGCGTGGAGCCCCAGATCGAGGGAGATTATCAGTGGTCTTGTATGTCTTCCATTTCCTAATAATTGCTCCCACAGTTGATTTCTTCAAACCAAGCTGCTTACCTATTGCAGGTTCAGTCTTCCCAGCCTGGTGCAGGTCTACAATTTTGTTTCTGGTGTCCTTTGACAGCTCTTTGGTCTTGGCCATAGTGGAGTTTGGAGTGTGACTGTTTGAGGTTGTAGACAGGTGTCTTTTATACTGATAACAAGTTCAAACAGGTGCCATTAATCTAGGTAACGAGTGGAGGACAGAGGAGCCTCTTAAAGAAGAAGTTACAGGTCTGTGAGAGCCAGAAATCTTGCTTGTTTGTAGGTGACCAAATACTTATTTTCCACCATAATTTGCAAATAAATTCATAAAAAATACTACAATGTGATTTTCTGGATTTTTTTTCCTCAATTTGTCTGTCATAGTTGACGTGTACCTATGATGAAAATTACAGGCCTCTCTCATCTTTTTAAGTGGGAGAACTTGCACAATTGGTGGCTGACTAAATACTTTTTTTCCCCCACTGTATAGGTGGTTTTATGTTTTATTTAATTACTAAATATTCTTAAGCACGGCAAGCAGGAGTCAGATAGCAGCAAACTATGACTTCTTTCTGGTGTGATGTCTTGGTCAATTTCCAGTTAATCCGATGTACAGGTAACTGCCAAAATAAAGGAAACACCACCATAAAGTTTCTTGGTTCACCAGGAACCGCCTGAACAGCTTCAATGCACCTTGGAATAGATTCTATTGTAGGGATGCGACACCATTCTTCCACGAGAAAATCCATAATTTGGTGTTTTGGTGGTGGAAAACGCTGTCTCAGGCACTGCTCCAGAATCTCTCATAAGTGTTCAATTCAGTTGAGATCTGGAATGTCAATTGCTTGATTAACTCAGGAACCACACCTGTGTGGAAGCACCTGCTTTCAATATATTTTGTATTCCTCGTTTACTCAAGTGTTTCCTTTATTTTGGCAGTTACCTGTATATTTATAAAGTAATGTTTAGATCAGAATGACAAGAAAAGCAAATCTAGCAGATGTGAGGTTGCATAAGTTTGTGTCATAGGGACATAATCCAGTGTAATTTAAACACACTATTACATTATTACTCGCTTGCTCTTCAATCAAACAGCATCCATAAAAATAAAAAAAAACGTCTTCATTAAAAAATACGATCAAAAGTATTTTAAAATAATGGTAAGACAAGAAAGATCCCGGTTAGATCCAGTGTTATGACATGAGCTAAATTACACCACGCCCTTACCCAGCCAAAATACATAGTTGATGGGCTGGTTTGTGTCCCAAATGGCTACATAGGAATCCCATAGGACTCTGGTCATAAGTAGTGCACTATGTAGGGAATAGGGTGCCATTTGTGACTCAGTCTTGATTCTAGATATGTGCTTAATGGCAACTTCTAGCCTGAGCCAGCTGTGACTGTGGCGGTCAATCCACGAGGATAAATTTAACCAGAGTGGCAGAGAGAGAGAGAGACATAGAGAGAGACATAGAGAGAGGTAAGAGAGAGAAAGAGAGAGGAGAGAGAGAAGAGAGAGAGAGAAGAGAGGTGTTCCAAAAATAATGGTGTTCCAAAAAAGGTCAAGTCGCCAGGACCACAAATACAAATGCCATCTAGACACCGTGTCACGCCCTGGCTCTAGGGACTCTTTTAAGTTGAGCCAGGGTGTGTAGAGTTTATGTTTTGTGCTCGTTGTGTCTAGTTTTTGTATATCTATGTTGGCCAGAGTGGTTCTCAATCAGAGGCAACGAGTATCAGCTGTTGCTGGTTGTCTCTGATTGGGAACCATATTTAGTCAGGTGGTTTTCCCACAGTGTTTGTGGGATCTTGTTCCGTGTTGGTTTGTGTTTTGCACCTGTGGACGTCACGTATCGATTTGTTGTTTTGTTCGTGTATCATTTAATAAATAAGTATGTTCACCTTCCACGCTGCGCCTTGGTCCTCTATATCCGACGATCGTGACACACCGTTGCCCTAGAGCACACAAAAAACGATACATACCTCGGCCTAAACATCAGCGCCACAGGTAAATTCCACAAAGCTGTGAACGATCTGAGAGACAAGGATCTGGCTAAAAATTATTGAATAAGTAATAGAACCCATTGCCCTTTATGGTTGTGAGGTCTGGGGTCCGCTCACCAACCAATAATTCACAAAGTGGGACAAACACCAAATTGAGACTCTGCATGCAGAATTCTGCAAAAAAATATCCTCAGTATACAACGTAAAACACCAAATAATGCATGCAGAGAAGAATTAGGCCGATGCCCGCTAATTATCAAAATCCATAAAAGACCCGTTAAATTCTACAACCACCTAAAAGGAAGCAAGGAGAGAGAGAGAGAGAGAGAGAGAGGGAGGAGAAGAGAGAGAGGGGGAGAAGAGAGCGAGAGAGAGATGACATGAAACAAGCCATCAATCTCTTTCACATAAAATGTATTTATAGGTAGTCATTTTTATAAGCGGAACAGATATAACTAAATGTGTAGGATCTGGGATTATCTGGGATCAAGCCTGTCATGTTATCCTGAATTAAAGTGAATAAAAAAATGAAATTATATATATATAAATATAAAACGTTTAGCTTGTCCCATGTGGTGCAACATCTTTAGTCTGGGTCATCAGCCACTCACACACACACACACACACACACACACACACACACACACACACACACACACACACACACACACACACATACACACACACACATACACACACACACACACAACTTAATAAATGTCAGACGGTCAGAGAGCTTTCTGTTTCCACGGTAACCAATGCTTGATCGCTGGCCTTGTCCTAATCTTCTTTAACGTGGCTTAATGCTCTTTACGTCCCCAACGCTTTGCTCCCTCTTTCTCTATCTTAAACTCTCTCCCTTTCACTCTCTCCATCTCTTCTATGGGTACACAACCTTTCTCCTCAACGAAGTAGATACACATACACACACAGGTTATCCATTAACAGTGTTGGCTGCTCAATGAAGTAGCTCCGGCTCCTCAGATTGAATTGGGAGCGTTGATATGCCACCGGGGCCCTGTGTGCTGTGGCTTGGCCCTACCTGAGCGGGAGGAAGGAGACGTGTAATGTCCTCTCAGCATATGTGACTGGGTCCTGACCATCTGGTCCGTGATGCTCCCTGGAACACACCAACACCTCATAAACACACACACACACACACACACAAGACACACCAGACACACACAGACACACACCAGAGACACACAGAGAGAGAGAGATGAGAGAGAGAGAGGAGAGGAGAGAGAGAGAGAGAGAGAGAGAGAGAGAGAGAGAGAGAGAGAGAGAGAGAGAGAGAGAGAGAGGGAGAGAGAGAGAGCGAGAGAGAGAGAGAAGAGAGAGAGAGAGAGAGAGAGAGAGAGATCAAGAGAGGATCTCTTTCAGAGAGAAGAGAGAGAGAGAGATGAGAGAGAGAGAGAGAGAGAGAGATATAGAGAGAGAGAGAGAGAGAGAGAGAGAGAGGAAGAGAGAGAGAGAGAGAGAGAGAGAGAGAGAGTGAATAGAGAGAGAGAGAGAGAGAGAGAGAGAGAGAGAGAAGAGGAGAGAGAGAGTCCCAGAGAGAGAGAGAGAGAGAGAGAGTCTGAGAGAGTAGAGAGAGAGAGAGAGGAACAGAGACGAGACAGAGAGGAGAGAGAGAGAGAGAGAGAGAGAGAGAGAGAGAGAGAGAGAGAGAGAGAGAGAGAGAGAGAGAGACTCAGAGACCTCATCCTGTCCTCCTTCTCTCCAGTTAGTAACTCCCCTGATCTCATCCTGTCTCCTTCTCTCCATTACCCTGTTAGTAACTCACCTGACCTCATCCTGTCTCCTTCTCTCCATTACCCTGTTAGTAACTCACCTGACCTCATCCTGTCTCCATCTCTCCATTACCCTGTTAGTAACTCACCTGACCTCATCCTGTCTCCTTCTCTCCATTACCCTGTTATTAACTCACCTGACCATCCTGTCTCCTTCTCTCCATTACCCTGTTAGTAACTCCCCTTACCTGACCTCATCCTGTCTCCATCTCTCCATTACCCTGTTAGTAACTCCCCTGACCTCATCCTGTCTCCTTCTCTCCATTACCCTGTTAGTAACTCCCTTGACCTCATCCTGTCTCCATCTCTCCATTACCCTGTTAGTAACTCCCCTGACCTCATCCTGTCTCCTTCTCTCCATTACCCTGTTAGTAACTCCCCTGACCTCATCCTGTCTCCATCTCTCCATTACCCTGTTAGTAACTCTGACCTGACCTCATCCTGTCTCCTTAGTGACTCCCCATTACCCTGTTAGTAACTCACCTGACCATCCTGTCTCCTCCTGTCTCTCTCTCCATTACCCTGTTAGTAACTCCCCTGACCTCATCCTGTCTCCTTCTCTCCATTACCCTGTTAGTAACTCCCCTGATCTCATCCTGTCTCCTTCTCTCCATTACCCTGTTAGTAACTCACCTGACCTCATCCTGTCTCCTTCTCTCCATTACCCTGTTAGTAACTCCCCTGACCTCATCCTGTCTCCATCTCTCCATTACCCTGTTAGTAACTCCCCTGACCTCATCCTGTTCCCTTCGTCTCTCCATTACCCTGTTAGTAACTCCCCTGACCTCATCCTGTTCCCTTCGTCTCTCCATTACCCTGTTAGTAACTCCCCTGACCTCATCCTGTCTCCGTCTCTCCATTACCCTGTTATTAACTCCCCTGACCTCATCCTGTCTCCATCTCTCCATTACCCTGTTAGTAACTCCCCTGACCTCATCCTGTCTCCATCTCTCCATTACCCTGTTAGTAACTCCCCTAAGGCACCTTAACCTTTCTTTCACCATCTGCTGGTCTGGCATTCATGGTCTACACATTAATGACAAAAATACAATAATACAACCAATGATGTATGTAAACCCTGGATTGTTGATGCTATGTATTGGCCAATGAGAGGCTTTGAAGCCACCGGTCGGCCATATTGGCACTCCCCAGTAGGAGCAGTCCTCCATAGGAATGAATGGAATTCTACAGTATTTCAATGAAATGTTTGTAGTGGGGACAGACACATTAGAACAAAAACAAAATACACTTAATGAAATGTTTTATATATATTCATATTATT